>JAJGRW010001051.1:136827-195349 GCA_025461045.1 Carex parvula | reverse complement strand
ATTCAAAGGTCGAGAATTCGGACCTCTCTCACCACTTTGCAATTTCTGTGAAGCTTTCAAACAGAGAACATACAGTGTAAAACTTTAATTCTTAATTATTAACTCTTAAGTCATGTTGTCAAACGAGCTCTTTGAGACATAGGTTCGGCACGAAAGATTTTATTATCTTAATCAAAGTTCAATCAAAATTAACTTTTGAGAGATATCATGACAAAATTTGAATAACAAAAAGCATGCGCTTATTAACTCTGGCTGGTTGAATTTAAATTTTTCTGACATCGATTGTGGAAAAAAGGAAGAACTTTAATTAAATAAACTGATCTGATCACATCATGTCACGTCACGTCAAAAGTTACATGACTAAATTTTCTAACTTCTATTCTAATATTTTAATTTACTTTGCAATATATCATCTTTTTAGCCTTTTTTCTTACTATAGACTAGCTTAAAATCTTAAAAATTAATTAAATAGCCAGTCACGTTATATTTGATCAGACTGTTCTCCATCATTTTAATCAAGTCATATGAAAAAAAACTTCTGATCACATGTTGTAACGTGACGTCACAATGTGTTAGTCACACCACCAACTAGGGGTGAAAACGGAGTGGATAATATCCGATCAATATTTGGTCCGTATTCAAAAAAATAGATATGGATATATATGATATTCGAATATCCGAATATCCGTGTGAATATGAATATATATATGGTTTTACGTTTCAATTATCCATAATCAAATAATAGATATATACCATATAGTTCAATATATACTATGAAAAAAATATATTATTCATCGTTATAATTAGATAAATATTATGAACTTTGATATATAATTTTTATAATATTTATATATTTTTAATAAATACCCGATCCGCGATCCAATTTGTATCTGTATCTGTATCCGTATTTGTCGAATATTTGATCCATATCCGTATTTGAAAAGTAAAAACGAACTTTTTTTTAAGACCAGGTCCGCACCAACTTTGAGGAAGTTGCATCCAAGAGGAAACGAAGAGCTGTTGGCCCAAAAAAATGCAAAAAAATGTACACTTTTCCGCCTTCCACTAATGTAGCCTGTAGGTGTAGGATCATTCGCACTATCTCGCTCTCGAATTAAATGGGGAAGACTGATCGTGACTTCATCTATATCGTTTGCCTCCCAAATAACTGGAACACGTATCCTCTGCATTAACTCAAAAGGGAATCTTTTGAATATTAAACGGAGTCAATTCAGCTAATTTGTTCGGAAGTCTTTTAATATTAGTGCGGATCTAATTTGTTCGGATATTAAAGTGGATCGGATGGTTCAGATCCATTAACTCAAAAGATTCCCTTTTCAGTTAATGCAAAAGATACGAATTCAAATAACTGAGTACAATGAGCTCTATTGAGCTTTCAACCGAGCGATTGAAATTCAAATTCGGCGTCTATGTAAATATAAGGAGGCTGTTTTTGAAATTCGTGCAAGTTAAAATTAACGACTCTGATTTAATTATACTCAGTCAGTTATTACACTGGAGTTGAATTCGTTAATTATTTTCTTTTTAAAATTATCTTAGTAAACTCCACTTCAGTTACTCGGCTATTTACCATCAGAATTGGGGTGTTTGATGGGTATCATATCAATTTTGTTGAACAACTTAACGATTAGTACGGATATCAAGCGCACCCGAATCTTGATGCTAATCGGACGGTTAGAATCGAACATCAAACTAAATTTGATGTAATGTCCATCCAAGTCCTTTGCCACCCGCGCACACTTGTAAAAGTTGTGAATTACATTTTGGCCCATCTGAGAAAGCAATTAGAATATTCGGAAAATTTGGATGCGAATTATTTGTGTGTCACAGTCGGACAATTTTTCTTTAACAATCGTTATCCAGGCGATTTTTGTATGGATATCAATTGTTGCATTACAGTCAGCAGTGACCAAAGTGCAATTAAGTCAATTAAGGCGATTTTTCAAGTCAACGCTAGCTAGATTCTACCACTAGTACTACTTGTTGCATGATGGAGAATCTGGTTGGGAAAAATCTACTTAATTAAATTATTGTGATTACGACCCAATTTAAATAAGTGTTACCTGATTGGTGAAGCCAAGGCCGACGCCTAACAAAACCCGTCCTAGTATCAACATGGAAACATTAACGGCAGCACCTCCAAGTGCCGAGCCGACAATAAAGACACTCCCACCAATCAGCATTGACGCTCTTCGGCCCAGCGTCCTGGTCACCTTTGATGCACAAAATGCAGCTATCAGCCCAGCAATGTACAGCGAGGAGGTGAACACCATCAGCAGCTGGCTGTCAAACTTGCAATAGTTGCTCGTCTTATTCTTGCCTCGCATTTTCTCGTATACGTCCGGAAAAAATTCTTTTAGGAAAGACTCCATCGAGGTTACACCACCTATGTATTAAGTAATTTACAAAAAAAATAGTCAAATTCAGACCATTGAATTTTGTACTCATCTTAATAAATAGTAAACAAATTCAAAAAAATGTAAAATTTGATCTAGAAGCACATTTTATTGTGTAGATCATGTTGAACGGTTTGGATCGATGATTTGGAATTTGAAAATGTAGAAAATAGTTGTGGTAACTTTGTTGTAACTCAAACTTATGGTAACTAGATCAAATTTTATATTTTTTTAATTTTTTTACTATTTTTTTAAGATAAATACAAAATCATTGTTTTTCAAGAAATTTTGGACCATCTAAAAACAATGATTTTGTACCTATCTTACAAAATAGTAAAAAAATTTCAAAAAATATAATAGTCAGTCTCCAATCATATTTTAACGTGGATATCACGTTGAGCGGTTCGGATCATCTGTTTGAACTTTGAAATTGAAGATAAAGATGTTGTGGTACGATTGGGGCATGAAGCAATGGGGCATTTGAGCCCTCCTCTATATATATATATATATATATATATATATAATTAATTTGTATATATTAAAAAAAATAAAATAGAGTTCAAATTTTGTATATAAAGGGCTCAAATTTTTCTATAAATAGGTATGATCTATTGGCATATCAATAAAAAATGAGACCGGTTAATACGCTTCCAGAAGTACTTCAACATCATATGCTTATAAGTCGTTTTTGCATTTTAAAAGTCCAAATAGTCGATACAAACTGTTCAACATGATATCCATATTAAAACGTGCTTTGGAGACCAAATTTTACATTTTTTTAAATTTTTTACTATTTTTTAAGGTAGGTAAAAAAATATTGTTTTTTGTGATTCAAAATCTTATAAATTAATGGATTTTCTACCTATCTTAAAAAATAGTAAAAAAAATTTCAAAAAATATAAAATTTGATCTCCAAGGACGTTTTAATATGAATAAGATTCGGATCGACTATTTGAACTTTACAAATACAAAAATAACTTATAAACATATAATATTAAGTATTTATGAAAGCGTATTAATTGGTTTCATAAAAAAATTATATACATATAAAGGTCCTAATTTTTCTCCCTCGGGCCCAAAACCTTCAGAACCGCCCTGCTATTTTAGTAGAAAAATGTGAAATATCTCCACTTCTCCGTATATCCCATCCATAAATAATTAAATACACACTGCTTTCCAGTTCACGTCCCATTCCATGTGACTCACTCGACCTCTGCATGCTGGGCCCACAATCCTATTTTTGCCGAACCCCTTCCTCTCCCTTACTATATAACTGGAGATGTCCAGTTAGGCGGTTAGCATCCCAGTTCTCCTTCCAAAACCGCCACCGTTCCAAAACGTTATCCAAATTTTTTGCGACATTTTGTTAGTAGGGAGGCGAGAATAATTACCTGAGATGCCGAGGTCATAACCGAAAAGAATACCACCGCTCCCGGCGACGATACAAGAGAGAATAACAAAAGCGGTGACTCTACCATTGTAACCTCCGGTGACTGGACCTCCTTCCACCACGAAACCTCCCGGCATTGAATTGAATTTATGTCCTGTTTTGTCTCCTAATTGGAAGAGAGGGAGAGAGGGAGAGACGGAGAGACGAACAGAGAGATGGAGAGGTGTTGGGTTGGGGGGCTATATAATATATATGGGGTGGGGTGCGATAGAGAAATTAGAGACTTTGTTTAATTGTTTTATTAGTCTCTACTCTCTAGAGACTGAGCGATGTGAATGTCTCTGCTCAATGCCAGAATCCATAATAGAGAGAGAGAGAGAGAGAGAGAGGGGATCTTTTTACGGGCTCTGATCGTAAAAGTAAAAGGTGAAGGGGTAGGTTGGTAAATAAGGGAAGAAGGAGGGACTAAATTTGAATTTCATCCGAGCTGGTTGTGGTATGGATGTTGTCGTTACCTCCATATTACAGCCTGTAGTGTTGTGCTCAGCGCCTCAGCCTCAGCCTCAGCCTCAGCCTCAGAGTCAGAGTCAGTGCGTTTGAAAGGAATTGGTTTGGTGTTGGTGGGGACTTAACAGTTGACAGTTAACACTTAAAACACTTGCTTCCAAGTTCAAATTTTAAAAGAGGTCAAATAAAAGGGAAATCAAATGGCAGTAGCCAGTAAATATAATCTGTCTATATCCTATACTTTAATTCTCTTGCACTCTGCTTGCCTTACCCTCAAATTCGGAAACACAATCAGTTTTGATAAGAGATACCAGAGTTCATCCCCAAGAGGCCAACTTGCAATTAACGGCTCCAATGTTTCATTCACCTGTAAATTTAAGAACAGATCGATGAAAAAGACAAGTAAAGAAGGCAGCTCATATTACTATGAATTTCAGGAAAGCTTAAGCCTTGGTTATCCAATTAGCAGACTACCTAAAATGCCTGGAGTCTCATTATTATTTATTGTGTTTACATTATAAGGTATACCATGCAGCATGTATTTTACATGATTTGCCACCTTCATTGGTATAGCAGAGACCATGTAAGTTTTGTTTAGTGCGGTATACAAAGCTCACAGGAATCATAGAAAAAGCATGCATGCTTTATCTTCTATAACAAACCATACAGCGCAAAATTGCCTGTTTGATTTACTCTATTTTTCTGGTATTAGAGTAAAATGAACATTTGTGCCAAGTCTGTTTCAGAAATCCCATCTGTGCTGAAAAACCAGTATTTATCTACAATTCTCCAATTATGTATACAACTCAAGTTCTTGCCACTTCTCTACATGATATAATGATAAAATTAAAACATATTTAAATTATGAAAAAGAAATGATAAAAAGAGAAGATAAAAAGTCGATGGGACCAAGAGAAAATAAAATAAAAGACATTAGGAAAACCACAAGAAATTAATAGCCGCGTCCACACTACACAAAGAAGATGCTACATTGCTACTGCTACCACGGTTTATCTTTACATCGAATATTCTGTCATATCGGAAAGTTCTTGCCATGTCTTTCTCTTTACTTTGAAGAAAAGTAATTGCACCATACAGAGAAAGACAACTGACAACAATGTAGCACTGATTATGACTACCACAAAAATTAACCTTAGATGTTTTATTCTTTTTCCCCGACATATGTCATAATAAAGATGATGGAATGTGGCTTTGCAGAATTAGCTTAGCAAGAGAAAAATAAAGGATCATGTGTTACATTGATTGTTAGGCAGTTATAGAGACCATGCTTGATCAATGCAGGAGCAGAATATACCAGAAGCGCCTATTTCAATTTGTTGGTAGCATTTCAACATCAGATGTATGGCAATGAGTGAATGAAACATTGGTGCTGATCTTAAACTAATCCTTTCAGTATCAGATTGATTATACATTTTTTTTAAGTTTCCAGGATCTAATTGCAGATATGAAATTTAATTGAAGCTAATTCTGGATGAATTGAACAGAGCAAACATTTTTTTTTTTTTGAGGTATCCTGGCAGAAGCTGCCAGTGAACAGAGCAAACATTAATTGCATAATTGTAGATTGGTCGGTTCAGGATTGGCTCCAATTAAAGCTCAATTAGAATTCATTGATAGTTCATATTGTGGGAAAATGTGGTTAATCCACAATTCGGGGAAACCTAGTATCATCACTGTACCAATAGTAAACCACTCAGTCGAAGTATTTTGCAAGTATTGGTTCAGATGAAACAGAATGAAAAAGGACGATAAATCAATAACCACGAAAAAACTACAGCGTAACTCGAATGCCTCAAAGTAGTCAACAGAAAGTCTCTCTGCACCACAAATCAGTGTCTTTCAACAAAAAATAAATAAAAAACAAACAAAGTGGGCGGACAAAAAAAGTACAAAGAAATTGTCAATATATAAAAGCTTGTATTTAAGCATGTATTCCTAACAAAAAAAATTTAAAGGCTATAAATCACAAACATTATTTTTTCTCATAAGCTCTATGCTCTCTGCAATGGTTGAACCAGCAGTACCTATAAAACCCAAAGAAGCACAACTACAAACCGACTCCTCTACATACAGCAACACATCTGGCAAATAACTGCCTAGTGCACAACTTTCCTGTGAACCATGTACATCCAAATTTCTTGGCAGGAAACCAGATTTGATTCCCAACTCTGCTTTCATAACACCTTTGGCAGCACCCACCACCAAATCATCCCTTTCATCCAAAGTATATACTTTGTACTTTTTGTCTCTATCTATTTCATCTAGATATGTCTTGGTCCAGTTCTCTCTTGGTAGATCAGTCATGATGAATATGTCAATTGTACCAGATATGGTATTGTCTTGATTTAGAGACCTTAGCTTATCTTTGAGGGCAGAGAAGGTACCCTTCCAGTGATTCTTAAATTGGCCATCTAACAACCTCAATTGGGCACACAGAAATGTCACCTTCATATTTTTCAAGGCAAATTTTCTCCCTGCTTGCATGATTTCCGATGCAAAAGGGAGGAACTCAATTTTTTTAATCAAATGCTTTATCTTCAAATCAGTGGAAGATGCATGTATATCGATATATGATTGTGACCCCTTGTATGGTGCTGAGAAAACAGTGCCAAAAGCTAATATTGCAGCCCTGTCAGGTACTGTACCAGGCCCAAGAGATCGGTACACATCTTTCCGAGTTCTAACATACGAAATATTTTTCTTCTTTTTCAAACTTTCATCAGGTTGAAAAGAGTCTAATTCTTTGTCAGTGCGCTGCTGGTACGTCCAAACAGTGGTTCTACAGTCATCTTCTACAGGGTATATACAGGTGCTGGTACTGCTGATAGGGTTTAAACCTGATATTAGATATCTACACTGATCGGAGAGATCCGAAATATGTCTCATTGTAGAAAGAGAACAGCACATGCTGGAGAAGCATGCCTTCTTCATGTCTCGACCGCACCAGATCGAAGCAAAAACCCTAAAATCAATTGTTCTAACCATGGATGCTGAGACTGAAGTTATATCAACTATGTCAGCTATTGACACGTACCTGAAAATATACGTAATACGAATGGTCAATATTTGTCAAAGTTTATTGTGTATCAACAAAGATTTCATAAGACCAAGTACCAGCAATCACCATCTTCCTTCATTGTAGCCTCTAATTTTCATACTTTGGAAATTTTCATGTGGACTACATAATATTGTTTTAAGAAAATTTTCCATCCCCCCCCCCCCCCCTGCCCCATTTCAGTTTTCCCTTGACATTTTTATTTTTTTCCTGTTCTTGTTTTTCCATTACTTCCTCCATTCAGGCTTCTTACACTAGTACAAGCACCAATAGTCTAATTAATAATTGAGAAATCATTGGATACAGCTAGGATATTGAGCCCAGAATATAGCATTAAATGTTTCATATCAAAATAAAATAACACATCTTCCAGATCTAATAGTTTGGTAATTGAACTCTTGACAGTGACAGAACAGTGACAATTTCCTGATATGAGAAACAAAATATATATAAAAAAAGGACTGTTGTAGAAAAAAAGTTGAATGTGATGTTTGTATTAAAATTACAAGTACGTCCTGTACTAGCCATATTACAGCCCTTGTTTTGACTACCAGTGTGAACCATGAAAGTTCACAAGTTGACATTTACACAAGATATGGTATAGTCACACTCTTCCATCAAATGGAGAATCTAAAATGACGAAATACAAGATAATGATGGTACTCAATAATTAAAGTGCACAACACCATTAAAGAAAGCAAAGGTTAACAACTAAATTCTTCTTTTTTTTTCCTTAAAAAAAAAGCAATTTCTACTTTATCTAGGTCCATCAATAGGTCTAGTGGCTCCCTAAATGCATGTATGCATTTTATACTTATATAATCAACTTAATGGTGCACTAATATTGTCACTATCACTTGCTTATACAGTAATTGCTGAAAGAACCTCAAATAAAACAGTAACAAAGAGCTGCCATTGACTGCAAGCTCAGGTGTACTCAACCTCTTGACACCAAATTCTAGTAGTTAAATTGGTTAGTTAAATTAGGAAAGAGAACATTAACAAAATACAAGTCTTTACGCTAAGAATATAACATAATTTCTGCTTATTTTAATTAGAACATAAATTCAAGAACATATGCATACTATTTGTATTTTCATTCATTTACTTAATCATGCTCTTCAGTAACTTTGTGCTTGACTACCAACCTATGGATACTAATGCCCAAAAATATTTCCTAATCTTCGAAAAAAAAATTGTAGTTAACAAACAACAACAACCAAGCCTTTAGTCCCAAACAAGTTGGGGTAGGCCAGAAATGAAACCCAATCATAGTCACAAGGTGAAGTAGATAGTAATAAAATAATAATAAAAATAATAGTAGTAGTAGTAATCCTAATAGTAATAATGGTACCAATAACAATAGTAATAATACTAATAATATACTAACTATATTATGCCTACACTATAGATCATAGGGGCCAAAGTCCTAACCTCTACGTCCTTGACCCCAAATCCCTAGTCATATGACCTAAAACCTATAATACTACCCCTAACATTTCTAATAAAACCAGATTAGACTCTACCATGCTACACCAGAAGTAAATAGAGCCATGCAAAATGTACAAATGTACTAACCATACAAATCTTAAAACAAAGGAAAGACCTCAGCAAGTACTGCTATCAGCTGTGACCAATTACATGGTACAGGCCCTTCATAAATGAGAAAATATCCCCCAACTCCCAAATGGAAAAAAAGTTGAGCCTCAAAGTGTAACCACTCCTAAGAACTTAAATCAAATCAATCTAGCAGTCATGATTAAATTTACTACTGCCAAATCAATGAAAACGATATGAACTTAGGCCATTTATTTTTTGTTAAAATGATGTTAATTTATCTTCATTTGTACTTAATTCTGGTTTACCTTACTTAAAACTACATTTAACTTGAATAGTAAAGGCGTGTAATAGTATTATACGGAAACAATCAGAAACTTCACCTCTGATCCCTGACAAGCTCCATGATATGGTCCCACACAGCGGTACGGAGGGTGGCGGGGCTCGTAACCCTAAACTTGGGGCAACTCCCGAGCGCAACAGCGTGGTGGTCGAGCACAGGTGGTACAATCACAGTCCGATTAAGGATGGCGCCGATCAGAAGCGCGTTTTTCAGCTCGCTAACCTGGTTTGTGAACCCACTATGCGGCGCGTACCAGAGGAAGCGCTGGTCGGAGAGGGAAAGACGGGAGCAGAGGGACGCGGAGGGAAGAGGAGGAGGAGGGGAGGAAAAAGAGGCAAAAGGGGAGAGATAGAGAAAGAGAAAGAGAAGGAGAAAGAGTGGTAGAGAAAGGAGGAGGTAGAAAAATGGTTTGGACCGCGGTGTCGGCGGTCGGGTTCGCCACCGCCGACCACTGCCGCCTGTCCAGTCCATTTTATATTCTTATTTTAGTATTTTTAGTGGTAGGTTAAGGTTAGTATCCAGAACTGGAGAGCTCGGAGCAAATCCGCGACAACCAACTCGGAATTCAGAACAGAGTCCGGAATCCGGATCCTCTGAGACAGTTGTACAATTCGGATCCAAGTTAAATTGAGAATGTACTGGCACTGGGCTATTTCTATTTGGTATCTCTAGTGAAATATAATCCCAATGTTGCCAAGTTAAATTGTTTCTTGCGTGCTTACCGACAGTTGGTATTTATATTGAATTAGACACTAATTTTCTTGCGTGCTTAAATTGTTCCCATCTTTTTATTTTTATTTTGTTGGAATAGTTGACCCTGTTTTACTAGATACGCCAAGGAACCTCCAGGAGCTGCATTGCTGGAGGGCGAGGGTTGTGAGTCTTGTGACTTTGGAAGCTGGAGCAAGACAGGCAGGGACAAAATGAAGAGGAGACAGACTGAGAAAGAGTTGGCTGGGTGGGCACGCAGAAGCACATTCTGACATTCTGACACAGCGTGCTTTGAAGTGACATGTTAAAAAATATGTATACTGGGTCCTTGTGTTTTTTAGCACGACTACTCGTCCGACTCCGAACACAACTAAGCACGGCACGATACATTTATAATTCGTTACCGGGGGATTTATGTTAAAAAAGTTATACAACTATAAAAAGTTGAAATTTAAAAGTCCGACTTATTGTTTTTTCTTTTAAAGATTATACTTTTTTTATACATTTGAAATCTTGTTATGGATTTGAGTTGCAATCTGTCGGACAATGAAAGTTCGGTCTTATATTTCACTAAATTTGATACAAAATATATGTAATTATAAATAAGATTTTTCTAATTTATTTTTTTTATACCCGTGTCGGTTGAAAAATAAGTTTGTTTCCAATAAGTGTACCTCATTTGATAAATATATAATTATATTTGTATGTCAAAACAAATAAACAAAATTAATTCTACACAAGTTGTATATATTGTTTGAACTTTTTAGTGTAACATATTGTGTAAAAATAATGAACTCGTAATTTCTAGGTCGTTAGCAAATAAAACCCATAATTTCTCGAAAGCTTGGTAGAAAATAAGCTTATTATAACTTAAGGTATACCAATGTTCCCAAAAGAGAACGACAAAAACTTAAATCATATTGGGTAATGCTTCATGAGAGACCCAACAAATTTCTGTATTTGTAACAATATAACATTAATATGTATGTTTTCAGGTTGAAATTATCAAAAATGGACTATAATAATGTTGTTGTAATCAATACTCTGTTTAATCTATTTGACTAATTTGTATAATATATATAAATATTGAATTTTATGATTTCTTTGCTTGAGATATTTTGCAGGTTCATATTATTTAAAATTGCTATATGGATTGGATGAACCAAGAAAATCATCAAGACAATCCAAGAAGATTTATCATTAAGAAATTGTAAACGGAAAATGGTAAAATAAATTTGAGATTGTGTTGCCAAGAATCAACCGTTGTAACGGTTGTCAAATGTTCACAACGGTGAATTAAATTGTTAAATTGTAGTAATCGAAACTCTGACATTTTCCAGCAAAAAACTCCAGAGGCAACCGTTATGTAACGGTTGGCCCATCGTTATAATAGTTGAAGTAAGCACAAGTGATACATGTCATTTGAATTCAACCGTTGTGACGTTTGCCAATCGTTCACAAAGGTTAAATTCGAATAATAATTGATTCAGCTGATTTTGTTTCCTTTTGTATATAGAAAGATGAGATCCACTTTCCTTATCTTTCTAGCCGCCATTTACTTGCAAAATACAATTTTTCTGAGAGATCAGTTTTCTTCATTGTTGTTTGTTCTTCAAACTTCAACACTCTTTCAACAACCACAAATCCACTCCAGCAATCTTAATCTAGATTAGGTAGAGTCAATTTTATATGAATCTTTGAGAGTTCAAACACTAAAGCCTCTTGTGCTCGATTCATAGGCCGTGTGACTTCCTGTTGTGATTATAAGAGCTCACTGGTTCTAGACTTATAAACATTTCGCATTGGATAAAGAAAGACACACCTATAAAAAAGGTTACGAAGCCCGGAGACGTAGACTTTTTTATCAAACTCCGTTAACATCTGTCATTTTCCTAACTGTCCTATTTATTTTTATTCGTGCTTGAGACTTTTAGTTCTTGAATAATCAACCAAAAAAGTTTAAAAAATAAAAGACATCATATTCACCTCTCTAAGTACTGTTACGGACAACAAATAAATCTTATTCGGATGGAAAATATAGTTTTTTATGAGTTTAAATAATAAAATAGCAGCGAACAAAACAGTCATTTATCTGGTAAGTCATCCCCCAGAAATTATAAGAAGGTGATATGAATGTCCAATAGAACGTAAGAGCTCAGTAGATGGCCTGACCGAATTTTTTTAGTTACTATTTTCAAAATAAATAAATAAACAAAGTTGACAAACTTTTTTTCCAAATTCCATTTTTACCGGAAATGCACTTATTACTGTTGTTATATGCAATATTCTAATTATTTTGTTTGACTAATTTGCAAAACATACAATGATTGAATTTAACGATTTCATTGTATGAGTGAGTTTGCAGGTTCAAAAATAATTATAATTATAATTGTAAGATTAAAGTTGAAAAACTAATGAAATCAGCAAGACTTTACAAAGATCAAAACTATAAATTGTAATATCAGATAGATTAAAGTTGAAAAACCAATTAAAGTTCAGGAACTATCAATTCGGTACGGAAGCAAACCGTTCAGTACAGAATGTATTGAATAGTACCAGATGAATACGGATATGAAGCATTGCAATACGGAAGAATTATTCTGTTTGACAAACCATTCGGAACGGGAAGTTCCGTATCAAGTCAGAGACTTTCCAATATAACATGTTCCGTATCTAACCGGATACCATCCGTATTGTACGCTACTTGAGTAACACAGAATTGGAGAAAATAAACTATCCGTTCGGTATGGACCTAAACGTACTGAATGGAAAGGGTAAAGTTCAAAAAGGCTAAAAACCCTAACTGCACCACATTTGAACTATCCGTTCGAACAGAAGTTTTACTGTCTGAACGGATTAGTTCAAATACTTAGATCTGGAGCTCCCTTTATAAATAGGGTAAATACCCTCACTTAAGTTTCAAGCAAGCAGCCCCTAAATTTAAAATAACACTAATTTTGTGTTCTTGAGAGCTTTCTTCTTTGAGAGAGCTAAAACAAATCCACTTGACTAATCTTCTCTAGATTTAGTTAGAGTGTTGGTTCTTATTTGATAATGTGGAGATCTACTTTAGTGCTCCCTTTCTATAGCCTAGTGACTTCCCTGCTTCTAGAGCATTACAGGGCTCGCCGGCTCGAGCGTTTCTGCTCACATATGTTTATATAAATATAGTTGTGTGACGATCCTCTGCGTATAACTCTCTAGCTTGAGCTTCTAGGCTCAACTTTGTGCACGAGTTAGGCCGTGACTTCCCACTATTGTTGGGCTCACGTGTCACGAGTTGTATCATTTCTTTTTAGGTAATAGGAAAGTGTGCTGGCGAGGTTGCTCTATCCCGGAGGAGAACAGAGTAGGTTCGATGCCCATCTGGACCTACTTTTAGGTTCAACGAGCACAATGACCATTCGATCTAATGTACGATTTGTGCGCACGAACATTAAAACAAAGACGCACGCATTTTAAAGCATCCCGCATGAATCTTAAACCAAACCGATGGTGATTAAACCCGTCGAACCAGAGTAGGTCCGATGCCCGTCGAACCTACTCTCAAATAATCCCGGAGATGTAGGCATTTTACACCGAACTCCGTTATCATCACGCGTGTCAAATTTCTCTAACTCTACTCTATTTACTTTATTTGTATTATTTGTACATGCTTGCTTGTTGATTGACTGATTTGTTAATTTAGAAGATTTTAAAAACATCAAAGAGTCTTTAAGACTAACCATTCACCCCCTCAAGGTGCCGTTAGCGACAACAATTACCCTGATTGGTGCACCTATAATAAATAGGTTCCTAACAAAAATGAAATTTTTAGAAACATATATCAACTCTGTTTATTTTTATTTTTTCAAAATAGTAACTAAAAAAAATTCGGTGGCCTGGATTATGTCGCTGGGTTAGAACTGTTAAATGGGATCTGGGAGATGAAAATGCTTTCAGAAAATGGACTGGATAAAAAAAGAGCCTTCTGCCCGTTGTGTTTCTTTCTATTCATCCATCAATTCAAGGCACTATGCTAGGCCTACAAAGATGAATGAATACCATAATAAAAAAGCATGCTCACTCAGTTATTTTACGGACATTTATTCAAACAAAATCAGTCAAGTCCCTCATATAAGTCATATGTTACCAGAATAAGTGGACTCAAATAACAGAAAATAATTAACTGACTCAAACAAGCCTCATCTTTAACACCTTATATATGCAAAATAATTTCTGACACATGGATACTTGATTATTTCACTTTAACTTAGCCGAATAAAATCAACCACAGTTTAATAAGTAATGACAGCTAATTATTTACAAACGGGGAAGAACCTTGGTGTAGCCTAAAGTAAACCATGTCCTGCCCCACCCCCCTTCCATTTGAGCAACAATACATGAGTAAATAAAGTGCAAAAGACTTATAACGCAGTAAATGCTAAAGCCTAAAACCCTATCAGTTTAGCAACACCACCTCCCCCCCACCCCCCCTAAACATTTAATTTTCAATTCAAAAGGCCACTTTTAGAAATTGATGCTTCAGTACCATACTGATGCTCCTCTAAGATTTAATTCAAGCTCCACGACTCCCTACGCATATGGTAACAGTCAACATATGGCAAAATTATTAATGTTATTCACATATGAAGAAGTATTAAACTTGACCAAATCATGCCTTGATCAAGAATTTCCTTTCTTCTTGTTATCTATAAGCTCTAAATAAATAAAACCTAAATTATCCTAGAAGTTTGAGATTAAGTAAATGCATGACAGTACAAGACAGAAGTCAGTGAATTACAAAGTCTAAGATGTGAAGCTCCTTTTCTATGCATTCTCTGACAGAAGAGCCCACTGTACCCCGTGTGTACCATTTCTGCTTACGACCCTGAACTCACCCGGCACAGCCTCCCCTGTAGGTCCCATCGATACTTGCCTCTCAAGGACACTATAGCTGCAGTAATCGACCTCAAAAACCATAGAGTCTCGCTGGGCCAACGTGACCGAAGCCCCAACTGCTTCACCTAGAGAGAGAGATAGTATGTTCGAAACACAGGTGCTTATTAAACCCTAAATTTCACAATGAGACTCAATTTCTCATTTCAAGAGAAATCCCCGACAATGTGTTATATCTTAAACAAAGATGGGTATATTTTACAAAAAAATTGGCATAGCATATGTAATCCGATGCATATACAAATATGCCCCAGGAGAATTTTTTTTTTTTGCTGTTGTGAGAAATAAATATAGACTTTGTATTAAAAAGAAAAAAATGGAAAACAGAATAGTATCATGTACCCACCATGGGTAATGAGAAGAATGTTTTCTCCTGGATACGTGTTGGCAATAGCTTGAAGGATGTTATTATATCTATTTCTTGCTTCGTCCACAGTTTCCCCAAATTGTGGCAACTGCTCACATACAAACCAATCAGACACAGTAAATCATTGATCTATGAAGTACTAAATCATGTTTATAACTTCTAAGATAGCTTTTTGAAAAAAAAGAAGACTGACCTATTACTAGACTTGTAATCAATATCCAAAGTTTCTAATCGGTTATGTACACATTTTTAATGTGATGCTTATATTTATAAATAGCTACAGAGGGTAATTTTTTATGAAACAATTCATGTTAACATAAAATGAAGCCAAAATGCTATTTTGTAAATCCAAATATTGTTTTACTAGTGGTTGCAGTTTTAGCATATAAGCATTATTTTTCAGAAGTTTGGGGTGAATTTTGTAAAAAAAAAAAAAAGATTATCTGAATCCCAATATTCATACTTGAAACTTTGAACTATACCGCTTCAAGAAGGTGGTCATAATCATGATCAATGGATCCTTTCGGTAACTCATTTTCAAGATCACGTATGTCGGGAAACCAACTCTCTGTTCCCTTCGGCCTGTTTACGCCCAGTGCTTGTTCACTTAGCACCTCGCACAAGCCGTATTCAATTGACACCTGTTCGTAAGAAAGAGAATCAATTTACTTTCATATGCTAATTTCGACAACAATAAAACAAATAAAAAATATGCCAGCATAAACTGGGATTAGCATGGTAAAGGTACTTGTTTCACACTTCTACACTACCACAACACAAACTCAGGTTGACTTGAGGAGCATAACAGGAATTGTGATTTGAATGACTTGATCAATTAAGATCGGAGAATAGGGGGTGAGATGAGAGCTTGGGGAATTGATTTTAGCCATTGCTGTAAAAGAAATTTTTTTCTGGTATATGGATTCAAGATCGGATAAGGGAATTGGTTTCAGCTCTGATACCATAAAACTAAGAAGATACAAGTAACAGGATACAGAGAGATTGATTGAAATAAAATTCATTGTCTTTCTCTGTTACAATCTAAAGCTATTTGTAGACTATGTACAGGCTGTAGTACCTAACTAACAGAAAGTGTTAGCAGTCCTAATCAAGTTTTTATATTTGTTTGCTCAGTCAATTTGTAGTCTAATCCTCTATTACCACCCCCATTTGACCACATTTTTAAGCTCTCTTTTTGTTGATGTCTTTTATTCTTTCAACTTATCCACTGATTAATTGCTCAATAGAGGATAAGGTTGACCAACAAAGTTGCTGCTTACATTGACCAATTCACGGATTCGAATTCTCAAATGCTTAATAGAGGATAAAAAAAGAGTGCATGATCCGCATCCGTGAATTTAACCCATCGAAACAACCATTACAAAAAAACAAATTCTCTCCCGAACTTGAAAACAACAGCATTACTAGCAAATAACCTTGACTTTATGCGGATTGATCTGGACACCCTTACGGGTCTCGACCGTGAAAAGTTCGAACTCGTCGTTGACAACGGCGCAAAGCGCCGAGACGACCTCGGCGGCGGTCTGAAGACAGCGACTGAAAGGGGACACGACGACGCGCGTGATCGGAAACCCTATCTGGCGCAGCTTCCTCCCGGTGGACCAGGCGCGCTCGAAGCCATCCCTAGCAAGAGGTGGGTCCCACGGTCGTTGTGCCCGGCGCGACCACATGTCGTTGAATTGATCGATCCGGTCGCCGTGCCTCATCACTATGACCCTCTGCAACCTCCCATTGTTGCCACCGCTCGCCATTTTTCTTTTTCTTTTGGTTGTTGGTAATTTGATTCTGTCTGATGGTTTGTTGGCGAGTGAGCAAGAATAGTGGTTGTACATGTAGACACGGCAGGAAAAGAAAATAGAAAATAAAGGCGAGCATAAGTCAAAAACCTGTTAAATTTCGTTGGAGACTTGGAGGTTCCAATTCCCTAAAGTAACTCAAAATTTAAGTTTACAATTCGACCGTTTGATCATAATCGGGTCAATCCGGCTCAAGTTTCAATTTACAGGATCTCATTATTCGTGCAGATTCTGATCAGACAGTCAAAATCCAAACTCAATACTTTGAGTTACTTCAGGGGAAATGAATTCCACAAAAACTGTGGTCCGGTTCTTGTTTTGAGCTGTCCAGGTAAGAAAGGATTTTCTTACACAGGAAGCATCTATGGATTTTCTCTGTTTTTCTTTTTGTCGGTATTTTGCAATTATCTTAATGAGTTATGTATACTTTTTTTCTACTAAACTAATGAATAAACTCATATTATCAAACATAATGACAATCCGTACGTCAAATTGTATTTTATAAAATTATTTAAAAGGAACATATATATTCAAATTTTGTTTAAGCGTTGCACAAGACTGACATTTTCTAAACTACAAATTGTATTTTATAAAATGATTGGACACATCTTTTTTTTTTTTTTAATCTTTGTCTCGGATATGAAAAATTTAACATTTAACAAAAGATTATTTGAGAAATCGACACAAGTTGGACGTGTTCACAGCTGTTAAAATTTGTTGGTTGAATTTTCATTAAGAAATAGCAAAATGAATCCATATTAGCTGAGCAATTTCATCTGGAGTCAGGGACGGTACTAGAAAATTAAAATTAGAGACGCTTAATAAATTATTGTACTGTAAGTTAATTTTATTTTATAAGAGTACTTATAAAAATGGTAAAAATATAATTGACAAAAAAATAATTTTTAATTCATAGAGGTAACTAACTACCTCTGAGTAGTGGTTTGCTCCCGGGTACCTCGGGCAAGGCAAGGCAGAACCCGTCCCGGGCAGCGGGCAGGACGGGTATGGGTACAGCGGGTACCCGGGTACAACGGGCACAGGTAGGCGGGTTTTTTTTTGAAAAACTCCGCCCTGCCCGTCTCAAACCCGTGCCCGTCCCGGGTAGACGGGTACAACGGGCACGGGTAGACTTTTTTTTTTTCTGTTTTCTGATTTGTTTTTTATTTTTTTTACGGTTTCTGTTTTCTGTTTTCTTATTTCTGGAGTCTGGATTCTGCCGAATTAAAAAAAAAAAAAAAAAAACCTCTGCCGAATTTCAAAAGAAAAAAAACAATCTAAATCTAAATTCAAATATAAATTAATAGGTTAAATAAAATATAAATCAAAAATATCTTAAATCAATTAATTTAAAACAATAAAACCTATTCAAAAAATTTCTTAAATCAATTACTTTAAAAATAAATATGAATTATTTTAAAACAATAGATTAAAAAATAAAAGTTACCCTCCTCCTTTATTCCGGGCTTGGGACCGGCTATGTAAAATAACATAGGCGGAGTTCTAACTTTTTTTTTGTTAGTAATTCTTCTTTAAAATGAATAATTTAAGAACTAATTTAAACATTTAGAAATTATAATTTAAAAAATAATCATAGAGATTAAAAGAGGTTAGAAATGTATATCGAGTACCGACACTACCTATCTAGTAGTTTGGATTCATATACCATTGTTCGCTCTCTTCCGCACCGTCTGAATCCGAATTAGCCGCGGGCCGCTGCTCGGTACCGTTTTCTTCAGTGTCGACTCCGGATGATGATTCTTGATGATCTCGATGTTGGTTGCGCTCATCAGTATCAATCCAATCTTTCAAGCACACAAGTCTCTCAAAAACATGTGCACCCAACTTACTGCGTTTGTCGGAGAGGATCCTGTTCGCCGAACTAAAACAACTTTCGGAAGGGACGGTTGACACGGGTACGGCAAATACGTCGCGGGCCATCATCGCCAGTGTTGGATAGTTTCTTTGATTCCTCTTCCACCATGTCATGATGTCAAATTCATCTTCTCTTTCGTTTACCCCCGCAAAATAGCTCACTAACTTGTTTGTGGATGTGTGCGGTTGGATCTCCGATTGGAAATCTGCTAACAATCCACCGCTGCTAGTGCTCCTGGAAGTGGAACTATTAAAAAATTAAAAAAATTAGTGGACAAATAATGTAGATATTATAAATAATAAATATTAAAATAATGTAGATATTTAAATTGTTACCTAGGGCCGGCACGGGACGAAGACGGGTTTTGGTTGTCACCCATTCTTGAGTGGTATATGTTAAACATCTCATCGAACTTCGAAGTCACGAATGCCTCCACTCCGGTGTTATCTAAATGTAGATTCGCTTTGTACGCTGCAACTATTTTGACTGTGAAATACTTCTTGTATGCCGGGTTGAGGCAGCTTGCGATAATGGCCAGGAGGGGTACATCGTCCCAATATTTTAGAAATTTTTCTTTCATGGCATCTACGATCGGTGTGAGAGTGGAGTAATTGCTTTCAGCTTGTTCCAATTCACGGTACACCTTGGAGATGCTATAGAGATGTTTGATCAACTCAAATGCCGTCGGTGAGTACGAGCAAGATAATTTGACGGTTGCATTAAAAAAGGTTCCTAAGAAATTTGAAAGGGTTTGTAGTTGGTCCCATTCGTCGAGGCTGGGCTCCAATGTCATTCCCTCGGGGGTGGAGCCTCTCAAAAACTCGGATATGACGGCTTTGTAAGGAAGGCATCGGTTCAGAAACCTATAGGTAGAGTTCCAACGGGTATCTATATCCTAAGGAACTTTCAACTTGCTCAATCCATAGTTGACGCACATCAAACCAAACCGTTGTTTTCTTTCTTGGTTTGAAACAATATGAGACAAACAATCCTTTAATTTATTGATCAAATCTCTTACGGCTTCTGTTTTAAGGCCCGCCTTCACGACGAGGTTAAGTATGTGGCAAGCACACTTTTGGTGAAACATTGCACCATTCATAATCAGATTTAGTGACCGTTTAAAAATCTCAATAGAAGCTACATTGTTACTAGCATTATCGAATGAAATAGAAAAAATCTTGTTCTCCCTATCTCTCTTAAGGTTATACTCTTGTAACACCTCAATAATGGATTTGAAAATTACATGTGCTGAGTGCGGGGAATCTAACACACGAAAACTTAATATCCTTTTTTGTAATACCCACTGATCATCGATCCAATGACCGGTAACACAAGAGTACCCAAGGCCATGTTTACCGGCAGTCCATATATCGGAGGTAATTGAGACCTTATTTTGTTGGTATGCAAATATAGCTCGGAGCTCATCTTTTGTTTTGGTAAACTGGTTTTTAATTTCACCAACCATCTTTCTATAATGGATCCTCTTGTACATTGGTTGAGCATGTTGTCCCTTAGGCACCACTAAATTCGAAATATAAATTATTGCAAATAAAATAAAGTAAAAGAGTTTAGAGAAAATTGACACAAGGAGTGATAACGGAGTTCGGCTTAAAATACCTACGTCTCTGGGGCGTCGCAACCGCTTCTCGGTGCGCATTTCTATTACTCAAAAGAGAAAGGTTACAACTTGTGAACCGGTGAGCCCTTACAACCAACGGGAAGTCACACGGCCAACTAGAATCGAGAACGAAGTCTTTAAGTTCGAAATCTCAAGATGAACGCTCAAGTGCTCACTCTAATCTAATCTAACTCAAGATTAGTGAAGTGGATTTGAGGTTGTTTTAAGGGATATTGAAATTTGTGCTCTCACAACAATGGAGGAACTTGTTCTCACAGAAAATTGCTTTTGAAATAATTAGGGTCGGCTAGATTAATTTTGAGGAGAACCCTAAGGTTCTATTTATAGCGGCAGCTTTCAAACGAGTATTCTGCCATAAAACGTTGAAAACATTTTAACTTAAATTAGGTCAAAAATTCAAATTTCTGTGAGAATTCCTAAAAACGTCTCAGACGATTAACAAACGTCTCAGAACGTTTTCCTCCGGAGATTTATCGATCAAAATGCAAATTTGAAGTCTGAGAAATAATTTAAATAGTCCAGACGTTTTACAAATCGTCTGGGACGTTTTAGAATGTTTTTCCAGCTTTTAATCGATTTAATCTCCAGATTTTTCACATAGAAAAACGTCTGAACGTTTTGTCAATCGTTCCAACGTTTTATCCCTGTGTTTCAACATCAAAGCTACTTTACCAATTATAAATTTACAGTTTAAATGCTTGATAAATAACTTGATGATTTCTTCAGTCCAAGTGCTCTAAATTGCAATTCCAATTGTCTTGAACCTGCATTCTTTCTAATCATAGAGAAAATCGTAAAATTCAATAGTTATATATTTTGCAAATTAGTCAAATAGACTATAAGAGAATTGCTTGAAACAACAATCTCCCCCTTTTGACGATTTGCAAAACATACAACGCAAGTAAGTGCATATATCGATTTTTCCCAAATTTCAATGTTCCTAATAATCGGTGTTTGCATGTCTTGCATTTTCTCCCCCTTTTTGAAAATCGACGAAAGGGAGACAAAAAAATAATCAAGTAGCACAATTAAGAGTGCTCCCCCTCAACATATGCACTCCCCCTCAATTTGGTAATATGTGACATAATTTGAGAAAAGTATGCATGTCGTCACAAATATAAAATTATGAAAGATAAGCAATTTAGAATTAAACATGCAATCATATACCTAGCAAAGTTCAAGTCAAACACCATAGGAATAATAAAAGGTCAAGCATACAACATAGAAATAATAAAAGTTCATGCAACACAAATAACATAGCATAGCAATCACTTAGCAAATTCTAATTGGAAAAGATCAAATATATTTAAAATTCGGGGTCATCTTCATCATCTCCTTCGTCACCCTCTTCATCATCTTCATCATCGTCATCTTCGGAAGGTATGTGAGGGGCACTAGTGGACGCGCCACTAGAAGCACCATATTGCTTCACAAAGCGCCGAGCGAGTTCCGAAGTAGTGAGATCAACATCATATATTGCTTTGGCGTTTTTGCGGCCTTGAATTGGATTTTGCGTGAATTTGCCTTCAAGATTTTAAGATCGTTGTTGATCGCGGTAAATTGGTTGTTATTGGCTATTTGGTATTCTTGCATGTGTTGAACAAGCCAAGCCAATTGATTTTCTGCTCCTTGAGGAAGCTCACCTTGAGCCATTGGTGGTATTGGTGGTTGGTCATGTTGTGCCGGCGGTTCTTCTTCATACGGATCCCAATATTGGTTTGGTAGGGCATTGACGGCATTGATCCAACTATTGATGGGCCGGCCATTCGGTTTTATCATTGGTAAACCCGAGCCCGATAGACTTTTGACCCAACCATGTTTGGGTAGAATATCAAGCAAATGATGAGGTTCATTTTGAATGAGATGAGTTGGTACGGTTATGCCATTTAGGCGAATCATGCGATGAATTAAATGGCCATAGGGTAGAGAGGCAACGGAGCTAGAATAGCAAGCAATCATGTGACGAAGAATGATAAAGGGGATGTTGAACCGTTTTTCATCCATGGAGATGAGGTGCCTCAAGTAGTACATTGGACCCCTCTCAATGTTAGATTTGATCGTTGCTTTGGGTATGAGAATATTGTTAACGAAAAGAAATAGCAAACGATGTAAAGAGGGAAGAGATGAGGCATAGAGGGGTGCTCCGCCAAAGTTACGGCGAGCAAACCAGGTTTTGTAATGATCGGCGGATTCTAAAGCTAGATCGGGCCAATTCCGAAGGAGATAGGCTTCTTCACCCTCATTTACTAACCCTAGCCAATTGGCTACATTGTCTAAAGAGAGAATGATTTCTCGGCCACAAACATAGGACTTGACAAGAAAGGGGTCTTCGGAGAAAGTGAGATTGCAATAGAAGGTTTTGGTAATCATCTCACTATAGGGTTCATCACACGTGATCAAAGGTTCCCAAGGCCAATGGCGGATAAATCCGATAATTTTGTCATCCTCGGGATATGAGAAGGTAATCGAGGCTTTGTTGAAATAGTAACAATTCGATAATTTTCGATCCAAAAATTGACCCATGAAATTGGTGTGAGCAATTGGATTTTTAAACAAATAGGTGTTGGATCGAGAAATATTGGTATCCTGTTCAATCTCAGTGGCACTCGACTGACCCGAGTCGGTTCGGGACCTTTTCTTTCTAAGAATATTCATTTTCGAGAGTTTTGGAGCCATTGATATGAGAGAGAAATTGAAAATTACCGATTGAAGATTGAAGCACAAATCCGTGAAGAGAACGACTCTAGAAGTGCAATGATGAAGACGGATCGTCGATTGAAAGGTCGGATTGCCGGATTTGAAAAGGTGGCGAGAGTTAGGGTTTTGGTGGAGAGAGAGAAGGAGGGAGAAAAAACCTTGATTTTAAGAGAAGAAATGGAAGAGGGTTGAGAGGAGAGGAGAAATCACTTTAAAATAAGTGATTTGGTTGTTTGTGGTGGGTGTAATGGAGGTTGAAGGGCAAGGGTGGCGGAGAGAAGAAGAGAGGAAGAAGAGAAGAAGAAGAGAGAGAGGCGGCTCAAGAAGGAGATAGGAAAAAGAAAAAAATTGCGTCGGTTCGCAGGGGTCTTTTTGAGGCTGCGCCGAAAACGTCTTGGACGATTATAAAACGTCTCACAACGTTTTGTTCTAGACATTTGGAGACGAAAAGTTCGTTTTTGATTTTGATTTTATATTAAATCGTCCAGACGTTTTACAAATCGTCTGAGACGTTTTGTATTTTTGTCAGATATATTTTTAAATTTGGAGAATTAATATCGAAGAAGAACGTCACGATGTTTGGTCAAACGTTCGGGACGTTTTGGTCGATTTCTGAGAAATAAAGATTTCGCAGACAAACGTTCAGACGTTTGAGTAAACGTTCAGACGTTTCAAGTTATTTTTCATGCGAGAAATTTGGAGAATTTTTGAAATTGGAAGAACACGAAATCGTCCTGACGTTTTGTAAAACGTTCGGGACATTTAGGTCAATTTCTCAGATGGAATTTTCAGAGTTTTGGATTGATCAAATCGTCCAGACGTTTTGTAAAACGTTTGGGACGTTTTAGGTCATTTAGATAGTATTTGGACAAATGTTCATAAACGTTCTGACGTTTCAGAAACGTTTTGAAACGTTTTTCTCTGGCATTTTTGTCTTAAAATGAGCTAATTGATTGCTATGCTTCCAATTGAAACTTCTCACTCCTTAAATTCAAGCATGCCTAATTTAAATCGCAATTCATTGTGTTGTTGAGTATTTAAAGGCTTGGTAAAAATATCGGCAATTTAATTTTTGGTATCAATATGGATGAGTTGGACTTCACCTTTCTCAACATGATCCCTAATAAAAAGATGCCTTATTTCTATGTGCTTAGTTCTGGAATGGAGAACAGGATTTTTGGATATCATAATGGCACTGGTATTGTCACACATAATTGGTACGTTGCGGAAGCGAATTTCATAATCATGCAGAGTTTGGATTTTCACTTTTAACATTTCTATATCCCCTATGTGTGATTGACAAGTATGTGACTTAAGTAGTTCCAACTCTAAGTTTTTAATTTTGAATTCAAATTCAAGAAGTTGAGATTTCAATTTTTGTATGATACCTTCCTTTTCAAGCATGGCCTTTTTAGATTCCTCAAGCAACCTAGGCGCATTATAATTAATTAGAGCCTCATCCATGAACGTGCTTGTCTCATTTGTCTTTATATAGTTGTTATTTATATCGATTTTGGATTCATCTTTCCTAACTTGGTAACCATTCAAATGGTAGTCGGGATTGGTCAAATTAATGGTAGACATATACCGGTTAGGAGAAGAGATAAGATGTACCTTATTTGAGGAGTTTGTTACATCTTCTATGGATGCATCCTCTACCTCGATAATGGTGTTAGTTGAGGCTTTGATGGGATCCTCCGATTCCTTGTAGATAGTTGGATTGATGAGATTTTTGAGGAATTCGATGGTGATCTCATCGGTTATGTTCTTGTTTGCAATGATTGTATCCACATCGATGGTTGCCGAATCTTCATTCACTATTGCCATCAAGGCAATGTTGACCTCTTGTTCATCACCTGACTCCGAATCGGATTCTTCTCTACTACTTTCATCGGAATCGATGCAAAATAAGGCTTGCATTGCCTTGGCCTTCTTCTTGCTTTTATATCCTTCGTACTTTTGCTTAGGCCTTCGGTCATGTTGCCCTTCGCTATCCTTATTTTTCAAGTTGGAAAATATTTTGAAGCAAGTTTGGATGGTGTGGCCTTCTCTTTCACATGCGAAACAAACAACCCTTTTGTTTCCTTCTTCACGTTCCTTGTTGTATTTTCGTTCGAAGTTAAGCATAGATTGAAACATTTTGGTTATGGTGGCGGCATCACAAGAGGTTTCATGCCCTAATTGGTTCATGAATGAGTCACTTGATGGACGGTTATTTGAGGAGCTTGGGTGGTTTCGGTGGTTTTGAGCCGGAAAAGCCACGGTTTTTGTTTTTGGCTCTTGTTTGAGTTCACCGGCTTGTATGAGCTTTTCTTCAAAACTCCGGAAATGGGCATAGAGTTCATCCGGTGTGAATGATTTTTGTGTCCCATGAAGTGCTTCTAGAGCGCTCACCAATCCATCCCACCTAGGCCTCCTAAGCATTACTCGAAGAAGCTTTCCTACAATCTTATCGTTAGAAAGTGGTTCTCCTAGTTCAACAAATTCATTTTGAATATGCATAAGTCTATTATACATATCCTCAACATTTTCACCATTTTCAATCTTAAAAGTTTCAAATTTGGTGTCTAGACCGGTTATTTTGGTTCGTTTGATTTGGGTGTTACCCTCGTATCGGTCAACAAGAGCATCCCACATTTCTTTTGCATTTGATGTGTTACCAAAGATCAATGCAACCGATTCACTTACCGCATTATATATTGCATTAACGGCAAGATCATTTACTTTCCTTAAATCGGTAGATGCTTGTGTTTCGACCTTGGTATCATTTTCGGTACAATTGTTGTATTTCGGTTTATAGCCATTCTCAATGACATCCCAAACTTCAAGGATGTTAAGATAATTCATCATAGTCCTTTTCCAATGACTAAAATTTTTGGTTGTGCTACCGAAAATTTGAGGTTCTTTTACATGTCTAAAGGGTGCCATTTTTTTAGATCGGTAAACTCGAATTAAGTGAGTCTTAATTTGAGTAACGTGCTCTGATACCACTTTGTTGTCCCTTAGGCACCACTAAATTCGAAATATAAATTATTGCAAATAAAATAAAGTAAAAGAGTTTAGAGAAAATTGACACAAGGAGTGATAACGGAGTTCGGCTTAAAATGCCTACGTCTCCGGGGCGTCGCAACCGCTTCTCGGTGCGCCTTTCTATTACCCAAAAGAGAAAGGTTACAACTTGTGAACCGGTGAGCCCTTACAACCAACGGGAAGTCACACGGCCAACTAGAATCGAGAACGAAGTCTCTAAGTTCGAAATCTCAAGATGAACGCTCAAGTGCTCACTCTAATCTAATCTAACTCAAGATTAGTGAAGTGGATTTGAGGTTGTTTTGAGGGATATTGAAATTTGTGCTCTCACAACAATGGAGGAACTTGTTCTCACAGAAAATTACTTTTGAAATAATTAGGGTCGGCTAGATTAATTTTGAGGAGAACCCTAAGGTTCTATTTATAGCGGCAGCTTTCAAACGAGTATTCTGCCATAAAACGTCCCAACGTTTTGTAAAACGTTGAAAACGTTTTAACTTAAATTAGGTCAAAAATTCAAATTTCTGTGAGAATTCCTAAAAACGTCTCAGACGATTAACAAACGTCTTAGAACGTTTTCCTCCGGAGATTTATCGATCAAAATGTAAATTTGAAGTCTGAGAAATAATTTAAATCGTCCAGACGTTTTACAAATCGTCTGGGACGTTTTAGAATGTTTTTCCAGCTTTTAATCGATTTAATCTCCAGATTTTTCACATAGAAAAACGTCTGAACGTTTTGTCAATCGTTCCAACGTTTTATCCCTGTGTTTCAACATCAAAACTACTTTACCAATTATAAATTTACAGTTTAAATGCTTGATAAATAACTTGATGATTTCTTCAGTCCAAGTGCTCTAAATTGCAATTCCAATTGTCTTGAACCTGCATTCTTTCTAATCATAGAGAAAATCGTAAAATTCAATAGTTATATGTTTTGCAAATTAGTCAAATAGACTATAAGAGAATTGCTTGAAACAACAGAGCACACCCCCGAATGACTAACCGGGCAAAACTCATACAACCACCCATGCTTATTGGTTGTTCTTTGTGGGTAATGTACCGGGCCAATTCACTAAGTATTTTTGATTCATCGTATTTTGGGTTGGTTCTAGTACCATCCGCGTTCATAAGGGTTTGGATTTGTCTCGGTCCAACATTTTCACATATAACCTCACCCTTCCTTTGGTGCATTTCGACATGTCTTTTAAAGCTGGTCATACCACTACTTTGTTTATACACAAAAAACAGTTTCTTGCAATTTTGTACCTTACATTCAAGAGTTTGCATGTTGCCATTCTCATCTGTGGTCACCTTGTACCATTTGACCCACGGCTGATTGTATTCAGGAATTCTTCTAGTCTTCTTTACCAACGGCTGTTCGGGGGGTTGCTCAATCGGAGGAAGGATTGGTTCTTCTTCAATTTCGGTGACACTTCTCGACGGAGTACCTTTTATAGGGGGGGTGACTTGACTCGATGCTACAGAAGAAGTGCCTTCATATGCATATGGTGGTGTCGGTTGATGTGTTTCTTGTGGAATATACATGTTTGGATCGTTTGAAGTATAATACGACCCATACATTTGGGGGGTTGTTGATAATTTAAATCTAGCGTTTGATCCCTTCTTTGATAATTTTGTGGATAATTTTGTGGATTATTAGGTGGTGGCATAGGTGGGCCAAAAATTTCTTGTGACATTCTCGCACCAAAAGATAAATCCTCATCGTGATTAGGAGATGTCATCTTTTAAACCTATTCAAAAAAATAAATGTAAATTACTTCACATATTCAAAAAAACAATCTAAATCTAAATTAAATTAAATCTAAATTGAATATAAATGTAAATCTAAATTAAATCTAAATTGAATCCAAATCTAACATAAATCTAAATTAAATTAAAGAAAAGAAAAGGAAAAAAAAAAACAAGGCAAGCCTCTGGTTTGATCAGCCTCTGCTGAATTTAAAAACAAAATAAGGTGCCTCTGCCGAATTTCAAAAAAAAAAAAAATCTAAATCTAAATTCAAATCTAAATTAAATATAAATCTAAATTCAAATCTAAATTTAGATGCAAATTAAATTAAATCTAAATTAAATTAAAGAAAAGAAAAAGAAAAAGAAAAAAAAAACAAGGCAAGCCTCTGGTTTGATCAGCCTCTGCCGAATTTAAAAAAAAAAATCTAAATCTAAATTCAAATCTAAATTCAAATCTAAATTAAATATAAATCTAAATTTAAATCTAAATTTAGATGCAAATTAAATTAAATCTAAATTAAATTAAAGAAAAGAAAAAAAAAAAAACAAGGCAAGCCTCTGGTTTGATCAGCCTCTGCCGAATTAAAAAAAAATAAAAAAAAATAAGGTGCCTCTGCCGAATTTAAAAAAAAAAAAATCTAAATCTAAATTCAAATCTAAATTAAATATAAATCTGAATTCAAATCTAAATTTAGATGCAAATTAAATTAAAGAAAAGAAAAAAAAAAAAACAAGGCAAGCCTCTGGTTTCATCAGCCTCTGCCGAATTAAAAAAAAAAAAAATAAGGTGCCTCTGCCGAATTTCAAAAAAAAAAAAAATCTAAATCTAAATTCAAATCTAAATTCAAATCTAAAATTAAATATAAATCTAAATTCAAATCTAAATTTAGATAGAAATTAAATTAAATCTAAATTGAATATAAATCTAAATCTAAATTAAAAAAATAACTCTAAGTCTAATTCATAATAATCTAATTCAAATTTTAAAATTCTAAGTCTAATTCAAAAAAAATACAACTTGTTCTAACTTATTTTAAAAATCTATTTTAAGAAAATAACTCTAACAAATTTAACTTAATCAAAAAAATAACTCTACCAAATCCAACATATTCAAGAATAAAATATAAATCTAGCTTATTTATTTAACAAATATAACTTATTTATCTAGCAAAATATAAATCTAACATATTCACATATAAATGTAACATATTCAAAAAATATAAATCTAACATATTTAAAAATTAATCCGAAATTAAAAAATAAAATCTAGCCTATTTTAAAATAAATCTAACATATTCAAATGATCAAATAACATATTCAAAATTTAAAAAATAAAATATAACATATTCAAAAAATAAAATCTAACCTATTTAAAAATAAAATATAACATCTTCAAAAAATAAAATCTAACCTATTCAAAAAATAAAATCTAGCCTATTAAATTTAGATCCGAATTTAAAAAATCAAATATAACCTATTTGAAAAATCTAACCTACTAAAAAAATCCAACCTATTTTTAAACAAATCTAACATATTTTTTTAACCTATTAAAAATAAATCCGAATTTCAAAAATAAAATCAAACCTATTCAAAACAAATCTAATTACTTCACATATTCAAAATAACAAATCTAACATATTTATAAACAAATCTAACATATTTTTTAACCTATTAAAAATAAATCCGAATTTCAAAAATAAAATCAAACCTATTCAAAACAAATCTAATTACTTCACATATTAAAAATAACAAATCTAACATATTTTTTTAACCTATTAAAAATAAATCCGAATTTCAAAAATAAAATCAAACCTATTCAAAACAAATCTAATTACTTCATATATTCAAAATAACAAATCTAACATATTTTTTTAACCTATTAAAAATACATCCAAATTTCAAAAATAAAATCAAACCTATTCAAAACAAATCTAATTACTTCACATCTTCAAAAAAAAGAAATCTAACATATTTTTTTAACCTATTAAAAATAAATCCAAATTTCAAAAATAAAATCAAACATATTCAAAACAAATCTAATTACTTCACATCTAACAAACCCAACATAAAATAAATCAAAACAAATTTAAGTACTTAACAAATTTAACAAATCTAACGTAAAATAAATCTAACAAATCTAATTACTTAACAAATTTAACAAATCTAAATTAATCTAACATGAAACTAAATTTACTCTACAAAAATAAATTAAACTAAATTTACTCTACAAAAATAAATTAATCTAACATGAAATAAATGTAACCTTTAAATCTCGAGGAAAAATCTTGCCGGAGGTGCCGAACTTCGTAATTCCGATACCTTCGTAATTCCGTTTGCGTATTTGTAGAATGAATTAAATTTACAACTATATTTTTTTCAAACAATAAATTTAAAAACTGAAAATAGTAAAATTTTAGATTGAGAGAATGAGATTATGAGAGATTGAGAGATTGAGAGAATGAGAGGGTGTGAAAATATTGAGAGGAAGAGGGGTGAATATATAGAGTTTTGATTGGAGGGAGAATAATATTTGAAATTTAATATCCGAAAAAAAAACAGAATTGACGGGTGGGACCCACCCGTACGGGACAGAAATGACAGGTGGGACCCACCCGGTTTGACTGATTTGAACCAAAACTGTAGAACGGCTCAATATATTAACAGAGCAGGTTTAGCTTCATGCAACGCAATAATCATATGCAGTTTCTGTACTCTGTGCGCTGCCTGTAGCTAAAACTGCTCTGTTAAAAGCGTAACCCTGTCGCCAGTGGGGGGAAAAAAATTTGAAATAAAGTTACGGCGGGTAGCGGGCACGGGTTACCGGGTGCGGGTACACGGGTAGCGGGCACGGGTACGGCGGGTACGGGTACACTCGGGTTTGTTTCAAAAAATAGCCGCCCTGCCCGTTTGAGACCCGTACCCGTGTACCCGTTTACCCGGGTATACCCGGGCACGGGTACGGGTACCCCGGGCACCGGGCACGGGCGGACCGGGTTCGGGCAGCCCGTTAGGGGCACTGTCAAACCACTACCTCTGAGCATCTACAACAGAAATTGTTTTTAAATTGCTAATTGAATTACTGGGTTGTACCATAATTTCTTAATTAGCAAATTTGCTTTGAAAAAAATCATTTTGTTAGTGACACGCTGGCTAATTGATTGACTAAAATTTTTCTTTCCGACTCTGTACCGCTCTCTCGCTCTCTTTAAAAAAACGAAACATTTTTCATTCGATTTTTTCTATCTTTCGCTCAGATTTCTTCATTTTTGTTGATGCTATTTCGCTGATACAACTCTCCCTTTTTTTAAGGACATTTAGACATCTCACAAGCTTCCGTCCATGGGTGGGAGCCAGAGAGAGCAGACAGGAAGAAGTCCAACAACGAGGGGGTAGCTCGACGGGCTATCGCAAAGCCTTCACCACAGAATCTTCGCACCTCGTCTCTCTCAGCACAGCAGCCCTCTCCGCGCACCACTTGACAGGTTCAATCCTTTCTCTCTCCACACTCCACCAGTGGCTTGATTTTCATCCAATTCCCGGTTCAATGTTCTACTTCTCTCGCCTTGTGCCGCCGCCTTGCCCCTCTGTCCGCGCACCACCTGACAGGTTCAATTCCTTCCTCTCTCCACACTCCAATTTGGGAAGTTATTAGATTGGCCTTGGTTTAGAAACTTTTCATAAATTGGGAAGTTGAAATTGCAAAATTTAGCTTGAATTTAAGCAATTTCATCCTAAACATGAAATTTTGTGAATAAATTAATGCATTGGGGTGAGTTCCTTTTTCAAGAAGTGCCAATTCTGCACTTAATAAAAGCTTAATTTGAGTTTTATTTCATTCATCGTGCAAATTCTGGTTCCTTTTAATCTGCATAGAGTTTGGCTAGACTATTGAGTGCACACAATTCAATAAAACCCGGAGGGGATTCTTATTTTGAGGAGACATTAAAGTGGCAAGAAAGATTAAGATGACTTCCAGGACAAGGGAAATAACGAGCTCCAAATTAGTTTGCTTTGAGCGTGTTTTATTTCAATGTGTGATTTGATGATCAACTTGACTTGGATATGAGAAATAGAGAGAAAATGACCCGATCGAAAAAAGTGAGGTTAGCAAATTTTTTATTTCAGGTCTATACGACCTTTTACCTAGTTTGCTTGTTTTTTGTGATGTAAATTCTGATCCTTTAATTGGATAGATGTTTGTATAGAATTTTATGTACAATTAGTTAAAAGATATTCGAAAATGATTGTTTTGATCAATTCTGCATGTGCATCTATTTTGGCTGTATGTACCATCCCTTGTAATTTCTGGTTTTTGTATGAAACCGGTGGGCTTTTTACCCCACTTTTATCAAAAAAGGAGAGAGACCGATGGAGAGAGGAGGAGAGAGAGCGATAGTAAGAAGAGGAGAGAGAGCGACAGAGAAAACAGAAAGGGGTCATTTCTAATATTTTTGGCTGACGTGGCGTTAATTATAATTCTAATTGAATTTCTGAAACTGAGTGATTTGAAAATTATGAATGTCTTTAATTGCTAAATTTAGTGATGTCGCATAAATTTATTGCTAATTGTTTACTGGAATGAAGATGCTCTAAATCTCTAATTAAGCTTTAGATCCGTCATTGTCGCAAATAAATTTGAACAATTTTGTCGTAAACATTTTTTATATTGAGAGAAATGATCAACTTATAACTCTTTTGAATGATGCATCATAACAATAGTTTTTGTAGTATTAATATTTAAAAAAATTCAAAATAATCATGAAAAGTACTCGCTTTGGTATGTATATGACTAGGCAATATTGTTGGTATGTTGATCTTATTTTAAAACAACACTTACACTTTATAATTTTGAACCCACAAAACAAGGTCAACCGTTCGTTTATGTGATTTAAAATTTTTAAAGTTATACATAATAATAATCTTATTATGTTGGCCTATCTGGCAATTTCATTTTGGGGTGATATGAAATGGTCGTTTTAATAAGTTTGCAGTTTTTGTTTTCTTAATTGGGGAATTAGTTTGAAGTTGTCTTGTTGTTTGAGCAACTGAGTTCTTCTTTTTCTTAGTATTGAAGCAAAAGGCTTTTGGCATAAGCTCTGCCAGGTGTAAAATTAGTATACCCAAATCTCAGAAAGTTGTTTAAATTAATTAGCGACACCTTTTTCTTTCAACATGTGTCGATTTGGTGTATGGAGTTCGTAAGAGCATCTATATCGACAATTTCGTTCCAATTGCAAATTCAACAAGGCATTTTCAAATTTTAAGATAAATAAAAAATTTCAAAAATAACATTTTTTTTGAGTAAAATTAGAGATTAAACCATCCAACTATATAATACTCTTATTATTACAACAAATGATTACTCAATCTGAATTTCGAACCCATGATCTCCACATAAAAATTATGTGTCTTTGCCACTAAATAAAAAACTAGTTCTCATTTATTTTAAAGTAGATCAGACGGTCATCGAACCCATCGAACTTACTTTGAGTTCGATGGACATCGGATCCAAATGAGGATGCAGTCTTCGATTTAGAGAGAATCTTTTTTGCTTTATTTCTACGGTATTATACTTTCTTACCAACGTGGCAGCAATCATGAAATCATGGATGGATTTCCAGAGCACGATATTCAGTTCGTAAAGCTTGTATGGCAGGTTGCATCAAATGAGGACAAGCTGTGGGTACAAATCGTCCGCGCAAAATACTTTCCGAGAGGAGGATTTTGGGCAACCAAGAATAGGCGGGGAACTAGTCCGTTGTGGCGTACCATATTGGATCTTAAACCGGTCCTCAAGGATAGCTGTTAGTGGGCTCTAGGAGATGGAACCCGGGTGGTGGCGGCAAACTAGCCATGGTACCCAGGTTGGGAGTTGATGCAGATCAAATCCAATACGCAGCGGGATACTACGGTCGCTCAGCTGTACGACCACAGTGGCAATGTATGGCGCCAAGACCTGATCACTAATCTCCTTGGTCCAAATGCGCTACCCCTCATCCAAACTACAGCTCTCCCGCCAAAATCAGCAGCATTGGTACCGGATAGGTTAATTTGGGAAGGTTGCAAATCCGGGAGGTACTCTACCAAGAAAGGATATGCACTTTTCAAACAATCTTCCCGAACTGCCCCTGTGTACAGTGATATCAAACAAAGGGTGTGGAAACTAATATGGGGCTGGAAGGAAGTGTTACCAAAAATCAAAATGTTTCTGTGGCGGGGGTTCATGACGGGATTGCAACAGCGCTTGACTTACACAAGAGGGTTCCAGCAATCAACCCGGTATGCCAACGATGCGCAACAGGTGATGAATCACTAGTACACATTCTATTCCTTTGCAATGTATCACGTGCGACTTGGTTTGCCTCGGAATTCAATCTCAGAACAGACTACCTTCCGCTTGACTTCACAGAGGCACTCCTCCAGGTTACCGAAAACTTAGATAATCACCAGATTTTATGGTTCTGCAATACCCTTTGGTGCGCTTGGAAGGCTAGAAACGAAGAGTTGTTTCAAGCCACCAAAACAACACCACAAGTAGTCCTAAAGCGCGCAAGCATCCTACATATACCACATACCAATGATGGTACCCGGCAGGCAACAACCGATCCAACAGTAAGACAGGCACATACCATACCTGATAATACAAAACTGATCCTAATCGATGCATCTTGGGACAGTACCAAGGGAGGCGGGTGGGGGGCCCTGGTATTTGATGAAAAGGGAGATCTTCACTATGCAATTGCAGCGCCAATAGCATCAATCGATCCCTTTCAATCAGAAACTGTGGCCTTGCTCCAAGCGCTACAGTGGTATCTAGCAACTGAGCGGCAGGTCAGTGCACAAAAAGTGGCGGTGTACACGGACTGCAAGACCCTGGTCAATCTGGTAAATGGAAATCCGGGTACTGAGTTACCAACTTGGCAAGCAGCGGAAGATGTGGCGAAATGCATGGAGTTACTGGTGGGCAACAGAGATCGGATAACAATACACCATGCTGGTAGAGCAGCCTTAGTTACTCCACACAAACTGGCGAATTGGGCACGAACAACTGGCACACGAGTAATGGGTTCCGACGAAATTAGAAGAGAATGCATGATTGATTTGGAATATGCGGCAGATAGGAATTTTTTCACTAAGGAATAGATTGGAGGCGGATCCTACAAGCATGCCACGCACTGACATACAGGGGCTTGTTTTCACAAAGAAGGCCCCCAAGTCTCTTCTAATTTACTAGCTTAGTATTTAATTTTAAGTTGTCTTAGTTAACTTATTTAAGCCTTTCGGCACTGTTATTTCTAGGGAGCTTTTAAGAGACTGTTGTAAGACATTTATGTGTATTAATCAATTATGCCCAAGGGCTTTTCCTCAAAAAAAAAAATTATGCAAGTAATAAGTCGTATATATAAGTTCGTCGGTTTAAAAAACAATATGTTTTCCTCGAGATATCTCAGAGAGGATGCGCATTCCAAGAAACCCGAAAAAACAATATGCTTCTTTGAGATATCCCCACCCACGTGGGTCCGGATCCCCTAAAGTGTAACTCAATTTTTGGATTTTAGATCGACCGTCCGATTCGAATCTGTCGCTCGGGATGGTTTCGAGATTCAAATATATTGTCAGAATGTGTGCGCTCCACTTCGAGATGGATGATCTCGAATTCGAATCAGACGGTCCCGATCTAAAACCCAAACATTAGGTTACTTCACTGGATCTCGATTCCACCCACGTGCCCTATTTTAGTTAGACAAAAAAAACAAAAAATATGGGGCCGCACCGGCATTCTGCGGTCCCCTGACAGGGCTGCATCGACATTGTGCGGACTCTGGTATTGGAGGCCGCAGAACACCGGTATGGTCTGAGTAGAATTCAAAATACCCAGAAATACGAGTGTTTTGGTTTATTTTTTTTTAAATAAATGTTATATATAAAAATTTCGGGAGTCATCATGCTGGATTGACTTCTATTCGCTCATTTGTTCCAAAATTAATTTATGGGATGTATAGGATATTTTTTTTCAATTTCTGGACGCTAAAATAATTAAAATTAATTACACAAGTGACAATTACAATATTTTTGAAATTAACTTTAAATTAATTTAAATTATTTTTGATTTAATTTCATCAATATTGATACTCAGATGCTGAGTCTATTGTAATGTAGTGTTACCACATTCCTACTACGGAAAGAAAGAAAACACAACAGCTAGACGGAAAAACATTATCTGCTTGTGTTAAATTTCCGAAATTTTTATTAATAGAAAAAATATTAAATTAATGTCGACATAGAATAAAGAATTCATCAGATTTTCATATCTAACAAAGACGTTACGGTTCGTAACCGTAACGGCCAGCTTAACTACATTCCATCGCTAATTGCAGCTGCTAAGGGCTGGCCGTTGAGAACGGTGACGTCCAGGGAGAAAAGAAAAAAAAAATTTGAGACCGTTGTGAACGATGACGGCTTGCGCAAGAAGCAACAAAAGTGTTGTATCGCTTCAATTTTTTGCGCAGATGAAGTGATACCAATTTTTTGGTCGGCGATATTTTCAGTTAGCCCTTGGTTTTTCCTTATACTTGTTTCGGACCCAAGAAAAGCAACAAGACAACAAGTGCTTTTAGTGATTCGGTCCTTGTATCTATATATATTATTTCTTACCAACAATTTTTGGGTAAATATTTTAACAGAATGGTTTGGCTTCATGCAGCGCGCATGCTATAGAATTAAAACTGTACTGCATATGGTTAGTGCGCTGCATGAATCCCAAACTACTCCGTTAATATAGTTTCTATATATAGATATAGTGTTCTAGAATGAAGAAAAATAAACTTTTTGCATGTAAAAAAGTGGCCAAACAGACCCATCCTTCAACGTGATCACTAAAATGTTAGAATTATTTAATTAAAATAGTATTTATTCGGTCTATTTCTCTTAATAAACTCAGAACCAAACTTTCCGATTAAATATTTTATATTTTTGTATTAATTTTTTTTATATATAAGATAGATTTTTTTTTAATTTATCCAATCATAATTAATGTTAACCTATAAATGTCATATATAAACTTAATGATAAGAAAGTATCATTTCATATATTGTCATTCATCCTCTTGAATAGAGTAATTATTGTATCCATTCCTCTATTACCTGTTTTGTTATCACAAATTTTATTTTACTGTTTTGTGACTTTTTCATTCATGAATAACTGATGTTTATTAATATAATATCACTCTAAAAATATATTTTAGGAGAAATACTTTACCACATATTCTTGAAATTATTGATTCTATTTTTACTACCTCTATAAATGAATTTCGAGTTTGTTCTCATGACTATTTTAAAGTACTTAATTCTTTAATTAGATTAAAATATGTAAGTTTGGCATGGTATATACCTGCTTGTAAAATATATGACTGTATAGTATAAAATTACGAGCCTATATCACTTCAGATATGTTCTCTTTCTTTTGTATTTTAATAACATTTTTTTTCTTCAGTTTTTTTTTTTAAATGAAAGGTTGTGAGCAAATTTATTGCTACTGCAAGTTCTTACAAAACACCCAACAGACATCTCTTTATCTATAACAAAAAAAATAAAAATAAAAATAGTTTCGACGCTGAATATTCGTAATTAAAATAAAAATATCGAACTAAAAATAAGTTGGATACAATCTTTAGCAAGTGCAGACCGGCTCTTATTTGTTCACTTGGATACAATCTTTAATGGTCCATGGGATGCTTATGCTCCTGTTGTTGCTTTATATTTAGAGAGAATGGAAATAGAGCGATACCAATTTTTTGCGCAAATGAAGTAACTACGGGACGTTATCTTTCGCAACGGCCTCGAATTTTTTTTTTTTTTGCGTAGGCCGTCATTGTTCGCAACGGCCACACCTTTTTTTTTTTTTTTTTTTCTTTTCTCCCTGGACGTCACCATTCTCAACGGCCAGCCCTTAGCAGCTGCAATTAGTGATGGAATGTAGTTAAGCTGGCCGTTACGTAACGTCTTTGTTAGATATGAAAATCTGACGAATTCTTTATTCTATGTCGATATTAATTTAATATTTTTTCTATTAATAAAAATTTCGGGTTAAATTCACCTATAAATTTAGGTTTGTTTTTTAGTTATGGGTTCATGCAGGGTAACGGTATCAAGTATCAACAACATAGTGAACCATAATTCCAATAGCATTGGTACAGTCTCAATGATAAAATATGAACCGCCAACATTGTGATGGCTAATCACACACTATCACTTAAAGAAGTCACACGATCTACAATACCGACAAGAAAATGAGCAGCTATTCTCATTTCTCTTTATTGGAATAAAGAAATGCAGGAACAAACTACCAACCACTTTTTCTCTCAAAAAAAAAAAACTACCAACCACTTGCAATGCAATGCCCTCTAGTTATCGGGTATAAGAACAATTGATCCGCTAGTCTTCCTTGCCTCAAGATCTGCATGAGCACGGGCTGCCTCAGATAGTGGGTATGTATGGTTGACACGGACCCGCAAAATGCCTGATGCAACATTTGCGAAGAGCTCCCCTGCTGATTGCAGGAGCTCATCACGGGTTGCAGTGTAAGCCATTAGAGATGGACGGGTTAAGAAAAGTGATTTTGAAGCGAGCTCTGACAAGGGAAGTGGGTCCGGTGCTCCTGATGACTGACCAAAACTGACCATGTATCCCCTCGACTTTAGGGTTGATAAAGATCCCTGTGTTTATTAAAAACAATTTACTTGGTCATATTTTGTCCAGAATCTAGTAATATCGTTAAAGTGGTAATCTATCTACATCTTAATTTCCAAATTTATTACAAAATATAATTATAATCACAGTTGCTGTTGTTGCTGGTACTGCTACAATTATTATTTCTTTCTTCTTTTGACAACATGAGCCCAACTATATCAGAATACAAAATCTGAATCTGTCAAATGACATTGATTAAATAAATGAAGTTACACTTTATAAGATAAAATAAAGGAAAAGCCCCTTTCTTTAATTGCAAAAGGTTCATCAGCCATCTATATTATCCGACCATCCTACTGTTAAATATGGGGACAAAAGTGCAGTTGACAGTGAATTCAAGGAAAAGGATAAGAACATCAGTTCGAGTATCCAAATTCTGGATTGGTTTGTATACAAAATTAAGGAGATATATAAACATAAGCACAATTTTTCAGGTTACAAAGCAGTCAATTATCCATGTTCATTTGCAAGCATTAAATTGGACATTTAGCTCCCCTCCAATTTTTACCGTAGCAATTTTTTCTTATCTTTACCTGGAAAGTATCTTTGCCGATGGAATCATAGACAACATCAACACCTTTGCCTTCTGTAATTTCATTAACTTTTTCCACGAAGTCCTCCTTGGTGGAAATTATGACATGGTCGCATCCATCTTGACTTGCCTGATCTGCTTTTTGTTCAGTTGAAACCGTCCCGATCACGGTGGCACCGAGTGCTTTCCCCCACTGGCACAGAAGCGAGCCAACACCACCTGCAGCAGCATGGATGAGGATCGTATGACCTGCCTCCACCTGTGTTGATTATGGAGTTAGAATATTCATGTTGATGTATGATAACAAAATTAGTATTTGTATACGAGTGTGCTCTTGACGTTATGAACAGAACCTCATGTTTGTGCCATACAAGATCATTGCATTACAGGTGCAGTATGTCTTTATCTTTTAACTTTATTTCTTCTTGAAATCTCTTTGGTTTTGAATTGAAAACTAAAAACTGGTAAGGTTGAGGTAATAGCTACACAAGTTAAGGACAAATTGAGGTTTTAACTGGGTAAATTTGGACATTTGAACAGTTGAGTGTCCCAGCCTCTCGCCAACTGTATGGAACATATGAGCAGATATCGACCCCTAGAGCAAAGCTCCTATCCTTCTTCATTCTCCGCTTCTCTAATATAAAAGTTGAGGACAAACTAAGGCTAAACTAGCCTAATTGAGCTGAATTCCAGAAATTAGGCTATTTACAGCTTGAGCTTGCATGCACATCTGGTGGAAGAAGTACTACATTAGTCAGACCCAATACAAGCAGGGGTGGAGCCAGACTTTCAAGCTATGGGGGTTAAACACACATTGGGGGTCAATTGTATAAAACTTTCATGTTGAGTATGGGGGTCAATTTTACAACACTCATAGCATTTTATTCTAAACTATATAGAAAATCATGTATAAGCACATAAAATTTTGAAAATGAATGGGGGTCAATTGACCCCATTCACTCCATGTAGATCTGCCCCAGAATACTGGAACATAACAGCCAGCATTGCACTATTGCAAACTTGTGCAGTGATGTCAATCGGTGATGTGAAGGTATCACACTACAAACACCCCCCTGACATCCTAAACCAAGTCCGAAAAGGCAGGACAAAAGCATCAAAACTAAAGAAAGAAATAAAAACAAGAACCTTGAAGACTCGACGCAAAAGCATATGAGCAGTCATTCCTTTTAGCATGACAGATGCAGCAACACTGTAATCTATGGAAGATGGGATTGTGACCACAGCGCTGGCAGGTAGGATCTGCTCTTCAGAGTAGGAACCCATTGGTCGTCCTGCATATCCGACTACATCCCCAACATGTCTCCCTGTCAGTCCTGGGCCCACTGCCGTCACCACCCCAACGGCCTCCATCCCTATGTTAACAAATGCTTCCAGGATATTAAACTAGTTTCTTAATTTCTCATATTGAGAGTAGACGTTATATTATATATTGGAATTTAGCAGCGGTTTACATGAAATAACTAACTTTTCCTTCAGTAGGTTAGTCGTTGAGTAAGTAAATTAAACATCTAAAACAATTTTAGAGAAAAGAATTATATTTATATTTTATACCCGGAGTGAAAGGAAATGCCGCAGCTTTATAAACCCCTTTGCGAAAGTAAACATCGATAAAATTAACTCCAATAGCTTTGTTCTTCACTCGAATCTCCCCTTCTTTCGGCTCCCCTAACTCCACCTCCTCCCACTTCAAAACCTAATTTCAAAAGAAACAGGAGTTCAAAATTCGAAATTGTGAAGTCTATATAATAAAAAAGAATCGAATATACCTCGGGGCCGCCGAGTTCATAAACTCTAATCGCCTTCACCATGGATGGAGCTGAAGCAGAGGAGAGCGATGCTCGAGTTGAGAAGAGGAGGGAGTGCGAGGGGGACGATTTGGGGAGAGGTTGGAATTTAAGAGAGGGAAGTGGGGCCCGCTGCGTAGGGAAATGGTGAGCAATGACGCAGAGTTTGAAAGCGACACCTCCCGATCCCGAGTTCATTGCTTAGCTTATTTTGTCCCCGACTCCCTGTCGGAGTCTAGAAGCACGGATCAGTGGATCGGTGGATCGGTAGCAAAGTAGCAAATGAAACGAATGCGAAACGGATACTATTTATGAATTAGGATCTTCTGTGGCAATGCTGAAGATGTCAGTGCTGCATCAGCATGCTGGAGTGAGCCGAAATTTTTATTTATACCATTTTAATAAAATAAATTAATAAAATATCCATTGTTTTTGGTCAATTCTAATTCTAACACGGCCGCACCGGCATTCTGCGGACCCATATGGGGGTGGCCGCAGAATGCCGGAGCGGACCCCCATATGGGGCCGCAGAACCATTCTGCGGACCCCCTTTTTTTTTTTCTTTTCTGTTGTTTTACCGAGGCATCCCTGCGGTCAAAAGTCTTACCGCCCAAAATTAAAATTTTTTTCCTACATTTGATTTATAGGGATGCGTGCAGCTGAGGTGTGAAACCGGATTTAAAAAAAAAAACAAACAAGGGTCCGCAGAACCATTCTGCGGACCCATTTGAGGGTCCGCAGCGGTATTCTGCGGCCCCGCTCAAATGGGTCCGCAGAATGCCGGTGCGGCCGTGCTAGAATTAGAATTGACCAAAAATGATGGTTATTTTATTAATTTATTTTATTAAAATGGTATAAATAAAAATTTCGGTGGAGTGAGTAGTATCCTCTACAAAGGACCATTGCACATCTTTTCTTTGTTTTCCATTATTTGGGTTTTTTCTATTGTATACAAAATTTAATTTTTAGAATTTTCAGTTATACACTATAATAGTGTTGATAGTACAAAGTACTGAGTTTCATGGCTTTTTGGTAGTATATTTTGACTAATTGCTTCAGTTGGTGGGAATTACGCAAAATTATGCTAAACTATGAGTCAATTTTATAAATAAATCTCAAGGCTTGAATGCACAATTGAAGGTTAACTGAATTAGACTGATTAGAAGTTGGTCTAATGGCTGGAGAACTTTGATAACAATACATTAGGTTCTTTTTTACTTGTTTTAATATAATGTAATTATTTATCTTTCAAGCAGCTGATACACAAGTATATACTTTAAATGACAATTAGTGTGAATTGTTATCAGTATCAATTTTTTCATTAAATGGCAATTGTGGTAAATTCTTACTTGAAATTGAATGTGAATTGTAGGTGCTTGAGATAATTTTTTCAGTTTTTGGCTGAACAGCCTAGTCAATTGAAGTACATCGAATGGCCTAGCTTTCAAAGGATGGTATATGGATCCTTTTACTGTGCTCATTGTTGCACTGTGCTCTGTTGACTCAGCCTTGTGCTATATTCTGGCTTGGCTTTCAAGAAAATCTGCATAGATCTATATCTAGGTAATATTCTGCATAAATTTGTTCATAAGCCTAGGTTAGGCTAATTAACCCGAGTTCCTGCAATGAGTCCCTGGACTCAACCAAATAATTAAGAAAATTCCAAAAAAATCATGCATGTAGATTATAGTATGGTAAAAGACATGTCACTAAGCCAAACAAATCAAACCCATGCTTGTACCAGCATAGGAACTAAGCTTAACCTATGTAAGCCCCTACTGGTACCTCAAAAACCCCAAATGACCTTCTGTGACAGATCAGCCAGTGCAGGCTGATCAGAAGTCCAAACCAAAAATCCATTTGAACAGTCAGATAGAGGACTCTAAACACACACTTTAGATTCAAATTTTACATTCATAGAATTTTTCTATAATTTACTAGCTATTTTTGAAGTTTGCTTTCTGAAAATACAAAAAAAAATGTTGTTTTCTGCATCTTTTACCAATCTGCCCCTGCATTCAAGCATCTGTTAAAAATAGTTAGAAAATTACAAAAATTCTGAAACTTGGCAAGCATGTAGTTTAGACTTTCTTTTACATTTCTATAAAAAGAACAAAAAATTTGGCTTTGTAGATTGTCCAGAATGAATTTTTAAAGATTGGCTGACAGCAGCTAAATTCAGAAAATACCAGCAAATACCCTCTTATAAAATCACTTATTTGACATAGCTCTGGACTTTCAATGGATCTGAAACTTCTCGAGCATGTAATAGACACCTTGACATGCATGTTCACAAAAAGAAATGCAAATTTGATGAAGCTAATCTCTGGGAAATGACTTCTGAAATCAGTCTTACTAGAAACCGATAAACTGTCAGCTGCTGACTAAGTTTAAGTGAAAATTAACAAAGTAAATGTCACAGAATGTGGGAAAAACCATAAATGTGTAGGTAATACACAACATGGAAGTTATATTACAGAAATGTATTGAGACCTTTAATATTCTTATAACTGAGGTATGCTGTGCAATTATATTTTATCAACTATGCTGATTTTTTTTCAACTCACGTTTGCTAGGTGAAGTGGCAATGTGAGGTTGATTACGTTGAATAGGCCTCGTCAATTGAATGTCATCTCTTCTCGGGTGGTACCACCCTTTATATTAGTTATAGATTGCAAGAAAGATAAGCATTTTTTATTTAAGTCAAGTAAATAGATTTCTGATGGCAATTAACTTGGATAATTTGGTGTCTTTTGTGTGTTTTGTGGATATATGACATGTAATTTGAATAACATGTAATTTGGATAATTTTTTATGGCAATTAACTTGTTTGGTGTCTTTTGTTTGTGATTGTGGCATATTAATTATTGACCAGCAAAAAAAAAAAAAGACAAACAGGAATGGTTGTTTAAACAACTGTTCCTGATGTCTAAAATCAGTGTTGGTTGTTACTTAAAAGCCGTTCCTGATTTTAATAGTCAGTATCGGCTAATACCAAATGGCCATTCCTGATTAGGGAATCAGTATCGGTTAATACTAAACGATCGTTCCTGATTGTTGAATCTGTATCGGCTACTTAACGGATCCTGATTAGTGCTACTATCAGTATCATCTGAGTCAGTATCGCCCCCATTCCGTTCCTGATAAGCGATTTTTGACCGTTCATGGATTTTCAACATTTTCTTTTTTTCAAATTTTAAGATAATATGAGAATTCTCACAAATAGCAATTTTAATTGTTTTAATGAATCACTCTGAGTTATTACTGAAATTTTTATTTATAGCATAAAAAGAAAATAAACCCAATTACCTCATATTACAAATACTCAGGTTGCAGGAGCATTTTGTGGCTCCAAAGACTAGAGTTCGCACAATGCCGATGCAGCTCCAGTTAAGAGGCTGCATAATGCTCAAGCAGTCTCAAAATTTTCCTTTTTTTTTTTATACTCAAACTTTGAGATATCTCAGGATTCGGTCTTCGATTTAGAAAGATTTTTTTTTTGCTTTATTTCTACGGTATTATACTTTCTTACCAACGTGGCAGCAATCATGAAATCATGGATGGATTTCCAGCCGAAATTTTTATTAATAGAAAATAAAATAAAAAAATATCGACATTGAAAAATATTTTCGCTGGATTTCGAGATGTAGCAAAAACGTAATGGTCCATACCATCACGGCCCGAATAGCAACGAACGATAACGATTAGGAATGATGAATAAACAAAACACGGGCCGTTATGGTCCAGAACGGCCAAAGAGGCGAAGAAAAAAAAAATCAGACCGTTATGCTCCATAACAGCCAGGGAGGTGCGGAAAAAAAAAAATCCTGGCCATGATGGACAACAACGGCCAGGATTTTTTTTTTTCTATTAATAAAAATTTCGGCGTGGATTTGCAAAAATTGAGCTATAAAAATTGGTTAGAATTGAAAAGCGAGAATATTGGCCCATATCTTCATAAGAGATTAAGAGGTTTTTTTATAGCTATAGAAGATTAAGAGTTGAGCGTAGTTTACCTTTCACAAAAACAAAGCCCGTTATAACTCCAAGAAGAAATTATGCAGAAACAAAATGAAGGCTGTAACATTTAGGCTCTGTTACGGCATTTTGCAAAACCGTACGAGATCACAGAAAAAAAAATAAAAAAAAATCCTGGCCGTTATGGAGCATGACGGCCCGTGTTTTGCTTATTTATCGTTCATAATCGTTCGTTGCTAATCGGGCCGTGATGGTCCATAACGTCATCTACATCTCGAAATCCAGCGAAAATGTTTTTCAATGTCAATATATTTTTTTTATTTTCTATTAATAAAAATTTCGGAATTTCCAGAGCACAATATTCAGTTCGTCATTATGCAAGTAATAAATAAGTCCTATATATAAGTTCGTCGGTTTAAAAAATAATCTGTTTCTTTGAGATATCTCATAGAGGATGCGCATTCCAAGAAACCAAAAAAACAATCTGTTTCTTTGAGATATCCCCACCCACGTGGTCCTGTTTTAGTTAGACAAAAAAATATATATATATATATATTATGGGGCCGCATCGGCATTGTGCGGACTCCAATATTGGAGGACGCAGAACACTAGTGCGGTCTAAGTAGAATTCGAAATGTCAAGAAACATGAGTATTTTGAATTTTTTTTTTTGAATAAATGTTATATGTAAAAATTTCGGGAGTTATCACGCTGGCAAAAAAATCGACTTCTTTTCGCCCATTTGTTCCAAAATAATTTATGGGATGTATTGGATTGTTTTTTTTTTATTTTCTGGACGCTAAAATAATTAAAATTAATTACACAAGTGTCAAGTACAATATTTTTGAAATTAACTTATAAATTAATTTAAATTATTTTTAATTTAATTTCATCAATATTGATACTCAGATGCTGAGTCTATTGTAATGTAGTGTTACCACATTCCTACTACGGAAAGAAAGAAAACACAACAGCTAGACAGAAAAACATTAGCTGCTTGTGTTAATTCACCTATAAATTTAGGTTCGTTTTTTAGTTATGGGTTCATGCAGGGTAACGGTATCAACTATCAACAACATAGTCAACCATAATTCCAATAGCATTATAAAATATGAACCGCCAACATAGTGATGGCTAATCACACACTATCACTTATACAAGTCACACGATCTACAATAAAGTATAAGTAGGAACCGACAAGAAAATGAGCAGCTATTCTCATTTCTCTTTATTGGAATATAGAAATGCAGGAACAAACTACAAACAACTTGCAATGCAATGCCCTCTAGTTATCGGGTATAAGCACAATTGATCCGGTAGTCTTCCTTGCCTCAAGATCTGCATGAGCACGGGCTGCCTCAGATAGTGGGTATGTATGGTTGACACGGACCCGCAAAATGCCTGATGCAATATTTGCGAAGAGCTCCCTTGCTGATTGCAGGAGCTCATCACGGGTTGCAGTGTATTCCATTAGAATTGGACGGGTTAAGAAAAGTGATTTTGAAGCAAGCTCTGACAGGGGAACTGGGTCCGGTTCTCCTGATGACTGACCAAAAATGACCATGTATCCCCTCGACTTTAGGGTTGATAAAGATCCCTGTGTTTATTAAAAACAATTTACTTGGTCATATTTTGTCCAGAATCTAGTAATATCGTTGAAGTGGTAATCTATCTACATATTAATTTCCAAATTTATTACAAAATATTAGTATAATAACAGTTGCTGTTGTTGCTGGTACTGCTACAATTATTATTTCTTTCTTCTTTTGACAACCTGAGCCCAACTATATCAGAATACAAAATTTGAATCTGTCAAATGACATTGATTAAATAAATGAAGTTAAACTTTATAAGATAAAATAAAGGAAAATTTAATTGCAAAAGGTTCATCAGCCATCTATATTATCCAACCATCCTACTGTTAAATATGAGGACAAAAGTGCAGCTGACTGTGAATTCAAGGAAAAGGATAAGAACATTAGTTCGAGTAATCCAAATTCTGGATTGGTTTGTATACAAAAGTAAGGAGATATATAACCATAAGCACAATTTCCAAGGTTACAAAGCAGTCAATTATCCATGTTCATTTGCAAGCATTAATTTGGACATTTAGCTCCCCTCCAATTTTTACCGTAGCAATTTTTTCTTATCTTTACCTGGAATGTATCTTTGCCGATGGAATCATAGACAACATCAACACCCTTGCCTTCTGTAATTTCATTAACTTTTTCCACGAAGTCCTCCTTGGTGGAAATTATGACATGGTCGCATCCATCTTGACTTGCCTGATCTGCTTTTTGTTCAGTTGAAACCGTCCCGATCACGGTGGCACCGAGTGCTTTCCCCCACTGGCACAGAAGCGAGCCAACACCACCTGCAGCAGCATGGATGAGGATCGTATGACCTGCCTCCACCTGTGTTGATTATGGAGTTAGAATATTCATGTTGATGTATGATTACAAAATTAGTATTTGTATGCGAGTGCTCCTGACGTTATGAAAAGAACCTCATGTTTGTGCCATACAAGATCATTGCATTACAGGTGCAGCATGTCTTTATCTTTTAACTTTTTTTCTTCTTGAAATCTCTTTGGTTTTGAATTGAAACTAAAAACTGGTAAGGTTGAGGTAATAGCTGCACAAGTTAAGGACAAATTGAGGTTTTAACTGGGTAAATTTGGACATTTGAACAGTTGAGTGTCCCCGCCTCTCGCCAACTGTATGGAACATCTGAGCAGATATCGACCCCTAGAGCAAAGCTCCTATCCTTCTTCATTCTCCGCTTCTCTAATATAAAAGTTGAGGACAAACTAAGGCTAAACTAGCCTAATTGAGCTGAATTCCAGAAATTAGGCTATTTACAGCTTGAGCTTGCATGCACATCTGGTGGAAGAAGTACTACATTAGTCAGACCCAATACAAACAGGAGTGGAGCTATACTTTCAAGCTATGGGTTTAGGGTTTAGGGTCAATTGTATAAATCTTTCATGTTGAGTATGGTGTCAGTTTTACGACACTCATAGCATTTTATTCCAAACTATATAGAAAATCATGTATAAGCACATAAAATTTTGAAAATGAATGGGATCTGCCCCAGAATACTGGAACATAACAGCCAGCATTGCAATATTGCAAACTTGTGCAGTGATGTCAATCGGTGATGTGAAGGTATCACACTACAAACACCCCTGTACGTGACATCCTAAACCAACTCCGAAAAGGCAGGACAAAAGCATCAAAACTAAAGAAAGAAATAAAAACAAGAACCTTGAAGACTCGATGCAAAAGCACATGAGCAGTCATTCCTTTTAGCATGACAGATGCAGCAACACTGTAATCTATGGAAGATGGGACTGTGACCACAGCGCTGGCAGGTAGGATCTGCTCTTCGGAGTAGGAACCCAGCGGTTCTCCTGCATATGCGACTACATCCCCAACTTGTATCCCTGTCAGTCCTGGGCCCACTGCCGTCACCACCCCAACGGCCTCCATCCCTATGTTAACAAATGCTTCCAGGATATTAAACTAGTTTCTTAATTTCTCATATTGAGAGCAGACATTATATTATATATTGGAATTTGGCAGCGGTTTACATGAAATAACCAACTTTTCCTTCAATAGGCTAGTCGTCGAGTAAGTAAATTAAACATCTAAAACATTTTTAGATAAAAGAATTATATTTATATTTTATACCCGGAGTGAAAGGTAATGCTCCAGCTTTATAAACCCCTTGGCGAAAGTAAACATCGATAAAATTAACTCCAATAGCTTTGTTCTTCACTCTAATCTCCCCTTCTTTCGGCTCCCCTAACTCCACCTCCTCCCACTTCAAAACCTAATTTCAAAAGAAACAGGAGTTTAAAATTTGAAACTGTGAAGTCTATATAGTAACAAAGAATCGAAGATACCTCGGGGCCGCCGAGTTCATAAACTCTAATCGCCTTCACCATTGATGGAGCTGAAGCAGAGGAGAGCGATGCTCGAGTTGAGAAGAGGATTTGGGGAGGTTGGAATTTAAGAGAGGGGAGTGCGGCCCGCTGCGTACGGAAATGGTTCTTTTTTTCTTCTTTTTGTCATTTCAAATGGTGAGCATTGACGCAGGGAAATGGTGAGCAGTGAGCAAATGACGCAGGGAAATGGTGAGCAATGACGCAGAGTTTGACACCTCCCGATCCGGAGTTCATTGCTTAGCTTATTTCGGGGAGCAGCATGGGTCCGATTGGTTTTCGACCGTCCGTTCTGCTTTAAGATTGTTGCGCACGAAGATTAAAGAGACGCGAAAGTTGTCTGCGTGCATCTTAAAGCAGATAAACCCATTTTGAGTTCCTGTCTTATTTTGGGAGCAGCTTGGATCCGATGCCCATCTGCTTTCCTTTTTTTGTCCCTGTGCGAGTCTAGAAGCACGGATCAGTGGATCAGTCGCAAAGTAGCAAATGAAACGAATTAGAAACGGATGCTATTTATGAATTAGGATCTTCTGTGGCAATGCTGAAGATGTCAGTGCTGCATCAGCATGCTGGAGTGAGTAGTATCCTCTGCAATACCACGGACAGCCGAATCATCTATTTGAAATAGAAATAGAGTAGGATTTTTGTTTAAATGACTACAGCCTACTGGTAATGAACGGAAGGATGTGTTCGAACTCGTCCATCCGTTGTACCCTCCTCAGGCTCTCTCTTAAGTCTTAACCTCTGTTAATACATTGTTTCTTTTGGCATTTCCACGTGGTTAGTGGTTACTTACATGCCCACTGCCACTTACTTGTACAGTACGTTGTACGGGGTTTGACTGAGTGCACAACTCATCCGCATACATACACCAAAGCAAAATTCCTGTGTCCATATGTGTTTCAACTTTCAAGCATATATATATATATAGTATTTCTTCCGATGAAATTAAATATCATCCCATTCCCATTAATTTGTTGATTTTAGAAACTTTGTATTGGATGATGAAATTAAAGAAAAGTCCTCCTCCACCTCCAGGCTCGAAAGACAACAAACAATAAAAAAACCAAATGAAGGCAAGCAATAGTTTGTTTCTTAATTGCCGATGGGCGATGGTTTCAAGACTCAAGTAGTAGAAAGATTATTGAGATCCTTACAAGAAATACATGCAGCATATCAACCTTGAGTACCTCACTCCTTTCGCATTGCTTAGCATTAAGATCTGCCCTGATTAAATGCCAAGAAACCTAAAAACGCACAAAAAATATAACAACTAAACAATTAATGACCACAAAATTAATTCTACACAGCGATTCTCTTCCTCGGATACATGACTAAATATGATGAAATGCTAAATTGCATGTACTGTCAATACACATCTCTAGCTTAATTTTCTAAGCGAAGTCAACCATGCCCCCTTCAGCCAAGGGATTGGTGAATATAGACTTGTCATCCTCTGGAGCTGCTATCTCCGGTGGAAAGCGGTACGGCCTTGTCAGCTCTGTTGGACATGCGGGAATCATTGGCATCCGGCCCCTCCTCGACACATCTTGTTCTGCGATCTTTACACTAGTATCATACGCATGTAAAATCTCGTAGTAGGGGTCGTAAAATATAACTCTGCCAACCCCGTTTAATTTGTGCATGAGGGATTTTTGAAGCTGCTCCTTGTGGATATCAAAGAAGTTTGTGTCGATGCATCGATTTAACAAACTAGTAAGGCAGGGGAAATCGTGGAAGCTATTTGTGTTGTCGACATCTTGTTGGAGATAATTCAGTATCCCCTCCGCCTCATTTACTAGGGAAACAATGGCGGAAGGGTTTCTGATCGATAAAATGCTGCGTGCAACGTCAATGGCCGTCATCTGGTCAAGCCACATGAATAGACATACAATATCTCGCGCGAGGACGAGGGGGGTCCGGTGCATGATGAGTTTCTCATACACCAGGCGGTCGACATTGTGGAACCCCATTATGTCTCTTATTGTTGGCATCGTCAGAAAATATGAACCTGTACAATTAATATATATCAAGTGAAAATTAATTATTTATACACCAGGTGGTCGACATTGTGGAACGCCAGTCTTTACTCTTTACTCTTTATAGGTAGATGAATATGTTGCTATTTGTAGGTGCCAGCCTCCACTCTCCAGGGGGATTTAGAATCCGTAATTCATGGTTGTGCCAGGTACAAGGGGTATGAGTACCAATAGTAAAAGACCTGTAGGCATTGGGAGTTCGGATCAAACAAGGTATCTGACTGGTTCGATGGGTTAAATCACCGTCGATCTGCTTTAAGATTCGTGCAGAACGCTTGAAAATTCGTGCGTGTTTGTTTCAATGTTCGTGCGCATAAATCTTAAATTAGATCGGACGGTCATCGTGCTCATTGAACCTAAAAGTAGGTCCGATGGGCATCGGACCTACTCCGTTCTCTTTGACAGAGTTAGATAAGTCTGAACGGTTTAATTTAAGTTTACACGAATCTTGAAGCAAATCTCGTATATTCAAAATAAGTCCGAAAAACTTAAAACCCGACTTTGATTAAGAAGATTAGTTTTTGGGAACTTCAAAATTTTAAATAATAGTTTAACCTTTCACAAGCAAGCCTAAAATGTCTTCGTGAATTACATTTGTTAAATGGTGTCTTAAGTTATTATACATTAATTAAAAAATCATATCAATTTAATAGTTAAATCAATCAAATATATCAAAAAATAATCCTAATAACTAAGATTGGTACAAAGTGTGGGAAAATTAGCAAAGAAAATCATCTTTGTGACGGTGCGTTTGGATGAAATAGCGAAGTTAACAGCTAACTTAAAGCTTCGGAACAGCCGCAAACTAACAAATCAATGAAATAGTAAAATAGCGAAATAATCCGAGCTAATCCAAGAGTTCGGAATATCTACTTTTTAATTCAAACTCGTAATAGCAATCTACTTTTTGTTATTCCGGAGCTAACTCAAAGTTTTTGCTATTATGATTAGTGCAAGAGGCTTGAGTCCTCGTTTCTCTTTCAAGAGAATGCTGGTTCAATTTTTCAGAATAGTATTTAAAAGATGCTGAGATGTACCGGAGTTCTTTAATAAAAAAAAATAATTAGTGCAAGAAGCGGTGACTTTAAAAGAAATTTTGGTGTCCCTTGTAATGAATTTATGAAAAATAAAGATGAGATGTGTGTCTGCTGGTAAACGAATAGATTCTAAGATGTCAAATTCCAAAAATTTAATTTTTATCGAAATGTGTAAATTATATCTATGATAATTAATTTACCACTAGAACGTAGAGAAACAATATAGCAAAATAATGTTTCACGTCTAATGATATATATATAACTTATGTGTGGTTTTTTTTATTTTTACTCATTTTGCTTGTAGGTTTGGAAGATAGTTGACATTTAACAATGACAGTTTCGTCTTTACTGATATCCACATGAATGGTTAGAACTCATAAGTCGTGTGCTAGCACCACAAAATGACGACCTTCTTCTAGGTTTCAAAAATTGTTTCACTCTTTTTTTTTTTTATAGAACACTTAGAGTTTTTTACTCGTAAATACATGTGTGTGCATTTGATGGTGTATCGGGTAATTTTTTAGAAATCACAAGTTTCACAAATAACACAGAGAAAGGAGAGATAACACAGTTGGCTAGAAAAATAAAAATTTAAGACAGTTTGTTATTCAAAGATTGACAGTTCGATTCTCTGTTACAACTTCACAACCTCTGCGAAGATTTCCAAAAAAAAAAAACACAGAAAAAGTAAGAGAACAGTTTTCCAAAATAGATCAAATCACATCTAAATCCGGCTCACACGTCCATACGGCCCAAAATAACATATTGACCCATTAATAGCCTAATTCACATTTAATTTTGATCCATGTAATGAATCTCTAAAACATTTTTTTAACACAGGATGTTTATGAAATTTTCTTCTTAATATCTTTAATTTTAGAAATTTAGTTGCTGCCTAAAATTGTTGCCTCTCCCATGAAGTTGTCAAAAAAAAGATTAGTGTTATGATTGGTCTCTAAAACTTATTCTTAAACAAAGAGGACTTGACCCCTCTATGATTATGATTTTTCTTTTCTTAATATATATCTTTAATTTTAGAAATTTAGTTGCTGCCTAACTGTGCCCCCCCCCTCCTAAACTTAGCAAGAACAGACAATAATAAATCTAATTTCTTGTTTTTAATTCTCAAAATAAATTAGAACGGATTGATTAATGGAGAAGTTAGGTAAAAGAAAATCCTTTCAAAAAATATATACTTGCAATATCTCTCTTTTTTGTGTCCACATTTAGAGCAGGGGCAAACAACTAGTTTACTTGGTAGGCATTCCGACATTTTTATTAATATCCAAAATTAGATACAAATTATTAATTATACCTAGCTTAGATGGGTTTTTTTAAAATTGTCCAAACCGGCTATTTAATGGCTGGTCCACTATTTTTCTCAACCGGCCATTAAATGGCCGGTCCTTTGTTTTTTTTATTTTTGCTGTTCCAGACCCTATAAATACTCATCTTTCTCTCTCCTCCCTCTCACAATTCATTCAACTCACAGAAGAAAAAGAGAGGAAGGGAAGGCAATTTTTAGGCGATTTTCAGGCGCCAAAAGGATGAACAATAGCAACCAAGGTAGGTCGTCCTATCGTGGCATAGCGAGAGGAGGGTCAATTAGTGGTCGAGGCAAAAATGAGGGAAAATAGAATAACTGTCGAGGATGCCATGATAAAAAGAAATGTCAATTATTCATATAGGAGAAATTTCTTAGGTATGAAATTTCAGACGATGACTTTGTAAAAAGAAAAACCCCTATGGCTATGGTTTGAAAAAAAAAATAAGGTTGATCCAGAGCCTCCAACATCGGACGATGAGTTTGTTCTAGAATTTCATTAATATTTTCAAAAACCGACCCAATTTCGTCGTCTGCTGGTGCCAGTCTGGGGTGAGGTGATGGTGGCGGTAATGGTAAAGGCGCCACATGCACGGGTCTAGGTGGGGATGAAACTTGGAGTCTTGTATAAGTTGGCGCAATTGAATTTTGGCCAGAACTTCCAACTCCTGACTCCATCGGAATTCTCTTGGCGTAGATTTCTATTATAAAAATTCCAGTGGCTTTTAAATGGCCGTACGTGCCTCTCCATGCAGCATCAGTTAGTAGTTTTGCAATGGTATATTTCGGGGGGTTTCCATGGTTCAGTCGGATCGTCAATTCTAAGTTCCACTTTTCTGGGTTATAACCAGTGCATTCGTAAATCATGAATTTCAAATTCCAAAGTGAGATATCATCGGAAACCATACTGAACCAGATGGCCCTTTGAAGTAATAAGCCCCATATATATTAGTAAGAAACTTCCCACCACAGTGTAATGAAATCAGAGTCATGACAAACAAACTACATTTTGATAAATTAATAATTGTCAGCTTACTAATTTAAATGTTTAGGTTACTGAAAAATAATTATAAAAATTATAAAAAAGATGGGTATTTATAGGGTCTGAAACAGCAAAAATTAAATAAAAAATTGAGGACCGGCCATTAAATGGCCAGTTTGGACATTTTTAAAAAAAACCCAGCTAAGCTAGGTATAAGTAATAATTTGTATTTAATTTTGTATATTAATAAAAGAGGGATGCTTCTATGGACATAAGGACCTATTTGTAAAATGAACATATTTTCATTTTCAAAGTTCAAACAGTCGATCTGACCGTTCAAATTTTACATTTTTCTGAATTATTTTTACTATTTATTAAGTATTTTACAAAACTAGTCGAATTCAGACCATTGAATTTTGTACTCATCTTAATAAATAGTAAAAAAATTCAAAAAAATGTAAAATTTGACCTCCAAGTACATTTTAATATGGAGATAATGTTGAACGGTCGGATCAACTGTTTGAATTTTGAAAATAAAAATATGCTCATTTTACAAATAGATCGTTATGTCCATAGAAGAATTTGCCTTAATAAAAATGTCGGTCGGATCACCATCATCATCTTCTTCTTTTTTTTTTTTATTGAATGTGTGTTTAAGTGTATCATTTCACAACATCAGCAACTGTAATGTTATTTTCAATTTCAATTAAAGTACAATACGGAGGTTCTAGCAAACTATATACGTAGCACATATTTGGATATGCACAACATGATATGATATGATATGACCCGGCATTTTTTTCGATTAAAGTTTCTATTATACTTTAATCTATTACAACAAGAGTATGGCATCATGTCAGCCCCGACACTATATATGTCCGATCAGTGACGGAATCAGAAATGATCGGTAGGGAGTCAGTCGTGTGCCCTCGTCACCTCATTGCGGAGTTCAGTCGCCAAAGTGCCATTGCTTTTAGTTTAGAAAAATAAAAAAACAGAGAGAGTGAAAAGAAACAGGGGTACCAAGGGCCCATAAACAATGTAGGGGGTGCCAGTTTTTTTTTTTTTTTATTAAAGGACTCTGTATATTTTTTTGGACCAAGGGAGGCAAGGGCCCAGACTGGCTCAGGCCTTGGTTCCGCTCCTGTGTCCGACATAAATACAACACAACTTCAGAAACTGTCCATCCAATATTACTAGCTAATAAGTGGATGATTTTTTTTTCTAAATATAAACTACATTCTTGAAAGGGATGCGATAACAGTCTCCAACTACAATTCCTCATACGTTTTCCAACTATAACGGTCAAAGATTTTGACGTAACTAGGTGTGTCAACGGGTACGGTAAGAGTCGGATGGAAGTAAGAGTCGGATGGAAGTATTTTCATATCTGTACCCATTACAAATTGTCCTTACCCGTATCATACTCTTACCCGCTACGAATTATCTTACCTGTATCCTACTCTTATCCGTTATGGTTGTCGGATTACGAAACGGTAGCGGGTACATAACGGGTAATGTTATTATAATAAAAAAAATATTATTTACTAAATAATAAATTAAAACACATTCATTTCACAAATATATATATATATATATATATATATATATATATAGAGTAGAACTAGGGTGCTCCTAAGCTCACCAAGTCCTTCCGTGAGCGCGACTCTAAAACCTATCAAATTGACTTCAAACGATATTTCCAATCCATTAGATGTTCAATCTATATTAAATGTGCTTGGAGACCAAATTTTACATTTTTTGAAATTTTTTTTACTATTTATTAAGATGGTTTGAAAATCACTGTTTTCCAATTGGTGCAGAATTTTAATAAAAACAGCGATTTTCAAACCATCTTAATAAATAGTAAAAAAATTCCAAAAAATGTAAAATTTGGTCTCCAAGCACATTTTAATATAGATTGAACATCTAACGGTTTGAAAATGTCGTTTGAAGTCAATTCGATAGGTTTTAGAGTCGCGCTCACGAAGGGCTTGGTGAGCTTAGGAGCACCCTAGTTCTACTCTATATATATATATATAGAGAGAGAGAGAGAGGCTAATATCAAAACGTTTACACCAAGTCCCTCGTGCAACCAAGTTGTTTTCAGATTTTTAAAGTTCAAACGATCGATTTGAACCGTTAGATGTTCAATCTATATTAAAATCTGCTTGGAGACCAAATTTTACATTTTTTGGAATTTTTTTACTATTTATTAAGCCACTTTGAAAATTGCTGATCCGGATGAACAGTTAAAACAGTGCAATTAAATTCTGGACCATGTGATCAGTAATTTTCAAAGTGGCTTAATAAATAGTAAAAAAATTCCAAAAAATGTAAAATTTGGTCTCCAAGCAGATTTTAATACAGAGATCACATCTAACGGCTCGGATCGATCGTTTGGACTTTGAAAATCCGGAAAACAACTTGGTTGCACAAGGGGCTTGGTGCAAACGTTTGATATTAGCCTCTCTCTCTCTCTCTCCTCTCTCTATACACACACACACACACACACACGTGTTTAAAGGATCTAAACTTTATTGAGATTTGCTGAAATTTATTTACATGTTCTAATAGTTAATTAAGCGTAACACAACTATCAAGAATAGTTGAAGAATTAATATTCATTGCTCATTAATATATATAATATATATTTTTTATAATTACCCGATCGGATTACGGGTACGGAATAGGCTTTACCCGTACCCTTACCCGTTTAGATAACAAAAAAAGATCTTTACTCGTACCCTTATCCGATAAGTTTACGAAAAAAACTTATCCATACCCGTTTTATCAGATACAGTACAGATCGAATAAACAAATGGATAAAAGGGTGTCATTGACACCCCTAGATGTAACATATATTTTTTTTTTCACCAGAGCACCAAAACAACTCAAATCTTATTATTGCTTCACTTAATTCTTAATATCTTTTTGACCAATTCTTAATATTATTTGACACACTACCTATATTTCAATATTCTCTCTCCAATTCTTTATATCTTTTATACTAATTCTTAATATCATTTCCACCGATTCTTAATATCTAAAAACAATATCGTTTCCACCAATTCTTAATATTATTTGGCACACTACCTATATTTTAGTTTTTTTCGCTCCAATTCTTAATATTTTTTATACTAATTCTTAATATCCTTTCCACAAATTCTTAATATCTCAAAAATCAATCCCTTATACCAATTCTTAACACCCATACTGGCGTTTTAAAGACATACATGAAGTATGTCCGACTAGATGAAAGCTATGCATTAATCAAAACCACCTTTCCTGCAATTGTCAATTGTTTTGCAGCCCATCCAATCTCTCCATTTTAATTTATTCTCGATAAAATGTCAGGAATTCAACATAATTATATGGTCTAAAATTTCCAAGCACATTTCAGAAAATTTGATCAACAGCATTTACCGGACGAATAAAGGAATTAAAGCAGAGAATCTTAAACAAAGAACCGGAAGCATCCAAGGTACCTGACCGTCCCACCGGACCAAAATCAATGAATCCATATTCTTTGAAGTAACAAAATATTTGATTTTTGATCCAGACTGTTCGATCAGAATCTGAATCAATTTAACCGAAATGAAATGCACAGAATTCTTTTAATATTCGTGTCAAGTGATATGAATTCAAATTCAATTTAGTGTCTATTAGAATATAGTGGTCCGTTTTTAAGATTGTGCTAGAATAAAATGAAGGATACAGATCTCACTCTAACACAGTCAGGTAATGCATTGGATCTGAATCGCAGAGCGACTAGTACAGGTACCGGAGAGCATAGTGACAAAATTCACATATAATTCGTGTATAATTCACATATAATTCGTTTTTTCTACATTACCGAAATGAACTTCGAATAAAACGCATAAAACATATAATACATTTTATACGTGAATAAACACGAGTTAATGAATATTCGCGATAAAAACGCAAAAAAATTTTAATTTTCTTTTTTCACGGATTTTGATTTTTTTTTGTTTTATTATTTTATCAAATAT
>JAJGRW010001051.1:97203-129665 GCA_025461045.1 Carex parvula | reverse complement strand
AAGTTTCTATATAACTTTAATCTATTACAACAAGAGTATGGCATCATGTCAGCCCCGACACTATATATGTCCGATCAGTGACGGAATCAGAAATGATCGGTAGGGAGTCCAGTCGTGTGCCCTCGTCACCTCATTGCGGAGTTCAGTCGCCAAAGTGCCATTGCTTTTAGTTTAGAAAAATAAAAAAACAGAGAGAGTGAAAAGAAACAGGGGTACCAAGGGCCCATAAACAATGTAGGGGGTGCCAGTTTTTTTTTTTTTTATTAAAGGACTCTGTATATTTTTTTGGACCAAGGGAGGCAAGGGCCCAGACTGGCTCAGGCCTTGGTTCCGCTCCTGTGTCCGACATAAATACAACACAACTTCAGAAACTGTCCATCCAATATTACTAGCTAATAAGTGGATGATTTTTTTTTTTCTAAATATAAACTACATTCTTGAAAGGGATGCGATAACAGTCTCCAACTACAATTCCTCATACGTTTTCCAACTATAACGGTCAAAGATTTTGACGTAACTAGGTGTGTCAACGGGTACGGTAAGAGTCGGATGGAAGTAAGAGTCGGATGGAAGTATTTTCATATCTGTACCCATTACAAATTGTCCTTACCCGTATCATACTCTTACCCGCTACGAATTATCTTACCTGTATCCTACTCTTATCCGTTATGGTTGTCGGATTACGAAACGGTAGCGGGTACATAACGGGTAATGTTATTATAATAAAAAAAATATTATTTACTAAATAATAAATTAAAACACATTCATTTCACAAATATATATATATATATATATATATATATATATAGAGTAGAACTAGGGTGCTCCTAAGCTCACCAAGTCCTTCCGTGAGCGCGACTCTAAAACCTATCAAATTGACTTCAAACGATATTTCCAATCCATTAGATGTTCAATCTATATTAAAATGTGCTTGGAGACCAAATTTTACATTTTTTGAAATTTTTTTACTATTTATTAAGATGGTTTGAAAATCACTGTTTTCCAATGGTGCAGAATTTTAATAAAAAACAGCGATTTTCAAACCATCTTAATAAATAGTAAAAAAATTCCAAAAAATGTAAAATTTGGTCTCCAAGCACATTTTAATATAGATTGAACATCTAACGGTTTGAAAATGTCGTTTGAAGTCAATTTGATAGGTTTTAGAGTCGCGCTCACGAAGGGCTTGGTGAGCTTAGGAGCACCCTAGTTCTACTCTATATATATATATATAGAGAGAGAGAGAGAGGCTAATATCAAAACGTTTACACCAAGTCCCTCGTGCAACCAAGTTGTTTTCAGATTTTTAAAGTTCAAACGATCGATTTGAACCGTTAGATGTTCAATCTATATTAAAATCTGCTTGGAGACCAAATTTTACATTTTTTAGAATTCTTTTACTATTTATTAAGCCACTTTGAAAATTGCTGATCCGGATGAACAGTAAAAACAGTGCAATTAAATTCTGGACCATGTGATCAGTAATTTTCGAAGTGGCTTAATAAATAGTAAAAAAATTCCAAAAAATGTAAAATTTGGTCTCCAAGCAGATTTTAATACAGAGATCACATCTAAAGGCTCGGATCGACCGTTTGGACTTTGAAAATCCGAAAACGACTTGGTTGCACGAGGGGCTTGGTGCAAACGTTTTGATATTAGCCTCTCTCTCTCTCTCTCTCTCTATACACACACACACACACACACGTGTTTAAAGGATCTAAACTTTATTGAGATTTGCTGAAATTTATTTACATGTTCTAATAGTTAATTAAGCGTAACACAACTATCAAGAATAGTTGAAGAATTAATATTCATTGCTCATTAATATATATAATATATATAATTTTTTTCATAATTATCTGATCTGATAACGGGTACGGAATAGGCTTTACTCGTACTCTTACCCGTTTAGATAACGAAAAAAAATACTTACCCGTACATGTACCCGATAAGTTTACCAAAAAAAAAACCTTACCCATACTTGTTTTATCGGATACGGTACGATAGAATAAACGAATAAAAGAGTGCCATTGACACCCCTAGACGTAACATAATTTTTTTTTTCACCAGAGCACCAAAACAACTCAAATCTTATTATTGCTTCATTGAATTCTTAATATCATTTCCACTAATTCTTAATATCTTTTTCACCAGTTCTTAATATTATTTGACACACTACCTATATTTCAATATTCTCTCTCTCCAATTCTTAATATCTTTTATACCAATTCTTAATATCATTTCCACCGATTCTTAATATCTAAAAACTCTTAATATCGTTTCCACCAATTCTTAATATTATTTGGCACACTACCTATATTTAAAGTTTTTTTCGCTCCAATTCTTAATATTTTTTATACTAATTCTTAATATCCTTTCCACAAATTCTTAATATCTCAAAAATCAATCCCTTATACCAATTCTTAACACCCATACTGGCGTTTTAAAGACATACATGAAGTATGTCCGACTAGATGAAAGCTATGCATTAATCAAAACCACCTTTCCTCCAATTGTCAATTGTTTTGCAGCCCATCCAATCTCTCCATTTTAATTTATTCTCGATAAAATTTCAGGAATTCAACATAATTATAAAATTTCCATGCACATTTCAGAAAATTTGATCAACAGCATTTACTGGACGAATAAAGGAATTAAAGCAGAGAATCTTAAACAAAGAACTGGAAGCATCCAAGGTACCTGACCGTCCCACCGGACCAAAATCAATGAATCCATATTCTTTGAAGTAACAAAATGTTTGATTTTTGATCCAGACTGTTCGATCAGAATCTGAATCAATTTAACCGAAATGAAATGCACAGGACTCTTTTAATATTCGTGTCAAAGTGATATGAATTCAAATTCAATTTAGTGTCTATTTAGAATATAGTGGTCCGTTTTAAGATTGTGCTAGAATAAAATGAAGGATACAGATCTCACTCTACACAGTCAGGTAATGCATTGGATCTGAATCGCAGAGCGACTAGTACAGGTACCGGAGAGCATAGTGACAAAATTCGCATATAATTCGTGTATAATTCGCATATAATTCGTTTTTTCGACGTTACCGAACTGAACTCCGAATAAAAAGCAGAAAACGTATAATACATTTTATACGTGAATAAAACGTGAGTTAACGAATTATTCGCGATAAAAACGCAAAAAAAATTTTTAAATGTTTTTAAAAATTCTTTTTTTACGGATTTTTTGAGTTTTTTTTTTTTTATTATTTTATCAAATTATTCCCGAATTATATTCAAATTAAATCCGAATCACACATTTTTGACAAATTTGTCCGAATCGAACTGGAAGTATTGATTTGTCTGTCGCTATCCCACTTGTTCCTAGTTGTACAGTACGGGGAACTGCTCCAACTCCGCAAACTTTTATATACACTCCAATACTCCGATTTACACTTATTTCACAGACCCGGTCTAAACCGAACAGACCTTAGACATTGAATTGAATGTGTAGGAAACATCAGGAGTCAGGACCCACATAAGCACAAAGTTTCCTACCATTGCTGAACCATGTCTAAATAGAAATTGCTACCACATTTACTAATAAAGTTGTCAATTCCGCTCCCAAGTCTTTCCCCCTCTTTCCCCCTCTTTCGTCGTCTCTAATCTCTATCTCTCCGTGCGGTGCGGAGCGGGGCACCTCCACCGATCAAATTAGGGTTTCCCTTTTGGTCGTTTCGTCTGTCTCCAGGTCCTTTCAGAATTACTTTTATTTGGTTAATTCTTTTCTTCTCAATTTAGTAAAGATTGTGATAGACTGCTCCATTTTTCTCTGCTATTGCCTTGTAAAGTTGCTTACTTCATGAGAAACCCCTACGAAATCGTGTGTTTGTTGCATATTCTGCGTTTGATATTACATGTTTTTTTTCCCTTCCGTTGACATGACGCGACAAAAAAAGAAAAAGAAGAAGATGCAAATCAAATTTGCTTTCTTTTGTACCTTTATGTTCTTCTGTATGACCACTCAACTTTTACTGATGCCTGTTATGTTTTTCCTTTTGATCGTCCTTGTTTATCATTAGCAAGAACAAAACTTATTGATTGAGAGAAGTTAAGATTCTGATTTTGAAGCAAGTTAGATATTTACTTCTTAGCTTCAGATCAATTAAAATATTTGGAAAAATAGTGACTTTTATTTGGGGTTTGGTGGAACAATAGGGAAAACTTGAGAGAAAAATATTAGTTATGGAGGTTTCAGAAATGATGAGTATTACTATCTCCTTTTTATCCTTTCAAAGACTTAGATGCAGATACCGTGAATATTAGGATATTATTTATGTACTTTTTTATTTGTCGCCTAAATATAGTTTGTAGTTTATCTATACTTAGTTATGTTTGCTGTTATCTTAACTAGAAATGACTTATCTCCTCAATTTTGTGGTTTTCTAGGTCACAGAAGGAACTGAATAGAGATTAGCAGCCATGTTCGGGCGTGCACCTAAGAAAAGCAACAACACCAAGTACTATGAAGTTCTTGGTGTACCGAAAAGTGCATCCCAAGATGAACTTAAGAAGGCTTACAGGAAAGCTGCCATGAAGAATCACCCTGATAAGGGTGGTGATCCTGAGAAGGTAAAACAAATAGCTAAAATTTCATATTTTCCTGGATAATGTTTTAATGCGTGCCTGTGAAATGATAAATTTCTTTTGCTTGATTGTTTCTGTAAAAAGGGAAGTACTTATTAGATAATAATACCCAACCATGCCCTCTTTTCTTTCTAATACTTTCTTGCCTCCTTGGTTAGGAGATCTAAAAAGTTAGAATCAACAGGAAACTCAATTTCTTCTTTGGAAATAACAATATAATGTTTGTCTGTCTGATATATATGGGTGGGGTAGGGGTAGTGTGGATGGTAAATTGCAATCTTTCGCAAGGTGAGGAGCTTTATTTTAAGTTGAGCTAGGGTGTGTACAATGTTTCGATTTTTGCTGCTGTGTGGTAAAATATGATACGGTAATATTAACCCCCATTTGTAACATGAAAGTTTTATATGACTGACCCCCATTCATGTTTGACCCCCATAACTTGAAAGTCTGGCTCCGCCCCTGGCTGTGTGGTGAAATATGAAATAAATTTAGCTCTAACTGGGTTGCATGTATAGTTTGCCCCTTTCTTATAGTATTTGATATTTTTTATTAAACAGTTCAAGGAGTTGGCTCAAGCATTTGAGGTTCTGAGTGACCCAGAGAAGAGGGAGATATACGACCAATATGGGGAAGATGCGCTTAAAGAGGGAATGGGAGGAGGGGGTGCCTCTGGCCACAGTCCTTTTGATATTTTTGAGCAGTTCTTTGGTGGTGGTGGTTCGTTTGGTGGTAATATTACCTGCAGATATTTTTTGGTCTTTAATTTATATTACTTCTTTGTTACTAATTTATATTCCTTCTTGGTTGTCATCAATTTGGGTATTTACCTGTAAAAATGAATAAAGCTTAAACTAAAACTGACTTAGCATGCCTGAATATAAGATGAACCAACGATAAGCAAGAGATCCCTTTTTCATGTGAGCTTATTGATGTTATCACTGGTAGTGCTGATGGTAGCTAGAAGTTTGTTTTTGTAGATGATGTGAATTTTATTCTTCGGGTTCTAAAGTTTAGCTACTTTCTTATTTTAATGAAAGGTGGAAGCTCGAGAGGATACCGGCAGAAGAGAGGGGAAGATGTAGTACATGCTCTTAAGGTGTCCCTTGAAGAACTATACAATGGCACCACCAAAAAGCTCTCTCTTTCAAGGAATGTGCTCTGCCAGAAATGTAAAGGGTATATATGTTTAAATTTATACTAATTTGTAGCGGGTTGTTGTTATTAAAATATTTGTGTTGAAGTCAAGAAACATAACATTGGTGCAAAATTTGTTGAATGCTACTATGTCATTCTCAATTTCAGAAAAGGTTCAAAAAGTGGAAATTCAGGAAGATGCAATGGTTGCCATGGCAGTGGTGTGAGGACAGTCACCAGACAGATCGGACTTGGCATGATCCAACAAATGCAACATGTCTGTTCTGAATGCAGAGGCTCAGGTTTCTTTTACTTCATCATTTGTTTTCTTTCATATCTACTCCAGGGGTTAGCATACCTGGGTCTCGATAGATAATGTTGTATATTTGGATGCATGGGACTTGTTTTCTTAGGCTATCTAATAGAATTAGCATTAGATGAAATGTTGACTAGTCAAAGCTCAGTGTTTGACTAGTTAAACATATTAAAACAGAATCTGTTAGTTAGTTAGAGTGCTATTGTAAAACATTATAAAAAAAAAGGCTACAATTGTAATCAGAAAACAAGGAATGAAATGCAAATCAATTCTTTATAGTTCTTTGAATCTCTGTTATAATTCTGAAACTGCATACTATCTCTATATGGTTTGAACTTGACTTGCCATTGATTTGCAGGTGAGGTCATAAGCGAGAAGGACAAGTGTACCCAGTGCAAGGGTAACAAAGTTGTCCAGGAGAAGAAGGTTGTAGAAGTTCATGTCGAGAAAGGCATGTTGCATGGGCAGAAGATCACATTCCAAGGAGAGGCTGACGAAGCTGTTAGTTCAATTTTCTTATTGTTACTATTGCAATTGTTATTTGATTTTTCTGCATGCTATCAGAAATATCAATGTTGGTGTTTCTCTTTTCTTTTAATTTGCTATTTTGGAGGACTTGTAGGTCAATTGAACTAGATTAGTTTAGAAATTGGAATTGAAGCTAAATGGACTCGATTAGTGTTCAATTGAACAGTTTCTTGGTACCAATAATGTGCGCGGGTGGGGGGGGGGGGGGGGGGAATGATTTCAGTCAGAAGTTGACCTGAAATTAATGTATTAGTTTAATTGAACTTAACTACTTTTCTTATTTTGACTAATTGTACTAGTTTGATTTTGAGCCTGATCACTAATTTTTATTTATTGATGGCATTTTGTGTTTTTTACAGCCTGACACTGTGACGGGAGACATAGTCTTTGTATTGCAACAAAAGGAGCACCCCAAGTTCAAGAGGAAGTCTGATGACCTCTTTGTGGAACACACACTCAGCCTCACTGAGGCACTCTGCGGCTTCCAGTTCGCTCTCACGCATCTTGACGGCCGCCAGCTGCTTATTAGGTCTAATCCGGGCGAGGTTATCAAGCCTGGTATGTACTCTCTTCCCTTGTTCCTCGTTTCACAAGAGGAAACATTTTATTACGGTACCTATGCAAACATCCCTGTTACATTTGATGCCTTTGGACTGTAAAATATGTTTGGATGAAATATATAAATTTCAACATAGTGTTCTGGTCGTGTATATATTATCAGTATTTAATTTAGATTGGGTATGTAGTGCTCTACATACTGGTGAGAAGTGAGTCTTATTGGGGTTGGACGAAGACTCGATATCATACTGAAAAAATAAAGATCATACTGAAAGACGTTACTTGCGTAAACACACAGATCAATACAAGGCAATAAATGACGAGGGGATGCCACACCATAGCCGCCCCTTCATGAAGGGGCGCCTCTACATTCAGTTCAAAGTTGAATTTCCTGACTCTGGCCTGCTCACCCGTGACCAGTGCCGTTTCCTCGAGAAGGCCCTCCCAATGCGGCCCACTAGCAGTGCAGGCCAGCTATCAGACATGGAGCTGGATGAGTGTGAGGAAACAATCTTAACTGATGTGAACATGGAGGAGGAGATGCGACGCAAACAGCATCACCACCATGGGGAGGCATATGATGAGGATGACGATGATGATGCGGGGCCCAGGGTGCAGTGTGCCCAGCAATAAGTTAGGAAAAGAAGTAATAATATCAGCAACCTACCGACACCTATGTTTTGTTTGTTTATGGGGTGGTGGTATTGTTTTGCTAGTGATGTATGTTTTTTGTTGGTTGTGATTTTATGTTTTTGGTTTTGTTGTTTTTATGGACAGACGCAATGGGTAAAGGGTAGTTGCTACTTGCTAGTAGCAAGTGTACTACATTTGCCTTTGTAGGGAGGTCCTCTTGTTGTACCTTTTGTCATAGTTGGGTCGTTTTCTAATCCTTTTTTTATTGCCAAATTTATTTGATTTTGGGTGGGTTTTGTGCAATTATACAAAAGCTTGCATGAGAATTTCGTAGGTGCATTTTTTTTTTAAATTCCGTTGCTTAGTCATTTCATTGCCCAAGTTAACAAGGAAAATAAGTTTGTACAATATGTTAGCTTTTCTAAGTTTAATGCTTGAATTTTATAAAAACAAAGAAGATAGGATCGTAGTTGAAATTTGTAATAATGCTTCAGTAGATACAATTCAATATAAAACGCTTCATATGATCATAGTTGTCCTTTTACAGGTTTTGGCTCAGAAACATGGTGATGCCAGTGTCTCCTGAACTTTTCATCCCTCTAATGGTGCTTTTCAAAAACTTTTATCTGATATGAAAGAAAGGAACGAATTTAGTGCTTTTTCGGAAAATTGTCTTGATTGGTCTTTACAAAATTTTAGGCTCCCTTAGCAGTTGGGTCTTGGGCTGTTCCGGGAAATACCAGATGAGTCATTTCTGTACGCAAGATATTTGGGTAAAAGATACTGACAATGCTGTTTTGGTTTGGAGTCGTATGCTTTTTTTATTTTGTTCTTATTATTTATGTACTGTATGAAGTTAAAATGTCACTGTCAATATCTTTAGTCACAATCTTGTGAGTTTAATAATCAAGATTGAATGTTTTGTGGGTTAATTATCTAAATTGGAAGTATGTAAGAGTATGCATAGTGATCAGAATAATTCATTCCAATGTTGAAAGATTTTTGATAATCTGGGAACCTTCTAAATAATTCATTCCACATGGTGTGAACTAATTGAACCAAATTCCAAACTGACTGGAAAGTTGGTGATTATATGTTCATATTTATTAACTTTTTAGTAAGATGTAGAACTCTTGCCCCAAACCACCCCCCCCCCCCCCCCCCCCCCCCCCCCCACCCACCACCCCAAAAAAAAAAAAAAAAAAAAAGTTGTCAGGTGTCTAAGCTGGTTCCTTGCCTGTAAATTAAGGTGTCTAAATTAAACAAGGGGGATTATTATTTTAATATAGTTTTCCAATTCAGTTTCACAGGGTAGCAGTTTTAATAGGAGATCATAAGCGTTGATGTCCACTAGTGGCACTGTGGCAGTGTGTTCCAATCCAGGTAGATAGATATATTTCTAAATATATGGGATCATTTATTAGAAAACTAAAAGATATTATTAATGCAGCTGGCAAAAGAAAGTATTTTTAGTAGTATATAGAACATATATAACCATAGGTAATATCTGGTTCCATGAGAAATGGCTCATCGAGTGATTATTGCTAAAAAATTCTAAAGAAATAATGGCTTTGAACGAAACTTCAAAGTAATTAAAAAGTGCAATGCCATTATTTTACAGTTGAATATGTCAAGACTTAATTATATTAATTATTCTCTCTTCTTTATTTTTAAAAAGAGGACATTCACATGATATGCATTATTAACTTATAATTGGACCTAGAAGCCGAAAGGTTCAATTTTGTTAAATCATCTATCAATTTGGAATTAGAGAATAATTCTATTAATACTGACACATGTAAGTTGTAACTATACAATATTACAATCTATATGATATAGCTACTTCCAGGAATTGTGGGATGTGACATATTTGTTATGTTGTTGGAAATATTTTTTTTAGGATGTAATAAAGGTTAAATTTTTTAATGAGTTTTGAACGTTGGATCTTTCACATGAAAAATAATATTTAATCAACTGTAATAGACGTGATCTCTAGATGTTGAATTATTTGAAATTATTAGAGTACAAAATACATTTTTGTTGGTTTTAAGGTCAATAAAAAGAAGCAAAATATTAGATATACATGACTTACTGCATTAATTTGTTAGGAAAATGGGGCATAAATAGTTGTACAAAAGTTGCACATAAAAGAACTTTATTTTCATGCAATCTAGCTAAGCAGATTATTTTGCTACTAATTGAAAATGAGGAGGGTTCAAATGCTTTCATTTTTTTGTACCTTTATCATGCCTTCATTTTTAAAAACTTTAATAACTCAAAATTTAAAACTTAAAAAGTCAAAATAAAACCGTTAGATATGATCTATGTTATTTTCTCTATGTGATAAGTTTAAAAATCAACGTCTAGAAATTATACAAATTAGTACGTTTTTTACAAGCTCTTGATGATGAGAACGGAGTAGGTCCGATGCCCCATCGGACGTACTTTTAGGTTCAACGAGCATGATGGCCGTCCGATCTAATTTAAGATTTGTGCGCATGAAAATTGAAACAAACATGCACGAAGTTTAAAGCATTTTGCATGAATCTTAAAGTAAATCGACGGTGATTAAACCCATCGAACCAGAGTAGGTCCGATGCCCATCGAACCTACTCTCAAGTGCTTGATGACAACCAAAATAAAATTGAAATGCCATAATTTTTTACACGTGCATAGATAAAATGATGTAGATCATATCCAACGATTTTATTTTGACTTTGAAGTTTTAAATTTTAATTTATTAAAGTTTTTAGAAATAAAGGCATGGTGGAGACACAAAAAATGAAGACATTTGAATCCTCTCATTGAAAATATATATATGGAAGAAAAAAGGGGAGGGGAGAGAACTTTTCCTCAATAGAACTATCTAAATGCTAACACTTCTGGTAAAAAAGAAGAAGAAAAAAGATAGGTTAGAACTTAAACTAAAACGCACAACGAAAAAAACAAATACGTACGGAACTAAGTTTAAAGAACATAACACACCTAATAAGACAAGCAAGAAGATTATTCCTATAAAAATTATGCGCATGTTACATGGGGGAAGTTCCAAATTAATCCTTCAAGGCAAGCATGCCTGTGTGGCGGTGTGGCGGGTCATCAAAACTTTGGAGACACTAACTCACAGTATTTATATTTCTTTTTTCCATATATCATTTATATTTATCTTTTAGTAGATTAAAATAGTATCATGTCCGTATTATGAATCAATATCTTTGTTTTTAAAGTTCAAATAGTTGACCTAAATTGTTTGACATAATCTCCATATGATAATTAATGTACATGTAGTTCAAATTTAACATTTTTTTTTAAAAAAAATTACTATTTTTTAGATTATGGTAAATCACTATTTGTGTATGGTCTAGAATCTTTAGATCAAGTGATTTTGTACCTATCTAAAATAATAATAATAAAATATAAAAAAAATATAAATTTGATCCACAAGTACATTTCATTTGGAGATTTTGTTGAACGGTTCAAATCGACAATTTAGACATTTAAAATAGAAATATTGATCCATAGTACATACTATATACCAACAAAAGAAATATCCACGAAATTTCGAATATACAACTTTTCACATAAATCATATTATTTAGTAACTAAATTAAAGATTGATTCTGTATTTATATTTATATTTATATTTTTCTTGGTGTTGTATTTACTTGCCAATTAAGTTGCCATATAATATGATCGTTGATATTAGCCTTAGAGAAGGTGAAGGTTGCATAGAGATGCCAGTGTAGGTTTTTGACGAGGCAACGTCCATGCAATAATTAAGGGAAATAAATCTGGGTCTTGGTCCCCAGTACAGATTAAATACAGGGGAGGGATCTTTAAGGGCCTGTTCGGCGTCAAGAGGGGAACGAGAATGGGGTTGGGAACATAAAATTTTTTAATTGAATTTTACTGTGCTCGTGGGAAAAAAAAAATTCAATCTGAGTGAATTTTTTTTTCCCACACGCACAATACTCTGCCGAACAGGCCCTATAAGAATTATTATATCAATTTTATTCTCTCTTCTTCGGAAATAAATCTGCTGTTATTCCAAAGGGATAACATGACCCTGTTATTCCGATCCCAGCCGTTGACCTTTGTTGAGATTCGGACATGAAATTTTTTTTTCTTAAGATTCGCGCATGAAAAACTTTGAATGGTTGAGATAGGAATAACAGGTCCTGTGATCTCTTTGGAATAACAGCAGATTTATATACCTCTTCTTCTTTGATGCTTGATGCTTCCATTCAACCAACCAACCATGAGACGGTTTACACACAATTACAATATTATTATAATTCTAGGATGCTGATTCACATTGTTAATAATTAATGGAGAAGAATTCCTTGGAACCACCCGTAATAGAAAGTGTTCATATATAACATTTAATAAATTCAGTTCTTTTCAGTATGGAACTAAAATAAGTTTGCCAATTAATAAGCTCCTCTGAAGAGCTTTTCTAAAGTTCGTGTCAAACCTTAAGCTGCTTCCGAGGATTTTTTTTTTTTTGAAAAAAAAAAAAATCAAAGTTATAATTCAGTAATTAAAATTGAAAATATAGAAATAAAGATCGTACTTTTAAATTCTGACATCTATTTTCGAGAGTTTCAAATTTAGGTATGAATAAGAAAAACTGACTTCTATTTTCGAGAGTTTCGATTCTTATAAATAAATTTTGATTTGTTTTTGGAGGTAAAAGTTAGGGCCAAGCCCACAATTTTATTATATAAACATGAGCGGTGTCTATTTTACAGGGAAAAATAAAAAAAGTTTGTAAAATTTCATGAGAAAAGGAAAATGATAGAATTAAATGTTACAAACATATATCAAGTGAAAAAATTCAAGATCTCATTGTCTGTCTAAAGATTTGCATTTTTGCATTTTGGAATTTTCACAAAAGTTTTGCATTTTTGCATGTGATATTTTTTAAAAGACAAATTTTCCAGCTTTCAATGTAACTTCTTTTTCCAAAATTTTTAAAACTACCGTTGTTTAAAAAAAAAAAAAACCAAAAAAACATCGTTTTTGAGAAATTCGAAATCAACACGGCCGCAGAATGATTCTGCGGCCCCAAATGCTGGGGACTGCACAGACATTTTGCGGCCTCATATATAATTTTTTTTTTGTCAAAGCAATTTTTGAGAAATCTCCTACAGGGCACGCATTTCTAGAACAAAAAAATTATTAAAAAACCAAACTTTGACGTAGATAAAAAACCAAAAAAAATAATATGGGGCCGCAGAATGGTTATGCGGACCCCTGGCTGGGTCCACAGAACGCCTATCCCCAGTATTTGAGGCCGCAGAATCATTCTGCAACCGTGTTAGATTTTGAATTTCTCAACAACGATGGTTTTTTAGTTTATTTTTTTTTAAACTGTGTGCTAACTTTTAAAAATTCCGGCTTCTTTTTTTAAGGTTGCCAAAAGTTGAATATATGCCGACCAACCATATTAATTGAACAAAAGAAGAAGTCAAAATTGCTTAAAAAAAGCTATTTAGCCTACTACCAAACAGAAGAGATGAGAAGAAAAACAATATACTATCTGCCTCACAGTGTAATGAAATTTGCCATAAATATATGCAGCTTTTTTGTGAATTTGCCAAGGAATCAAAGATTATTACATGTCAGAGTAACTTACATAGATAATCTCTGATGTACAGTATCGCTTATTTATCATTATAATTCTTGAAAGTTCTAAAAATATCATTTTGATTCTTGAAATTTTCATTTTGTGCCAAATTGGTCCACTATTATCACTGATGAAAAAATTCGATGAAATTCCATGTCATTATGATTTTCACTATGATATATTGATATGTATGTAAATATTACTTTTAATATATTAATTGCTGATGATGCAAGAATACATGTTTGTATCTGTTTAATAGATCTGTGATATTAATTGTGGATGGTAAAATTGGTACCCACATCATCTTTATTATATATATATATATATATATATATATATATATATATATATATAACAACATGTATGCTATTTACAACACTATAACCTGATGGTAACATAGATGAATTAGTTTTTATTTCAATGGATGTTGAAGGTATGACCAATTTGGTACAAATTAGAAACTCTTAGGACCAATATAATATTTTCAGAATTTTAAGGACCCAAATAATAAATAAGTGATAATTTAAGGACCATTTATATAATTTACTCTACATATTATTTTACTAAGCATAACGGACAAAATAAGGTGCTAAACATATGCTGGAAGTCAAAAATAAGGCATGGTTGAACATTAAGAGAGAAATAAACAGCTTAACTACTATGCGTGCAGCATATGGGGCATTAATTTATTAAATGAAACAGCTGTATGGGCATGCATAGTATTTTGTTCAGATGCAATGAATAATAAATATTATCTAATGAAATCAGATGGAGAACTGAACATGAAAAGAGTCATAGCCAAGGTAGGATATAAGATATTTATTACCTCATACGGAGAACATGGAACAATTGCTTTGCTTTTATGCATATATCTGAAAGCTGAGGGATATATACGTAATTGAGAAACTTGTTAAAGTAATTCAAATACATTCATTGACTGGCAAAGGCGGGTAGAGAAGGGGGGTGGGATCTCACTGGTTACACATTCCCTACTTTGAACTTTTGTTAGTGGTTTTTTTGGGTTATCTGTTCACGGGCGGTATATGAAATCCTGAGAATGTAATAGGGAATGCCACAGGGGTTTTTTTCTCCTTCTGTGTTGGTAATTGTAATTTTGCCTAAGGGCGTGAATCAAGCAAAAAAAAAAAAAAAAAAAAACTTCCAATTGTATCGCCCAATGCCTAGGCGTTAATCATGAAATATATATATAATTAGTATCTAACTATATCATATTTCTACTTTAGCCCCTATCAAATTTACTTTGTTCTTTTTTCTTATATTTTCTCAACATGTCAGTTCTAATACTACAATTATGAAAACTGATCGATTGTGTCAAATACTCAAGTGTCCGTCAGACGTGTCGTGTCGTGCCGTGTTGTACCATGTCAAAAAAATATGAAAAGTGGACACAGTACTTGTAAGAACATGACACATGTCCGAAATTATTTGGTTATTTCTTTTTATTTAAATTCAAAAAAGAACTGTTAAAAATAGGGGTGTCAACAGGTATGATACGGGTCAGGTGGAGGCATTTTCATACCTGTACTCGTTATGATAACAAAAAAAAATATTTATTCTTATCCGTATTTTCGAATATGGTACGAGTCGGATAAACGGATAAAAAAGTGCAATTGACATCTCGATTTGTGTTTTCGATAAAATATTTTTCAAACAAGAAAAAATAAATAATAAACACAACTAATTTGTATTATAAAAATTTAATAAAATACAAAACTTTATTACTTCATGTATCATCTTCTTACAAATATATATAATTTTGTTTTTAAAAATTATCTTATACGATAATGAGTAAGATAACAAAAAAAATCATTACCCTTACCCTTATCCGATAAGTTAAACGAAAAAAAAATCTTACTCTTATCCGTGTTTTTGAATATGATACGGGTCAGATAAACGGATAAAAGGGTGTCATTGGCACCCTTAGTTAAAAATAGAAATAAAGCCGAAAAAAATCTGAAAAATGTCCAAAACATTGAGAAAAAAATCAAATAAAATATGACCAAGAAAATTAAACTTGAAATTATATCTCAAATAAAAAACTTGAAACTAATATTTTGTCAATTGTCAATTTTTACGTGTCCAATTGTATTTTTCTGTCTGTGGCTTGCTTGGCACTTAACCATGTCGTTCTTCATAACACCCCTTCGTAACATGTAAATCCAACAACACGACAAAGGCAAAGCAGATTCGTACGATGTATGTGTCCTGATCAAGCCCGTACAATACACCGTACCGTGTGGATTGAAGATCAAATCTTTTTATAAATTTACTATAAGTTTTTTATCAAATCTTTTGCTGAGGAGAGTTCAAATATCTTTATTTTTTGTGCTGTTTTTATTTTTAAAAATTAATAAATTTAAATTTAAAACTTAAAAGTCAAAATAAAACTGTTGGATATGATTTCATCATTTTAACTATGCACGTGTAAAAAATTATGACATTTTAATTTTATTTTTATATAAATCAATAAGTTGATTTCAATTTTATTTTTATATAAATCAATAAGTTGAAACATCAACGTTAAAAATTATCCACATTAGTATGTTTTTTACAAGCTCTTGATGACAACCAAAATAGAATTGAAATGTCATAATTTTTTACACGTGCATAGATAAAATGATGTAGATCATATCCAACGGTTTTATTTTGACTTTTAAGTTTTAAATTTTGAGTTATTAAAGTTTTAAAAATAGAGGCATGGTGGAGGCACAAAAAATGAAAGCATTTGAACCCTCCTCTTACTATAATTTCAAGACTCAGTTTTTGATTTAGTGGTAAAAACAATGTATGTTATGTGAAGGTTGCATGTTCAAAACTCAAACAGAATTTTTTTTTATAGATATTAAATAGTTTTGTTTAGAAAAAATAAGGATTTGTTCCTTATTTATTTTATTGATAAAAGGTTTCAAAGGGAAACCAAGGTACAAGTTGAAAAGTAATTTGACATAGTTGAATTTTTTTTTTAAAACAGATAAAATAAAAGAAAATTAAAAAAATTATAACTTAAAACTCTTCTTTTAGCGTAAATAATTCTACTGATTTTGCACCTCTATAACCAGATCTTGTAGAGTTTTGATCTGATCCCTGAAGATTCTTGAGCATCTCTCTCCCAAACATAAACATTGCGAGAAAAAGTATTTCTTTGGCCTTTTTGTCTCCCTCTTTTTTCACTATCCATCTATGAGCCCCCTCATTTCTTAAAATTATTCTCCAATCTTGGATCATCAGACCAATCTATTAGAAATGGCTTTGTATAGTTCCAAAGCGAAGGGACATTCGGTAAACAGGTGCATTACTGATGCACAATGTGATCTACATATTACACACATGCTAGGCATGTTCCAACCTCTTCTTTGTAGATTTTCTGCTATTAGAATTTTCTTATAGTACACTAACCATCCAAATATATGAATTCTTTGGAGAACCTTCATTTTCCAAATTTTGTGTATATCAGTTGTAACCATTGGCTCATTTTTAATCCCTTGATAAGCTGACTTGACATAGAAGGTCCCTAAAGCAGTCAAATTCCATAATACATCATCTTGTATTGCACTGTTAAGGCTCTGCATGCATTGCCATCAGGTTTTGTAATTGAACCAGTTCCCTTCTGAAATCATCAGATGTCCCATCGTAAAACAAGTCCACAATATTGCGTGTCTGAAGAACTTGATGGTAAGAGATGTTTTGATCTCTTGCTTCATTGTATAGTTCAGTGAAGATTGTGTATAAATATAATAGGCCTTGTCCCCAATTGTGGTTCAAGAACTGAATTGTTGTACCATCTCCTATAATTATTGTCATAAAACAATAACTAAAGGTTTTTGCCTTCCTCAGGGTATGTTTGAAAAATTTACAATCTGGAAGGGCACTCGATCTGTTAATGTCATACACAGATAATATCAGTGACTTCCATAGTCTCATTTCTGGCTTAGTCCAATACCAATACGATTTGGCTAATAGGGCATTATTAAAAGCATGCAGATCAATTATATCAAGACCTCCCAATTTCTTTGGTTTGCAAACTAATTCCCAATTTGCCAATGATATTAAATAGTTGAGTAGCTTGACTTACAATCTTTACTCAATTTTGTTTCTTTACTACAACCTTCTTCGAAAAGAAAAGAAAATGAATCAAACCAGGTTTGTATAATTAAATTGTATATACCAATTCATCTTTTTTTTCTCAGGTTATGTTTCATTTTGAGATTTTTTGGAACTTTAGAAATCAAATTTCCACATGAATTAAGATAAAAAATTACATGGTGGCTTGACCTACAACCTTTACTCAAATTTTTTTTTGCTATAACGTTTCTTCGGAAAGAAAAGAAAATGAATCAAACCAGATTTATATAATTAAATTGTATATAACAATCCATCTTTTTTCTTAAGATATGTTTCATTTGAAATTTTCTTGAACTTTAGAGATCAAATTCCCACATGGATTAAGATAAAAAAACCACATTGATTGCATTTTCTAATCATGGGAAATTGAAATATAGCAATTTGTATAAAGTCCAACCAAAAACAGTGAAAACATGTTCTTCTAATAGAATTATTATCAGACATGATCCAGATAATTCGCTAATCTCTTCATTCAACAGCAACCATAAATAAGCAACAGTGAAATTACACAAATGTATTTTCGTGTTAAACGTGTTACCTTGTAGATCCTAAAATTTTAAAATAGAGTTTTAATTAATCTTCCAAACTTAATGTATGCATGATACGGAGGATTGGGGTCGATTTTGTTTCACTTTTTAATTAAATTAATCGTTATAACGGTAATGAAAATTATTTGCTAATTGACTTGCCTACTAGAGGGTTATGTGGCAGTGTATTATTCGATCACAAAAATGTTGACTTAAATGCACTAATTTTATCAGAGTTAATGACTTTTTTTAATGTGCTTATTGATGTCCTTGCCAACGTAGTTGTAAATGAAACAATTACCAAGGTAAAGAATTAAGAACAGAGATGGTAAAAAAAGAAAGAAAACAAATTAAATATTTCATTCTCAGGTTCTAAAATGAAGAACTTTCAAGACTTGGAAGTAGGGGTGTTCATCAGTTCGGTTCGGTTGAAACCGAACTGAACTAGGCAAACCAAAGTTATAATTCGGTTTCAAAAATAAAACCGAACCGAACCGAACCAAAGTTTTATTTCGGTTTGTTCGGCTTAAACCGAAATATATTAATTTTTTTATTTAAAGCAATTGATTTATAATAAACCGAAGATATTAAGAAATAAACCAAGGTATTATGAAATAAATCGGGATATTAAGAAATAAACCGGGATATTAAGAAATAAACCGAAGTATTTAAAGCAATTGATTAAGAAATAAACTAGAGCGGTCCGGATCAAATTCATAATATATAAAATTTCGGTCGGTTCGGTTATTTTGGTTTTCAAATTTTTCAAACCGAACCGAACTGAAATTATAATTCGGTTTTAAAAAGCAAACCGAACCGAACCATTAAACCGAAAAAACCGAACCGTTAGTCCAAACTAATTCGATTCGGTTCAAAACCGACTAAACCGGACCCAATGAACACCCCTACTTGAAGGACCCGACATTTTTATTAATATCCAAAGTTTAATAGAAATTAATTAATATACTCAGAATTTCTGAGTTTTTATAAAAATATTCATACTCGCTATTTTTTGGACCGGTACTCTATTTATTTAAATAAAAATATCGGTGGAAGGACCACTCCAGTAGTTTACTCAAAATATGATAATTGGGTCATCAACTTATTTCTTCTTAATAAGAGGTCACATCACATTAAATGAATCGGAGACCGTCCATGAGCATCGAACCAAATTCAGTTGATGTAAATCGGACGGTTTCGATGCGAAGCCAGATCACAGCTATCCAATCCGCAATTGTGTTTATACGTACAACTTTAAAGTTCATTCAGATCAAGTACGTACAAATCATAATATATATAAATTGAATTGAACGGTTCTGATCGATCGGACATCAAACTAAATTTCATCCGATCGATGGTCCATCAAACTGCCCCTACTCCCACATTATAAACCCATCACGTGTAACGTGTCATTAGTTATTCCTCTCCCGTTGAAGTACAATAGTACATAATATAAACTCTTTAATTTCTTTTCTAACATCAACACTGAGTTGAACTTAACTATCTCCTGTGTAGAGACAAAACACAATTATTTGTGTTACAAAGAACGTGGAAGATCGTTCCAATTAAAAATTGATCAAATATTTAAAAAGATGGTACACATGCAAGTGCTACTACCAATAACTCAATATTCAATAACAAGTCTTCCATTGAACAATAAGCCAGAGAAGCACCAGCTCTTCCAAATCAATGGTCCCAAACCTTTAATTTCTTTATTCTCTTTCATTCTAAGTCGCTAATAAAAGCACCTATCACCAGCCCATATGATGCAACCACTTCACATTCTTTCTTAGATCCTCTCCAATGGAAGAACCTACCACCTCTTCTTCTAATTCTAATTCCAATTCTTCTTCCACTTCTTCTTCCTCCAATGCCTCTCCAAAACCAACTGTATTCTCAACCCTGAACAGCGCCAATGCCAGCAACCCGAAGAAGCGACAGCGCAGCAGCGAAGGCAAACACCCAGTTTACCGAGGTGTGCGCATGCGCAGCTGGGGAAAATGGGTTTCAGAAATCCGGGAGCCACGAAAGAAGTCTCGAATTTGGCTTGGCACCTACCCCGACCCTGAAATGGCAGCACGTGCGCATGATGTTGCTGAACTGGCGATAAAAGGCCGCAACGCACACCTTAATTTCCCTTCATTGGCACCTATGCTACCCAAACCAGCGTCGACATGTCCCCAGGATGTACAGGCTGCAGCTGCTCAGGCTGCTGCCTCGGATTACACGGAACCAAACCATGAAAATTCATCTAGTACTGCCTTGGATTACACAGAACCAAACCATGAAAATTCATCTAGTAGCAGTGCAGATCATGGAGATGGAAATAATGATGAGTTGTTTGATTTGCCTGATATATTGTTTGATTTGAGAGATGGGTTCAGGTTCGGGTTTGAGCTATCAGGAACAATATCGACATGGGTGCCTGACGAAGAAGTTCAGTTCGAGCTCGATGAGCCCCGTCTTTGGGAATATTAGTGGAAGAGAAATTAAATGTGTAAAAATGAAAGAAAAAATAAAAAAGAAGGATTTTTTTGTTGAAGGTTTTATCTTTTGTTAAGTTCGTAGAAATCGAAATTTGCTTCAATACCCATTAAAGGTCAGAATTCTTGTACATCTCTCAATTTATTTTTTCCCATTTCACCCCCAATTGTCATTCCTTTTGTTGTACCTCGTATTAATTGTTTGGTTGCTGAAGCTTTTTTTGCGAGTGATGTTCTAACACTATAATTATTATTTTGGATAACAAAGTACAAAATATATATCAGGGGTACTGCACATGCGATTACCAAATTTGGGAGGGTGTAAATGCGATTAAAAGAAAATGATACAATTTCCTCCTCTTGGTTGATCTGTTTCCTTTTTCATCTTTTCCTAATTTTATTCTTTTCTTTTAAAATGCTAGCTTTGCTTTCTTTTTCACTAGAAAAGACATTCTAACCTCTCCCATAAAGAGTATTAGACAGTGCACTTGATATTTTTGTTTTCATCAAGTTAGATTAATTGTATGTTAATGGTGGATTGTGAATTTGTGATTGGCTACTTGTGTACATAAAAGGGAATGTACTCATAAGAAATCATAAATTGTTTCATTTTCAATCTCAAAATAGAAAATAAAAAAAGTACATACCACTTTTGTTTAATTTAATGGAAGTATCTACTTGTATGATTTTATTGTCTAATCACAATGCAAGGCGACAAAAGGTGCACATTGAAGTGCCAGATCTTTTATTAACCTGAAATGAATTTTATTTTCCTGTATCATCTCTCAAATTAAGCCTTCCAATAATTGATTTAGTCTTGACTAGAAAGCAGTTTAGTACAGAAGACATCATCAGTGTTCTTGTGTAAAGAACAGTGAAATTTTGATGCCTCACTGCATATCAAATTTAGACAAATTATATGAACATGTTTTCAAATGAGGCATGATAATTCTCCCAAAATAAGTAAGTCTTTCTGATAAAATTTGTATATCATGCATTTATGATCAACTTGGAAGTCCAATACTCCAAAGTTGCAACTAATTATTGTAAGAGTTTGATCAGTTGCTAATTTAATTGTAGCGCTATGAAGAATGCCCAAGTAGTTCAAAGATCATGCCTAGCAGTGATTATAGTGAGACTTGTAGCTACTTAATTATTATAAATTAAGCCTTCCTTTTTCGGTGAAAAGAAAAATTGAAAAAGCAGGTTTTACCGGAAGACAACGATCATATATATATCTTAGATTCTTAATCAAAATTTATAGCATTTCCTTTATTTAGACTGATTATTTTACAATGATTATGCTAATGATAGCTTGCTTATTCAATTACAAAGCTAATCTTTCAAAAGTAAAAGAAGATCTGGGTTAAATGATTGCTCACGTCACTTTCCTAGTTCAATCTTTTAACTTTGAATCAAAACATAAAAAAGATAAAAAAGATACAAAGATTTAATCAAAAGAAAACAAACTAAATTGATTGAAAGGGCTGATATTCAATTTGAAATTTATCTTTTTTAATTACAGTCGTTGACAAATCATGACATTTTCGTGCTTAATATAAGAATAGAGAATAGAGATATTTATACCTACACAGTTAGATATTTACTTATTTGATTTAATGCGAACATTTAATATTGTAAAATTAATATGAACATTTTTTGAAGTTGTAAAATTAATATTGTAAAATTAAATATTTGATGAATTGTCTGATATATAAATTTGAATTGTTTGAAGTTTAAATTTGCATAGTTGGTATGTTTATACTTTTGAGTCCTTGAGTGTTTAGATTGCCGTGTAAAAATAATTAAAAATTAAAAGTATGGTCGTTTATACCGTTGTAAAATAAGCATTCATGAATCATGATGATAGTCGTAATATTTATGGGGCTATATTGTAGCTATACACTGATATGTAGAAACTTTCAATAGCTGAGCGTGAAATTGGCTACATATATATTACTAGAGTGGAAAAAACGTGTCGTGCCATGCCGTGCTGTGACTAACACGCTGTAACTTTGATCTCGTGCTGTGTTATGCTGTGATCAAGTTAATTTTTTACGTGCCGTGCCGTGATCAAAATGTTAAGGAGTGGTCACGGCACGCGAATAGTCACGCCATGTGAGTCACGCCGTGACCAAACGTGTCGTGACCATACGTGACTCACGTGACCATTTAATCATAATTTAAGTTAGTTTATTCAAAATTCACCATTAAATCAATATCTAATGGTTCTAATTACACGTGACTCGTGTAACTACGTGTCGTGTCGTGTCGTGTCGTGACTAAATCTTTCACGTGCCGTGCCGTGCTAAAGTTTCAAAAGATGAGTACGGCACGCGAATGGCCACGGCACGGGACACGCGAGTCACGGCACATAACTGACACGTGTACCGTGCCGTTCCGTGCCATAACCGTGCCGTTCCGTGACAGAGCCGGCTCCGCCGTGCCATTTTTCCCACTCTATATGAGTATATTATTCATCTGACAGTCTGGCAAAAATAACAGAGGATGTCAGGTGCTAAGCACGTGCAATCGCCAACCTGTACAACTGATTTCATTCAGTGTGACAGGAAAAGAGAAAAATAAAACATATGGAATGTTATGCCAAATGACTATAGTTTATGAGGAGGGTTCAAATGCCTCCATTTTCATGCCTCCACCGTGCCTCTATTTTTAAAAACTTTAATAACTCAAAATTTAAAACTTAAAGTCAAAATAAAACCGTTGGATATGATCTACATCATTTTATCTATACACGTGTAAAAAATTATGACATTTTAATTTTGTTTTGGTTGTTATCAAGAGCTTGCAAAAAACGTACTAATGTGGATAATTTCTAGACGTTAATTTTTTAACATATTGATTCACATAAAAACAAAATCGAAATGTGATAATTTTTTATGAGCACATAGATAAAATGATGTAGATCATATCCAACGGTTTTATTTTGACTTTTAAGTTTTAAATTTTTGAGTTATTAAAGTTTTTAAAAGTGGAGGCACGGTGGAGGCACAAAAAATGGAGGCATTTGAACCCTCCTCATAGTATATACATATGCCTTTTGTTTTTCTAAACAAGTATATATATGTATTGCTTTGTAATAAGTACCTGATTTTGTATAATTATTAATAGCTGTGGATAATAAGAATTCTAGTAGACAATTATTTTTACGGTATAATCATTTCATTTTTTTAACAACATATATCTAACAAACTATTTTAAAGAAAAAAATCATAGTGTATATTAATTGTCACTCAAATATATTTTTTTTGTCATATATCAAAAAGCTGTTTAAATTAAATTATTAAAAAAAATTCAAAATGATTTGATAAATGGCCAATTAATGCGCATAATAGGGAATCAGAAAAAAAAAGTTCTAATAAATTTGTGAAAACAATAAAACTTTTGTTTACTTGAAGAAAAACATCGCTCTATAATATTTTGTTAATTTTATTATTATTATTTTTTTTTAAGAATGTAAAAACAAAAAGAGAGAATTTATGAAGCTCTTTTTCTATGAATTTAAGCCAGTACAGGGACATACTAATCCATATTTTTTGAATATGGAGTTATGGACGACCGTAATTTAAGAAGTTCAGTTACCATATATATATATATATATGCATGCATGTGTTATCAAAATTTATTAGTCCATATTATGTGTTACCATAATATATATGGCAAGACACCGTAATTTGAACCACATGATTTTATTAGTCCATATATTATAAAATATGGGTACGGCCTGCATCAAAACCACATATTATATATATCCAGCATTCAGGTACGTATAGACCTTAATTATATAAATATCCAGCTACATACATTTACAATTCATACAGTGACTGAGATCCTATGAGATGCGAATACATGATATATATATTGGAGTATACGACCAAATATTTATACCCCATGATAATAGTAATAGTGGCATATATATTTAGTTTGTAATTAGTCACTATATTTATTTATATAATTCGTGAGGCCAAATTAATGTTTTGTGTTTGGATCACGTGTGGCACCATCTTTAATGCGACACGTCACTCATCTCTGAGCAAATCAATGTAAAAAGAAAATAGAATTAAATTGAGACCACTGTACTATCATAGAGCTACAGTACGAAAGTCCAACAAAATTACATAATCTCTACATAAAGTGAGTGAGTCTATGGTACTATGCATAGCACAGATTAGTCCGTACTACGGAGTCATATTTTCATTTTGAAAATTCTAGTGGTTGATTCGAGCCGTTCAACGTGATCTCCACATGAATATGTATTTGCAGACTAATTTTATAATTTGTTCGAATTTTTTTACTATATTTTAAGATAGGTAGAAAATCACTTGATCTGAAAATTCTGGACCATCCAAAAACAGTGATTTTCTATCTATCTAAAAAAATAGTAAAAAAATTCTAAAAAATAAAAAATTTAGTCCACAAGTATATTCTCATATAGAAATCATGTTGAACGGTTCGGATCGACCGTTAGAATTTTGAAACAAAAATATTGATCCGTAGTACGGAGCAATCCGTGCTATGCATAGCCATAGACTCACTCATATAAATTTGTATGATTTATTCATATCTTTTATGAACTGAATCAGGAGAGTATCTAAAGTCAAGCCAAGCGATGCTTACACATTATGATTTTAAATTTTTAATCATATGTATTCAAATTTAAGTGTTTTTTTTAGTTTTTGTATACTCCAGTATCTCTCATAAATTATCAAATGTGTACTTGTAAGTTGTAACTTGCTGGTTAAAATTTCAACATGTGATTGTAAAAATTTGAGTTTAAATTCCAATTATACATTATGCATTTTAAGTTTCAGTTCTTCAATTTAAATTTTCTAATTTCATCCTGAGCTGAACGGGTAAAACAAACTCAAATTTTGCTGGACCCATAATTAATGTGGCAGAAGTGAGAAGTCACTTTCTAGTTTGCATTTAATTTTGAAAGAGAACATGATGAGTTATCTAAGTGAAACTTGCCTAATAAGTTGTACTCTATTCATTAGAAAGAAACCATATAAAGTTATAAACATTATCCCTCTGCTCGTCATGTGATAGTATTAATACTTGCTTTGGAGGAATGGATCAGGATGCCTCCCCCATTACTAATTAATTATTGCTTTTTATGAAAAGACATTAATGAGGAAAATAGACTTAACACCAAAAAAGAAATATTTATTAGACTGGCATCTACGGGTGTCAATGGCACCCTTTTATCTGTTTACCGTATCCGATAAAACATATACGGGTAAGGTTTTTGTTTCGTAAACGTATCGGGTACGGATAAAACCTATTATGCGGGTAATTATAATATATATATATATATATTATGAGATAGGCCATCATGCTTTGGGAAGTAAAGAGAGTGTTTTACTTTCCGCTCATATTTTTATTTTCAAAGTTCAAACAGTCGATCCAAACTTCTCAACATGATCTTCGTATTGATATGTGCTTGGAGACCAAATTTTATATTTTTGAAAACTTTTTACTATTTTTTTAGAATTTTTTTAAAATCACAGCTTTTTATTAAATAAAAAAATAATAAAAAATTTACAAAAATACTGATTTTCTAAAATACTAAAAAACTAGTAAAAAATTTTCAAAAAATGTAAAACTTGGTCTCCAAGCACATATCAATATAAAGATCATGTTGAGAAATTTGGATCAACTGTTTAAACTTTGAAAATAGAGATATGAGCGGGAAGTAAAACACCATATTTACTTCCCAAAGCATCGTAGCATCACTCTATATTATATATATATATGAGCTGGGCTATGGTGAGTTGTGAAGTAAGAGGTCATTTTTACTTCATGCTCATATTTTCATTTTGAAAATTCAAACAACCGATCCGAACCGCTCAACATGTTCTAAATATTGAAATGTGCTTGGAGACTAAATTTTATATTTTTTGGAATTTTTTTACTATTTATTAAGCCACTTTGAAAATCACTGATCTGGTGGTCCAGGAATTTTTACTGTTTTTTACTGTTCACAGTGGATCAGCGATTTCAAAGTGGTTTAATAAATAGTAAAAAAATTCCAAAAAAATGTAAAATTTAGTCTCCAAGCACATTTCAATATTTAGAACATGTTGAACGGTTCGGATCGGTTGTTTGGATTTTCAAAATAAAAATATGACGTGAAGTAAAATGACGTTTTACTTCACAACTCACCATGTCTATCTCATATATGAGGAGGGATCAAGTTACAACAACCATTTTTTTCATTTTGAAAGTCCAAATCATCGATCCAAACCGTTCAACATGATTATCTAAATAAAATGTGCTTGCAGATCAAATTTTATATTTTTTTGAATTTTTTTACTATTTATTAAAATGAGTACAAAATTCAATGGTATGAATATGACTATTTTTTGTAAAATACTTAATAAATAGTAAAAAAAATCACAAAAATGTAAAATTTGATCTGCAAGCACATTTTATTGTGGAGATCATGTTGAAGTGTTTGGATCGACGATTTAGACTTTCAAAATGAAAAAAAATGGTTGTTGTAACTCAAATTTGTTGTAACTTGATCCCTCCTCCTCATATATATATATATAGAGTAAGGCTACGGTGCTTTGCAAAGTAAACCCCCCCCCCCCCGTTTACTTCGGGCCACTTTTTGGATTTTGAAAATCCAAACAACCGATCCGAACCATTCAACATGTTCTCAATATTGAAATGTGCTTGGAGACCAAATTTTACATTTTTTTGAATTTTTTTTACTATTTATTAAGCCACTTTGAAGTTTCTGATCCGGTGGTCCAGAAAATTTTACTGTTTTTTACTGTTCACCATTGGATCAGCGATTTTCAAAGTGGCTTAATAAATAGTAAAAAAATTCCAAAAAATGTAAAATTTGGTCTCCAAGCACATTTCAATATTTAGAACATGTTGAACGGTTCGGATCGGTTGTTTGGATTTTCAAAATCCAAAAAGTGGCATATATATATATATATAGAGAGAGAGAGATGCTATGGTGAGTTGTGAGTAAAACGTTGTTTTACTTCACGCTATATTTTCATTTTGAAAATTCAAACAACTGATCCGAACCGCTCAACATTTTCTAAATATTAAAATGTGCTTGGAGACAAAATTTTACATTTTTTGGAAACTTTTTACTATTTATTAAGCCACTTTGAAATCGCTGATCCACTGTGAACAGTAAAAAACAGTAAAAATTTATGGACCACCAGATCAGCGATTTTCAAAGTGGCTTAATAAATAGTAAAAAGTTCCAAAAAATGTAAAATTTAGTCTCCAAGCACATTTCAATATAGAGAACATGTTGAGCGGTTCGGATCGGTTGTTTGAATTTCAAAATAAAAATATGAGCGTGAAGTAAAATTGACCTCTTACTTCACAACTCACCATAGCCCAGCTCTATATATATAGAGAGAGAGAGAGAGAGTGGCTAATATCAAAACATTTGCACCAAGTCTCTCGTGCAACCAAGTCGTTTTCGGATTTTCAAAGTTCAAACGGTCGATCCAAGCTGTTAGATGTATCTCTATATTAAAATCTGCTTGGAGACTGAATTTTATATTTTTTGGAATATTTTACTATTTATTAAGCCACTTTGAAATATGCTGATCACATGATCCAGAATTTAGTTGCACTGTTTTATTGTTCATCCGGATCAGCAATTTTCAAAGTGGCTTAATAAATAGCAAAAAAGTTCCAAAAAATGTAAAATTTGGTCTCCAAGCATATTTTAATATGTATTGAACATCTAACGGTTCGGATCGACCGTTTGGACTTTAAAAACCCGAAAATAACTTGGTTGCACGAGAGGCTTGGTGCAAACGTTTTGATATTAGCCACTATATATATATATATATATGTGCTTGGCTATTATGCTTATATAAGCATATGCCCACATATGCTTAAATGAGTATTTTTGCGTTTCCAATGTTCAAATGGTCGATCCGACCGTTCATCTTGTTCTCCATATTAATATGTGCTTGGAGACCAAATTTACATTTTTCTGAATTTTTTTTACTATTTATTAAGCCACTTTGAAAATTGCTGATCATATGGTCCAGAATTTTGGGAACACTGTTTTTTACTGTTCACCCCAGATCAGCAATTTTCAAAGTGGGCTTAATAAATAGTAAAAAAATTCAGAAAAATGTAAAATTTGGTCTCCAAGCACATATTAATATGGAGAACAAGATGAACGGCCGGATCGACCATTTGAACATTGGAAACGCAAAAATGAGTTATAAGCATATGTGGGCATATGCTTATATAAGCATAGTAGCCAGCCCCATATATATATATATATTAATAAGCATTGAAAATAGTACTTTAATTGGTTTACTTGTGCTTAGCATGATTAGAAGTTATTTTTCAATAAAGTACGTATTGTATATGTGTGAAATGAATGTATATATTTTAATATTTTTATAAATAAATATTATAAATAATTATTATATTAGTATTACCCGTTATTAATTTACTCACTACCGTTTTGTTATCCGACAACCATAACGAGTAAGGGTAGGATACGGGTAAGATAATTTGTAGCGGGTAAAGGTAGAATACGGATAAGAATAATTTGTAACGGGTACAGGTGTGAAAATACTTCCACCCGACCCTTACCGTATCCGTTGACACTCCTAGTGGCATCTACTGCAATCATTGTTTGAGGTTTTTCTATACATATACCCCCGATTCTTTTATCAATAGCATTAAAAAAATTTAATAAACCCAGAGCAATGCATGGTTAGTTCGTATCTCATTTCCTAGGTCGGTGTGTATTTTCGAACGGGTCATCTCCGTCGTTTCGGTGGAGCCTCCTTCTCCTGTGTGATCTCTAGCTGCGACTGCTCTGTCGTCAATCGTCACACCAAATAGGGTCTAGGCTATACTATTTAAACTAATGACATGTTTTGTAAACAGTAAATAACCCTAATATGGAATTGATTGTAACATAATCAGAATTTTTCTCACTACTAGAATCTGAGTTTATTGCATGGTTAGAACTAGTTTGTTGCAAGGTAATGACGGCCCATGCAAAAGAAATGGCTTTTCTGAATTCGTCAGAGTTGTTGCAAGGCTAAGCCCATGCAACACATCTGCCATGCAACTGTGTGATGTGCAACCATGCAACTGTTTTGTATCTCCCCTTGCAAATACTTTGTGAAGGTCAGATATTATAATTAATTGGAGTTCCATGCAACAACTCATCTATCTCCCCTTGCAATTACTTTATGAATGTGAGATATTATAATTAATTGCAGGCCCATGCAACAACTCATCTATCTCCCCTTGCAATTACTTTATGAAATGTGAGATATTATAATTAATTGCAGGCCCATGCAACAACTCATCTATCTCCCCTTGCAATTACTTTATGAATGTGAGATATTATAATTAATTGCAGGCCCATGCAACAACTCATCTATCTCCCCTTGCAATTACTTTATGAATGTGAGATATTATAATTAATTGCAGGCCCATGCAACTACTTAACCCCATGCCCATGCAACTACTTAACCCCATGTTTATAGTATATTTTATTGAAGGTCCCTGCGAGTAGTCCAATTGCATGGGCATATTCTAGTTAATTGCATGGCCTCTCCCTTGCAATTGTTTAGTTCCTGGAGACAGATGCACTTCTGTTTATTTGATATCTCCTTGTAAATGAAGAATTTTATTATAAATCAACAACATGAATAAGAGCAGTATATAAGAATTCAATACCTTGATAACTAATTAAATTTTATCATTTACAACAAGCCTCACCAAAATAATTGGGAAACAAATATAATTGTTATGTTCTTTGTGACACAACACACATACAACTATTGATTCACCAATATTAAAACTCTTGATCGGAAGCATTGGGGGCCTAAAAACCAAATTCATCCTCACCTAGGTCCATGTACAACTCTTCGTCACTTACCTCAATTGGGTTGTCCTCAAACTCATCCTCACCTTGCGACATCGTATCTTCTACTAGGTCGAACTCGTCTTCTTGAGGGGCCATACCATCCCAATCAAATTCTTGACCATTTGAAACCTCGATTGCGTGATCCGGCATTTCATCTTGGAAAAATTCTAGGTTTGCTAATTCGACGTCGTCCTCGGAACGAAACCTCCCCTTCGCACTAGTTTTCATTGCCACCCACCATTGACGTCTTTCAATTTTATCTGATGCATAAGGAAGATAGAATACTTGGATTGCTTGAGGCGCCAATACAAATGGTTCATAATTTTTAATGCGAGAAGCGTGGTTAACCTCAACAATTCCATGTTGGATGTCCACCCTTACACCGTTTGTTATGTCAAACCAATTACACCGAAAGAGAACGACCTTGTTGAGTCCATCGTAATCTAGCTCAATTACCTCTTGGAGAAGTCCATAGTAGTCTTGTGGTGTGTCAATTCCATCCCATTCCCCTTTAATGCAAACACCGCTACTCTTTGTTGACTTGTTTTCCCCATATGCTTCCGTGTGAAATCGATAGTCGTTTAACTTCGTACCCTTCATAGCAGTCCGCTTGTTTTTGCGGCATGAGTCCTGCCCTTCGGATGTAGGGGTCGCAATCATGATCAGATAGTACCTTCTTCCGTAGCCAATCCGCGAAGCCATCTTCACGAACTTTGTCCAAATGGAGTGGGGATCTGGCTTGTCCAGAGCTTAGCATGCATGCATCGAACTCTCTACACATTCCAACATGTCAAAATACAAGAGATTAAGTTTTTGTTTATAATTTGTAATTTAGAATTCATCAAAATAAACATTTTATAAGATTGTACCCTAGGAATTTATTTTTTATCTCGGGACAATTGAGGATAACATATGTGTGTGCAGCTTTAAGTTCCTTGTCATCGAGAGTCCTTCGACTTGGCCGTGTGAAGAAACGGCCCGCGGTATCAAATATCGATATACGTCTCCGCGGAGGGTTACTTGTTCCAACCCCTTGTGGGTTATTGTTAGAGTTCTCTGCAAAATAAAGTGAGCAAAATGCACCAATTTCTTTAACAATTGTAGCCTCGACGATTGAACCCTCAACTTTTGCCTTGTTCGTGACTCTCATCCTCTGTTCTTTGTTTCGTCTGTAATAAAATATTGGTTTATATGTTGAAGCATTGAGTGAGCTAAGTGTTTCATCATTGAATCAAAACAAGAGATAAAAAAAAACACACCTTTCACAAGGATTACATCCATCGAGCCCCACGGGTCCACCCAATCTAGCCTCGTGACAGACATGGACCACCAGATGCTCCATAGAATCGAAAAATCCCTGCGGGAATATCTTTTCCATTTTGCACATGGTGAGCACAATATCTTTTTCCAATTGGTCGATACGGGAAGGATCAAGCTCCTTGGCACAAATCTCTCTAAAGAAACTTGAAATCTCGCACAAAACATCCCATACGGAATCAGGGACAAAGTCTCGAAATGCGACAGGAAGAAGTCGCTCCATGAACACATGCAAATCATGGCTTTTAGCCCGGTTAGGGTGTTTGTTTTGAGGTTCACACACCTTGACCAACTCGATGCGTAGCCATCGGGAAACTTGACATTCTCCTTAAGCCATATTAAAACCTGTCTCTTATGTTGTGGAGAGACTGTGAAGGGAGCCTTTGGTTTTCGCAGCTTTCCCGGGTTATCCGGGTCTGGAGTTAAGTTCTGATTGGCACGATTGCAAAGGAGAGCCAAATCCTTCCGTGCTTTTTCATTATCCTTGTTTTTAGTCCCCATGCCCAGAAGCGTGTAAATCAAATTTTCTGCGAAATTTTTCTCCAATGCATCATGTCAATGTTGTGCGGCAACATATTGTCTTTCCAATAGGGAAAGCTCCAAAAAATACTCTTCTTTTGCCAATGGTGTGTTTGACCGTAACCTTCCAACTGGTCAAGACATTTTTGTTTTAC
>JAJGRW010001051.1:49457-91820 GCA_025461045.1 Carex parvula | reverse complement strand
TGACAGAAATTAAAAGAATCCTGTGCATTTCATTTCGGTTAAATTGATTCAGATTCTGATCGAACAGTCTGGATCAAAAATCAAACATTTTGTTACTTCAAAGAATAGGATCATTGATTTTGGTCCGGGGAAGGTCAGGACCCTTGGATGCTTCCAGTTCTTTGTTTAAGATTCTCTGCTTAATTCCTTTCTTGTTCAGTAAATGCTGTTTGATCAAATTTTCTGACCATGTGCATGAAATTTTATAATTATGTGAATTCCTGGAATTTTATCGAGAACTAAATTAAAATGGCAGAGATTGGATGGGCTGCAAAACATTGACACTTGGAGGAAAGGTGGTTTTGATTAATGCATAGCCTTTCATCTCGTCGGACATACCTTCATGTATGTCTTTAAAACGCCAGTATGGGTGTTAAGAATTGTACCAAGGGACTTGATTTTTGATGATATTAAGAATTTGTGGAAAGGATATTAAGACTAGTATAAAAAATATTAAGAATTGGAGCGAAAAAACTAAAATATAGGTAGTGTGCCAAATACAGTAAGACTTGTGGAACGTATTAGCTTTTTTTTAGATATAAGAATCGGTGGAAATGATATTAAGAATTGGTATAAAAGATATTAAGAATTGGAGAGAGAGAATATTGAAATATAGGTAGTGTGTCAAATAATATTAAGAACTGGTGAAAAAGATATTAAGAATTGGTGGAAATGATATTAAGAATTCAATGAAGCAATAATAAGATTTGAGTTGTTTTGGTGCTCTGGTGAAAAAAAAAATTATGTTACGTCTAGGGGTGTCAATGGCACTCTTTTATTCGTTTATTCTATCGTACCGTATCCGATAAAACAAGTATGGGTAAGGTTTTTTTTTTGGTAAACTTATAGGGTACATGTACGGGTAAATATTTTTTTTCGTTATCTAAACGGGTAAGAGTACGAGTAAAGCCTATTCCGTACCCGTTATCAGATCAGATAATTATGAAAAAAATTATATTATATTATATATATTAATGAGCAATGAATATTAATTCTTCAACTATTCTTGATAGTTGTGTTACGCTTAATTAACTATTAGAACATGTAAATAAATTTCAGCAAATCTCAATAAAGTTTAGATCCTTTAAACACGTGTGTGTGTGTATAGAGAGAGAGAGAGAGAGAGAGTGGCTAATATCAAAACGTTTGCACCAAGCCCCTTGTGCAACCAAGTTGTTTTCGGATTTTCAAAGTCCAAACGATCGATCCGAGCCGTTAGATGTGATCTCTATATTAAAATCTGCTTGGAGACCAAATTTTACATTTTTTGGAATTTTTTTACTATTTATTAAGCCACTTTGAAAATTACTGATCACATGGTCCATAATTTAATTGCACTGTTTTAACTGTTAATCCGGATCAGCAATTTTCAAAGTGGCTTAATAAATAGTAAAAAAATTCCAAAAAATGTAAAATTTGGTCTCCAAGCAGATTTTAATATAGATTGAACATCTAACGGTTCAAATCAACTGTTTGAACTTTAAAAATCCGAAAACAACTTGGTTGCACGAGGGGCTTGGTGTAAACGTTTTGATATTAGCCTCTCTCTCTCTATATATATATATATATATTTGTGAAATGAATGTGTTTTAATTTATTATTTAGTAAATAATATTTTTTTATTATAATAACATTACCCGTTATGTACCTGCTACCGTTTCGTAATCCGACAACCATAACGGATAAGAGTAGGATACGGGTAAGATAATTCGTAGCGGATAAGAGTATGATACGGGTAAGAATAATTTGTAATGGGTACGGATATGAAAATACTTCCATCCGACTCTTACCGTATCCGTTGACACACCTAGTTACGTCAAAATCTTTGACCGTTATAGTTGGAAAACGTATGAGGAATTGTAGTTGGAGACTGTTATCGCATCCCTTTCAAGAATGTAGTTTATATTTAGAAAAAAAAAATCATCCACTTATTAGCTAGTAATATTGGATGGACAGTTTCTAAAGTTGTGTTGTATTTATGTCGGACACAGGGGCGGAACCAAGGCCTGAGCCAGTCTGAGCTCTTGCCTCTCTTGGTCCAAAAAAATATACAAAGTCCTTTAATAAAAAAAAAAAAAAACTGGCACCCCCTACATTGTTTATGGGCCCTTGGTACTCCTGTTTCTTTTCACTCTCCCTGTTCTTTTTTTCTAAACTAAAAGTAATGGCACTTTGGCGACTGGACTCCGCAACGAGGTGACGAGGGCACACGACTGAACTCCCTACCGATCATTCCTGATTCCGTCACTGATCGGACATATATAGTGTCGGGTCTGACATGATGCCATACTCTTGTTGTAATAGATTAAAGTATAATAGAAACTTTAATCGAAAAAAATGCCGGGTCATATCATATCATATCATGTTGTGCATATCCAAATATGTGCTACGTATATAGTTTGCTAGAACCTCCGTATTGTACTTTAATTGAAATTGAAAATAACATTACAGTTGCTGATGTTGTGAAATGATACACTTAAACACACATTCAATAAAAAAAGAAGAAGAAGATGATGATGATGAATGCCTACCCGACATTTTTATTAAGGCAAATTCTTCTATGGACATAATGATCTATTTGTAAAATGAGCATATTTTTATTTTCAAAATTCAAACAGTTGATCCGACAGTTCAACATTATCTCCATATTAAAATGTACTTGGAGGTCAAATTTTACATTTTTTTGAATTTTTTTACTATTTATTAAGATGAGTACAAAATTCAATGGTCTGAATTCGACTAGTTTTGTAAAATACTTAATAAATAGTAAAAATAATTCAGAAAAATGTAAAATTTGAACGGTCAGATCGACTGTTTGAACTTTGAAAATGAAAATATGTTCATTTTACAAATAGGTCCTTATGTCCATAGAAGCATCCCTCTTTTATTAATATACAAAATTAAATACAAATTATTACTTATACCTAGCTTAGCTGGGTTTTTTTTTAAAATGTCCAAACTGGCCATTTAATGGCCGGTCCTCAATTTTTTATTTAGTTTTTGCTGTTTCAGACCCTATAAATACCCATCTTTTTTATAATTTTTATAATATTTTTCAGTAACCTAAACATTTAAATTAGTAAGCTGACAATTATTAATTTATCAAAATGTAGTTTGTTTGTCATGACTCTGATTTCATTACACTGTGGTGGGAAGTTTCTTACTAATATATATGGGGCTTATTACTTCAAAGGGCCATCTGGTTCATTATGGTTCCCGATGATATCTCACTTTGGAATTTGAAATCCATGATTTACGAATGCACTGATTATAACCCATAAAAGTGGAACTTATAATTGACAACCCGACTGAACCATGGAAACCCCCCGAAATATACCATTGCGAAACTACTAACTGATGCTGCATGGAGAGAGGCACGTACGGCCATTTAAAGGTCACTGGAATTTTTATAATAGAAATCTACGCCAAGAGAATTCCGATAGAGTCAGGATTTAGAAGTTCCGGCCAAAATTCAATTGCGCCAACTTATACAAGACTCCAAGTTTCATCCCCACCTAGACATGTGCATGTGGCGCCTTTACCATTACCGCCACCATCACCTCACCCCAGACTGGCACCAGCAGACGACGAAATTGGATCGGATTTTAAAAATATTAATAAAATTCTGGAACAAACTCATCGTCCGATGTTGGAAGCTCTGGATCAAGCTTCTTCTTGTTCAAACCATAGCAATAGGGGTTTTCCACAAAGTCATCGTCTGAAATTTCATACCTAAGAAATTCCTCCTGTATGAATAATTGACATTTCTTTTTATCACGGCATACTCGACAGTTGTTCTTTTTTCTCTCATTTTTACCTCGACCACTAATTGACCCTCCTCTCGCTAGGCTACGATAGGACGACCTACCTTGGTTGCTATTGTTCATTCTTTTGGCGCCTGAAAATCGCCTCAAATCGCCTAAAAATTGCCTTCCCTTCCTCTCTTTTTCTTCTGTGAGTTGAATGAATTGTGAGAGGGAGGAGAGAGAAATATGGGTATTTATAGGGTCTGTAACAGCAAAAATTAAAAAAAAAAAATTGAGGACCGACCATTTATTGGCCGGTTGAGAAAAATAGTGGACCAGCCATTAAATGGCTGGTTTGAATATTTTTAAAAAAACCCAGCTAAGCTATGTATAATTAATAGTTTGTATTTAATTTTAGATATTAATTAAAAAAATGTCGGAATGCCTACCAAGTAAAATAGTTGTTGCCCCCTGCTCTAAATATGAGACACAAAAAAGAGAGATATTGCAAGTATATATTTTTTGAAAGGATTTTCTTTTACCTAACTTCTCCATTAATCAATCAGTTCTAATTTATTTTGAGAATTATAAACAAGAAATTAGATATATTATTGTCTGTTCTTGCTAAGTTTAGGGGGGGTGGGGGTGTGGGCACAGTTAGGCAGCAACTAAATTTCTAAAATTAAAGATATAAGAAAAGAAAAATCATAATCATAGAGGGGTCAAGTCCTCTTTGTTTAAGAATAAGTTTTAGAGACCAATCATAACACTAATCTTTTTTTTGACAACTTCATGGGAGAGGCAACAATTTTAGGCAGCAACTAAATTTCTAAAATTAAAGATATTAAGAAGAAAATTTCATAAACATCCTGTGTTAAAAAAATGTTTTAGAGATTCATTACATGGATCAAAATTAAATGTGAATTAGGCTATTAATGGATCAATATGTTATGCCGTATGGACGTGTGAGCCGGATTTAGATGTGATTTGATCTATTTTGGAAAACTGTTCTTTTACTTTTTCTGTGTTTTTTTTTTTTGGAAATCTTCGCAGAGGTTGTGAAGTTGTAACAGATAATCGAACTGTCAATCTTTGAATAACAAACTGTCTTAAATTTTTATTTTCTAGCCAACTGTGTTATCTCTCCTTTCTCTGTGTTATTTGTGAAACTTGTGATTTCTAAAAAATTACCCGATACACCATCAAATGCACACACATGTATTTACGAGTACAAAACTCTAAGTGTTCTATAAAAAAAAAAAAAAAAAGAGTGAAACAATTTTTGAAACCTAGAAGAAGGTCGTCATTTTGTGGTGCTAGCACACGACTTATGAGTTCTAACCATTCATGTGGATATCAGTAAAGACGAAACTGTCATTGTTAAATGTCAACCATCTTCCAAACCTACAAGCAAAATGAGTAAAAATAAAAAAAACCACACATAAGTTATATATCATTAGACGTGAAACATTATTTTGCTATATTGTTTCTCTACGTTCTAGTGGTAAATTAATTATCATAGATATAATTTACACATTTCGATAAAAATTAAATGTTTGGAATTTGACATCTTAGAATCTATTCGTTTACCAGCAGACACACATCTCCTCTTTATTTTTCATAAATTCATTATAAGGGACACCAAAATTTCTTTTAAAGTTACCGCCTCTTGCACTAATTATTTTTTTTTATTAAAGGGCTCTGGTATATCTCAGTATCTTTAGATGCTATTTTGAAAAATTGAATCTGCATCCTCTTGAAAGAGAAACGAGGACTCAAGCCTCTTGCACTAATCATAATAGCAAAAACTTTGAGTTAGCTCCGGAATAACAAAAAGTAGATCGCTATTACGAGTTTAAATGAAAAATAGATATTCGAACTCTTGGATTAGCTCGGATTATTTCACTATTTTGCTATTTCATTGATTTGTTAGTTTGCGGTTGTTCCGAAGCTTTAAGTTAGCTGTTAACTTCGCTATTTCATCCAAACGCACCATCACAAAGATGATTTTCTTTGCTAATTTTTCCCACACTTGATACCAATCTTAGTTATTAGGATTATTTTTTGATAGATTTGATTGATTTAACTATTAAATTGATATGATATTTTAATTAATGTATAATAACTTAAGAGGCACCATTTGTTAAATGTAATTCAAGAAGACATTTTAGGCTTGCTTGTGAAAGGTTAAACTATTATTTAAAATTTTGAAGTTCCCAAAAACTAATCTTCCTTAATCAAAGTCGAGTTTTAAGTTTTTCGGACTTATTTTGAATATAAGAGGTTTGCTTCAAGATTCGTGTAAACTTAAATTAAACCGTTCAGACTTCAGACTTATCTAACTCTGTCAGATACCTTGTTTGATCCGAACTCCCAATGCCCACAGGTCTTTTCCTATTGGTACTCATACCCCTTGTACCTGGCACAACCATGAATTACGGATTCTAAATAATCCCCTGGAGAGTGGAGGCTGGCACCTACAAATAGCAACATATTCATCTACCTATAAAGAGTAAAGAGTAAAGACTGGCGTTCCACAATGTCGACCACCTGGTGTATAAATAATTAATTTTCACTTGATATATATTAATTGTACAGGTTCATATTTTCTGACGATGCCAACAATAAGAGACATAATGGGGTTCCACAATGTCGACCGCCTGGTGTATGAGAAACTCATCATGCACCGGACCCCCCTCGTCCTCGCGCGAGATATTGTATGTCTATTCATGTGGCTTGACCAGATGACGGCCATTGACGTTGCACGCAGCATTTTATCGATCAGAAACCCTTCCGCCATTGTTTCCCTAGTAAATGAGGTGGAGGGGATACTGAATTATCTCCAACAAGATGTCGACAACACAAGCTTCCACGATTTCCCCTGCCTTACTAGTTTGTTAAATCGATGCATCGACACAAGCTTCTTTGATATCCACAAGGAGCAGCTTCAAAAATCCCTCATGCACAAATTAAACGGGGTTGGCAGAGTTATATTTTACGACCCCTACTACGAGATTTTACATGCGTATGATACTAGTGTAAAGATCGCAGAACAAGATGTGTCGAGGAGGGGCCGGATGCCAATGATTCCCGCATGTCCAACAGAGCTGACAAGGCCGTACCGCTTTCCACCGGAGATAGCAGCTCCAGAGGATGACAAGTCTATATTCACCAATCCCTTGGCTGAAGGGGGCATGGTTGACTTCGCTTAGAAAATTAAGCTAGAGATGTGTATTGACAGTACATGCAATTTAGCATTTCATCATATTTAGTCATGTATCCGAGGAAGAGAATCGCTGTGTAGAATTAATTTTGTGGTCATTAATTGTTTAGTTGTTATATTTTTTGTGCGTTTTTAGGTTTCTTGGCATTTAATCAGGGCAGATCTTAATGCTAAGCAATGCGAAAGGACTGAGGTACTCAAGGTTGATATGCTGCATGTATTTCTTGTAAGGATCTCAATAATCTTTCTACTACTTGAGTCTTGAAACCATCGCCCATCGGCAATTAAGAAACAAACTATTGCTTGCCTTCATTTGGTTTTTTTATTGTTTGTTGTCTTTCGAGCCTGGAGGTGGAGGAGGACTTTTCTTTAATTTCATCATCCAATACAAAGTTTCTGAAATCAACAAATGAATGGGAATGGGATGATATTTAATTTCATCGGAAGAAATACTATATATATATATGCTTGAAAGTTGAAACACATATGGACACAGGAATTTTGCTTTGGTGTATGTATGCGGATGAGTTGTGCACTCAGTCAAACCCCGTACAACGTACTGTAGAAGTAAGTGGCAGTGGGCATCCAAGTAACCACTAACCACGTGGAAATGCCAAAAGAAATTAACAATGTATTAACAGAGGTTAAGACTTAAGAGAGAGCCTGAGGAGGGTACAACAGATGGACGAGTTCGAACACATCCTTCCGTTCATTACCAGTAGGCTGTAGTCATTTAAACAAAAATCCTACTCTATTTCTATTTCAAATAGATGATTCGGCTGTCCGTGGTATTGCAGAGGATACTACTCACTCCAGCATGCTGATGCAGCCTGACATCTTCAGCATTGCCATAGAAGATCCTAATTCATAAATCTAATTCGTTTCATTTGCTACTTTGCGACTGATCCACTGATCCGTGCTTCTAGACTCGCACAGGGACAAAACAAGGAAAGCAGATGGGCATCGGATCCAAGCTGCTCCAAAATAAGGACAGGGACTCAAAATGGGTCTATCTGCTTTAAGATTCGCGCAGACAACTTTAGCGTCTCTTTAAACTTCGTGCGCAACAATCTTAAAGCAGATCGGACGGTCGAAAACCAATCGGACCCATGCTGCTCCCCAAAATAAGATAAGCAATGAACTCCGGATCTGGAGGTGTCAAACTCTGCGTCATTGCTCACCATTTCCCTGCGTCATTTGCTCACTGCTCACCATTTCCCTGCGTCAATGCTCACCATTTGAAATGACAAAAAGAAGAAAAAAAAAACCATTTCCGTACGCAGCGGGCCGCACTCCCCTCACTTAAATTCCAACCTCCCCAAATCCTCTTCTCAACTCGAGCATCGCTCTCCTCTGCTTCAGCTCCATCCATGGTGAAGGCGATTAGAGTTTATGAACTCGGCGGCCCCGAGGTATCTTCGATTCTTTGTTACTATATAGACTTCACAGTTTCAAATTTTGAACTCCTGTTTCTTTTGAAATTAGGTTTTGAAGTGGGAGGAGGTGGAGTTAGGGGAGCCGAAAGAAGGGGAGATTCGAGTGAAGAACAAAGCTATTGGAGTTAATTTTATCGATGTTTACTTTCGCCAAGGGGTTTATAAAGCTGGAGCATTACCTTTCACTCCGGGTATAAAATATAAATATAATTCTTTTATCTAAAAATGTTATAGATGTTTAATTTACTTACTCGACGACTAGCCTATTGAAGGAAAAGTTGGTTATTTCATGTAAACCGCTGCCAAATTCCAATATATAATATAATGTCTGCTCTCAATATGAGAAATTAAGAAACTAGTTTAATATCCTGGAAGCATTTGTTAACATAGGGATGGAGGCCGTTGGGGTGGTGACGGCAGTGGGCCCAGGACTGACAGGGATACAAGTTGGGGATGTAGTCGCATATGCAGGAGAACCGCTGGGTTCCTACTCCGAAGAGCAGATCCTACCTGCCAGCGCTGTGGTCACAGTCCCATCTTCCATAGATTACAGTGTTGCTGCATCTGTCATGCTAAAAGGAATGACTGCTCATGTGCTTTTGCATCGAGTCTTCAAGGTTCTTGTTTTTATTTCTTTCTTTAGTTTTGATGCTTTTGTCCTGCCTTTTCGGAGTTGGTTTAGGATGTCACGTACAGGGGTGTTTGTAGTGTGATACCTTCACATCACCGATTGACATCACTGCACAAGTTTGCAATATTGCAATGCTGGCTGTTATGTTCCAGTATTCTGGGGCAGATCCCATTCATTTTCAAAATTTTATGTGCTTATACATGATTTTCTATATAGTTTGGAATAAAATGCTATGAGTGTCGTAAAATTGACACCATACTCAACATGAAAGATTTATACAATTGACCCTAAACCCTAAACCCTAAACCCATAGCTTGAAAGTATAGCTCCACCCCTGCTTGTATTGGGTCTGACTAATGTAGTACTTCTTCCACCAGATGTGCATGCAAGCTCAAGCTGTAAATAGCCTAATTTCTGGAATTCAGCTCAATTAGGCTAGTTTAGCCTTAGTTTGTCCTCAATTTTTATATTAGAGAAGCGGAGAATGAAGAAGGATAGGAGCTTTGCTCTAGGGGTCGATATCTGCTCATATGTTCCATACAGTTGGCGAGAGGCGGGGACACTCAACTGTTCAAATGTCCAAATTTACCCAGTTAAAACCTCAATTTGTCCTTAACTTGTGCAGCTATTACCTCAACCTTACCAGTTTTTAGTTTTCAATTCAAAACCAAAGAGATTTCAAGAAGAAAAAAAGTTAAAAGATAAAGACATGCTGCACCTGTAATGCAATGATCTTGTATGGCACAAACATGAGGTTCTTTTCATAACGTCAGGAGCACTCGCATACAAATACTAATTTTGTAATCATACATCAACATGAATATTCTAACTCCATAATCAACACAGGTGGAGGCAGGTCATACGATCCTCATCCATGCTGCTGCAGGTGGTGTTGGCTCGCTTCTGTGCCAGTGGGGGAAAGCACTCGGTGCCACCGTGATCGGGACGGTTTCAACTGAACAAAAAGCAGATCAGGCAAGTCAAGATGGATGCGACCATGTCATAATTTCCACCAAGGAGGACTTCGTGGAAAAAGTTAATGAAATTACAGAAGGCAAAGGTGTTGATGTTGTCTATGATTCCATCGGCAAAGATACATTCCAGGTAAAGATAAGAAAAAATTGCTACGCTAAAAATTGGAGGGGAGCTAAATGTCCAATTTAATGCTTGCAAATGAACATCGATAATTAACTGCTTTGTAACCTTGGAAATTGTGCTTATGGTTATATATCTCCTTAATTTTGTATACAAACCAATCCAGAATTTGGATTACTCGAACTAATGTTCTTATCCTTTTCTTTGAATTCACAGTCAACTGCACTTTTGTCCCCATATTTAACAGTAGGATGGTTGGATAATATAGATGGCTGATGAACCTTTTGCAATTAAAGACAGGGGCTTTTCCTTTATTTTATCTTATAAAGTTTAACTTCATTTATTTAATCAATGTCATTTGACAGATTCAGATTTTGTATTCTGATATAGTTGGGCTCAGGTTGTCAAAAGAAGAAAGAAATAATAATTGTAGCAGTACCAGCAACAACAGCAACTGTTATTATACTAATATTTTGTAATAAATTTGGAAATTAATATGTAGATAGATTACCACTTTAACGATATTACTAGATTCTGGACAAAATATGACCAAGTAAATTGTTTTTAATAAACACAGGGATCTTTATCAACCCTAAAGTCGAGGGGATACATGGTCATTTTTGGTCAGTCATCAGGAGAACCGGACCCAGTTCCCCTGTCAGAGCTTGCTTCAAAATCACTTTTCTTAACCCGTCCAATTCTAATGGAATACACTGCAACCCGTGATGAGCTCCTGCAATCAGCAAGGGAGCTCTTCGCAAATATTGCATCAGGCATTTTGCGGGTCCGTGTCAACCATACATACCCACTATCTGAGGCAGCCCGTGCTCATGCAGATCTTGAGGCAAGGAAGACTACCGGATCAATTGTGCTTATACCCGATAACTAGAGGGCATTGCATTGCAAGTTGTTTGTAGTTTGTTCCTGCATTTCCATATTCCAATAAAGAGAAATGAGAATAGCTGCTCATTTTCTTGTCGGTTCCTACTTATACTTTATTGTAGATCGTGTGACTTGTATAAGTGATAGTGTGTGATTAGCCATCACTATGTTGGCGGTTCATATTTTATAATGCTATTGGAATTATGGTTGACTATGTTGTTGATAGTTGATACCGTTACCCTGCATGAACCCATAACTAAAAAACGAACCTAAATTTATAGGTGAATTTAACACAAGCAGCTAATGTTTTTCTGTCTAGCTGTTGTGTTTTCTTTCTTTCCGTAGTAGGAATGTGGTAACACTACATTACAATAGACTCAGCATCTGAGTATCAATATTGATGAAATTAAATTAAAAATAATTTAAATTAATTTATAAGTTAATTTCAAAAATATTGTACTTGACACTTGTGTAATTAATTTTAATTATTTTAGCGTCCAGAAAATAAAAAAAAAACAATCCAATACATCCCATAAATTATTTTGGAACAAATGGGCGAAAAGAAGTCGATCTTTTTGCCAGCGTGATAACTCCCGAAATTTTTACATATAACATTTATTCAAAAAATAAAATTCAAAATACTCATGTTTCTTGACATTTCGAATTTCTACTTAGACCGCACTAGTGTTCTGCGTCCTCCGATATTAGAGTCCGCACAATGCCGATGCGGCCCCATAATATATATATATTTTTTTTGTCTAACTAAAACAGGACCACGTGGGTGGGGATATCTCAAAGAAACAGATTGTTTTTTTGGTTTCTTGGAATGCGCATCCTCTCTGAGATATCTCAAAGAAACAGATTATTTTTTAAACCGACGAACTTATATATAGGACTTATTTATTACTTGCATAATGACGAACTGAATATTGTGCTCTGGAAATTCCGAAATTTTTATTAATAGAAAATAAAAAAAAATATTGACATTGAAAAACATTTTCGCTGGATTTCGAGATGTAGATGACGTTATGGACCATCACGGCCCGATTAGCAACGAACGATTATGAACGATAAATAAGCAAAACACGGGCCGTTATGCTCTATAACGGCCAGAGAGGCGAAGCAAAAAAACCGAACCGTTATGCTCCATAACGGCCAGGGAGGCGCGGAAAAAAAAAGGGCCGTTATGCTCCATAACGGCCAGGGAGTCACGGAAAAAAAAAAAAAAAATCCTGGCCGTGATGGACAACAACGGCCAGGATTTTTTTTTATTTTTTTTTTCTGTGATCTCGTACGGTTTTGCAAAATGCCGTAACAGAGCCTAAATGTTACAGCCTTCATTTTGTTTCTGCATAATTTCTTCTTGGAGTTATAACGGGCTTTGTTTTTGTGAAAGGTAAACTACGCTCAACTCTTAATCTTTTATAGCTATAAAAAACCTCTTAATCTCTTATGAAGATATGGGCCCAATATTCTCGCTTTTCAATTCTAACCATGGTTCTAAATAGCAGCGCTATAGCTACGCTATAGCTTTTTCGGACCATAAAAGCTAAGCTATGAAATAAAAGTGCGCTAATTCAGCTACGACCGCTATAGCTGTAATACCTGACCGCTATTACCGCTATGCGCTATGCGCTATGCGCTATTGCTACCGCTATGCTACATGAGTTTTTTTTTTTGCGATTTACATGAGATTTTGTTCTTATTTATGATGCTACATGGTCTGCTATCATAAGTATTCTAAACCAAACTATGTGCTTATGTTCCTAGTGATTTAGTCTCTCATTCTACATCAGAAAATATTCAAATATTAATTTTTTCTTTTGCTTGCTCTTTGTCTAATATTCACTTGTAAAATTATTGCCGTTCGTTTCAATTGAAAGTTGATTTTGATTATTATAATATAGAAAATGTTCAAATAAGTATACTTACTTCATTTCACTTGTAAAATTAATTGCTCTTTGTCTATTTTAATATGTAATACTATCAAGTATGAACTATTAAATAATGTTACTTTGTAGATCTTTTTTTTTTTCTTCTTATTTGCATGATTGAAAAAAGTATAGACTTAGATTAGTTATCATTTGATTGTTATTCCAATTCTCTAATATTGATCATGTTGATAATTAGTAGAAATATAGAATATCAATTTTGAAACGAAAAAAACGCTATGTATGATAGCTTCCGCTATAGCTACGCTATTCGCAATAGCTTTTTTTTTGTCTCCCCGCTATGCCGCTATAATCGCTATTTAGAACCTTGATTCTAACCAATTTTTATAGCTCAATTTTTGCAAATCCACGCCGAAATTTTTATTAATAGAAAAAAAAAATACTGGCCATTATTGTCCATCACGGCCAGGATTTTTTTTTTCCGCACCTCCCTGGCCGTTATGGAGCATAACGGTCCGATTTTTTTTTCTTCGCCTCTCTAGCCGTTCTGGACCATAACGGCCCGTGTTTTGTTTATTCATCATTCCTAATCGTTATCGTTCGTTGCTATTCGGGCCGTGATGGTCCATAACGTCTAGACGTTATGGACCATTACGTTTTTGCTACATCTCGAAATCTAGTGAAAACGTTCTTCAATGTCGATATTTATTTTATTTTATTTTCTATTAATAAAAATTTCGGCTGGAAATCCATCCATGATTTCATGATTGTTGCCACGTTGTAAGAAAGTATAATACCGTAGAAACAAAGCAAAAAAAATTCTCTCTTAATCGAAGACCGAATCCTGAGATATCCCAAAGTTTGAGTAAAAAAAAAAAGGAAAATTTTGAGACTGCTTGATCATTATGCGGCCTCTTAACTGGAGCCGCATCGGCATTGTGCGGACTCTAGTCTTTGGAGCCACAAATGCTCCTGCAACCTGAGTATTTGTAATATGAGGTAATTGGGTTTATTTTCTTTTTATGCTTGTTCACACGAAAGCGTATGCACAAAGTTTCAGTATAGCAAGCTATACTTTTTAACCTTGGTACACCTTTCGAATCGGGTTGCAAGTGTACAACCCTATCGAGCAGTATATTCAGGTATCGATTCACAGGACGGTTTGAATATTTCTAGACTCTGCTTAAATTATATAAAAACTCTAGAAGTTCTGCAAAGGTTGGTTGTTTGTTTGTTTAAATTCCTAATAGTTCAATAGCAGTAATAAAACACAAGAAAGTAAATAAAACTGGTTTTAATCAATAATAAAAAGGTGTTTCCAGGGTTTTGACTTCATCTCAGTTTTCCCTCAAGTTGTCCGGTCCGTGTCATTTCCTACACGGGCCATATCAGTGTACACGGGCCGTGTCATTTCCTACACGGTTCGTGTTGACCTCAAGTGAATGCAGCAGTTACTGTTTCTTTGTGTAGGGTTCTACTGACCAGACCTAATGTTTCTAAACCTCAACTGTCGTTTGTTGGTTCATTAACTTGGTATGGAATTGCAATATTTGCCCTCGTCGGGTTCTAGACCTCAACTGTCGTATGTTGGTCTGAAATACCGAGTTGCTTGATTGGTATACTAAAGGTAACCTCTATCCGTCGATAGAGGAAATGTTCACCTGTCGGCTACTACTTGGTTTCACCTTTCGGATCACTAATCCTACCTCATGTACTTAGTTTGGTTGAGAGATCATAAGGGCCAAAGTACCTTCTAGATGTGGCTATTCATCTAGTGGTAAACCAATATAAATCAAACAATTTAATCTAAGCAATTAAAATACTACTCAATCAATCAAACACAAATTTCAATACAAAGATCCAATAACTAACATGCAAAACAAAGCATTCGATTACATCAAAACCCTAGAAACTGAAAAGTCTACTCAAACATAGTTTTAAAACAAATAAAAGAGATGATAGAGATAGTGCTCATGGCATAATTCGAAGTAGTAAGAAGATCCGTCGCAAATCTCTCGATTTTCGCCTCTCTTCCTCTTCTCCAAGCCAAGCCGTTAATCATCCACCCTAGGTCTCCCCTCTCAGATCCAGAATGAGCCCTCTGTTGGACAGAGAGGCCCCATTTAATGCCAATTCGGGACCTTCCTTCATTAGCCTTGTTTCCAGATTTCTGGATCTGTTTCCGAAAATGCTTGACACGGGCCGTGTAAGATCTGTCCGGCCCGTGTAACCTGTGTCCTTGGCTCAAATTGTAGATCTTCTCGCAAGCTTTCCGAAAAGTGGTCATACACTCAAAACGGAGTTACGAGTCAAAAGTTATGACTGTTTTAAGTTCGGGTGCTGAAATTTCAGCATCATATGGATGGTGTCCTGGTCGTGTCCGTGGTCAGGCAGAGGGTTGTACGGTCCGCATAAGAAGGTACACGGACCGTGTATAAACCTTTGAATTCTAGATTCTTCCTCGGTTTGCCCGTTTGCTGCAAAGTAAGAACAAATGCGCAGCAGTACCACATTCTAGAGATATTCAATGAAATAAACACGATTTGACAGTTTTAGGCACAGGTTTTGGTACAGAAATTGGTCAAAATTATAAGTCAAATAACGAGACATCAATGCTATAAATAAAAATTTCAGTAATAACTCAAAGTGATTTCATTAAAACAATTAAAATTGCTATTTGTGAGAATTCTCATATTATCTTAAAATTTGAAAAAAAAAAAAAATGTTGAAAATCCATGAACGGTCAAAAATCGCTTATCAGGAACGGAATGGGGGCGATACTGACTCAGATGATATTGATAGTAGCACTGATCAGGATCAGTTAAGGAGCCGATACAGATTCAACAATCAGGAACGATCGTTTAGTATTAACCGATACTGATTCGCTAATCAGGAACGACCTTTTGGTATTAGCCGATACTGACTATTAAAATCAGGAACAACTTTTAAGTAACAACCAACACTAATTTTAGACATCAGGAACAGTTGTTTAAACAACCGTTCCTGTTTGTCTTTTTTTTTTTTGCTGGTCAATAATTAATATGCCACAATCACAAACAAAAGACACCAAACAAGTTAATTGCCATAAAAAATTATCCAAATTACATGTTATTCAAATTACATGTCATATATCCACAAAACACACAAAAGACACCAAATTATCCAAGTTAATTGCCATCAGAAATCTATTTACGTGACTTAAATAAAAAATGCTTCTCTTTCTTGCAATCTATAACTAATATAAATGATGGTACCACCCGAGAAGAGATGACATTCAATTGACGAGGCCTATTCAACGTAATCAACCTCACATTGCCACTTCACCTAGCAAACGTGAGTTGAAAAAAAATCAGCATAGTTGATAAAATATAATTGCACAGCATACCTCAGTTATAAGAATATTAAAGGTCTCAATACATTTCTGTAATATAACTTCCATGTTGTGTATTACCTACCCATTTATGGTTTTTCCCACATTCTGTGACATTTACTTTGTTAATTTTCACTTAAACTTAGTCAGCAGCTGACAGTTTATCGGTTTCTGGTAAGACTGATTTCAGAAGTCATTTCCCAGAGATTAGCTTCATCAAATTTGCATTTCTTTTTGTGAACATGCGTGTCAAGGTGTCTATTACATGCTCGAGAAGTTTCAGATCCATTGAAAGTCCAGAGCTATGTCAAATAAGTGATTTTATAAGAGGGTATTTGCTGGTATATTCTGAATTTAGCTGCTGTCAGCCAATCTTTAAAAATTCATTCTGGACAATCTACAAAGCCAAATTTTTTGTTCTTTTTATAGAAATGTAAAAGAAAGTCTAAACTACATGCTTGCCAAGTTTCAGAATTTTTGTAATTTTCTAACTATTTTTAACAGATGCTTGAATGCAGGGGCAGATTGGTAAAAGATGCAGAAAACAACATTTTTTTTGTATTTTCAGAAAGCAAACTTCAAAAATAGCTAGTAAATCATAGAAAAATTCTATGAATGTAAAATTTGAATCTAAAGTGTGTGTTTAGAGTCCTCTATCTGACTGTTCAAATGGATTTTTGGTTTGGACTTCTGATCAGCCTGCACTGGCTGATCTGTCATAGAAGGTCATTTGGGGTTTTTGAGGTACCAGTAGGGGCTTACATAGGTTAAGCTTAGTTCCTATGCTGGTACAAGCATGGGTTTGATTTGTTTGGCTTAGTGACATGTCTTTTACCATACTATAATCTACATGCATGATTTTTTTGGAATTTTCTTAATTATTTGGTTGAGTCCAGGGACTCATTGCAGGAACTAGGGTTAATTATCCTAACCTATGCTTATGAACTAATTTATGCAGAATATTACCTAGATATAGATCTATGCAGATTTTCTTGAAAGCCAAGCCAGAATATAGCACAAGGCTGAGTCAACAGAGCACAGTGCAACTATGAGCACAGTAAAAGGATCCATATACCATCCTTTGAAAGCTAGGCCATTCGATGTACTTCAATTGACTAGGCTGTTCAGCCAAAAACTGAAAAAATTATCTCAAGCACCTACAATTCACATTCAATTTCAAGTAAGAATTTACCACAATTGCCATTTAATGAAAAAATTGATACTGATAACAATTCACACTAATTGCCATTTAAAGTATATACTTGTGTATCAGCTGCTTGAAAGATAAATAATTACATTATATTAAAACAAGTAAAAAAGAACCTAATGTATTGTTATCAAAGTTCTCCAGCCATTAGACCAACTTCTAATTAGTCTAATTCAGTTAACCTTCAATTGTGCATTCAAGTCTTGAGATTTATTTATAAAATTGACTCATAGTTTAGCATAATTTTGCGTAATTACCACCAACTGAAGCAATTAGTCAAAAATATCAGAACTCCTATAATAGCACGTTGAAATATAGGGGACTGAAGGATGTATCTGTCCAGAGAAAATCTCAGCCGTCCATTCAGAAGATCCAACGATTCAGAATCATTCTGTTGAATATGAGATATTATGCATATATTTTATATATCTATTTGTGTACAAGTCTAAAATTAGATATAAATCAACTTGCTACGTACAAGACCACAAAGATTTTTCCTTCACCAGCGAATACGGATCTCCTCTCTTCCTCCGTCTTTCGGCTCTTCGCTCCCTCCCTCTTTTCTCTTTTCTCTCTTCGCTCCCTCCCTCTTTCCTTTTCTCTCTTCGCTGGCCGGCATTCCGCCAGATGGCTCCCTCCCTCTTTTCTCTTCTCTCTCTTCGCTCCCTCCCTCCCTCTTTCCTTTTTTCTCTTCGCTTCTTCCCAAGGCGAATACGCCTCCGCCAGATAATCTCGCTTTCCTCTCTTTCGTTCCACTTTCGTCCAGAATACGCAGTTCTCCTTTCTTTTACTCTTTCCTTTTTTTCAAAATTCCCGTGCAACAGCACCGACTCTAGACCGCATCACCTTCTTTTAAATCGAGCACCATGAAAACTACATCTCCTTTCTTTGTCCGATCGCACCCAATCCCTTCACCCTTCTCCTCCTCCGCCCAGCCACCCGTCGCGCGCCACGCCTTTCTCCTCCGCCGAGCCACGCCTCTTCCCCTCCGCTGAGCCACACCTTGCTCCCATGCCTCTCCTCTCCTCCTCTCTAGCCCGTCAATCCTCGATTCTATAATCACAACTCGCAACTCCGCCTGTTAAAAGAGATAAAAGAGAAGAGAGATGATGGAAGAGAAAGAATCAGAGCAGTAGCAACTCGATCTCTCTCTCTAAAATCAGCTATACCTCACAACAGGTACCAGATGCTCTCTCTCTCTCTCTCTCGCTGCTTTTGAGTAGATCTTCCAATTTTTAGCTGCTAGAACAGATAATTAGTCTCCAATTTTGGATATTGGTCAAGTTTTGTAATCTACTGTACTTAAAATTAGAAAATTAGAGCTGCTAATCATGTGATCACTTGAAGAGAAGCTTCAAATTTAGTAATTTTAAGTATAAATTATTTGTTTTAGTTGTAGTTCAATAGAAGAACCTTTTTAATTTGATGTATTTGTACAAAACTTATTTCAGAGTAGAGATTTGTCACGGCAGTGAGATTAATAGGGGATTTATTTTCTTTATCTAGAATTAGTTCTTATTCCGTTAGATTAATGCTATGTTAAATGTTAATTGGAGACTTAACATTAGAAACCTGTGTAGACGGAAAAAATGAAAATGAAGTAAAAGGCAAGATAATCTTCGAGTGAAATATTCAGTGATCAAGAGAGTCCAATTTTGATCCCAATATGCTTTGCACAGGTTCCTCTACTCGACCGACAACATCCGTTTGGTTGAAAAGCCAATGGCCACACGGAGCGCTAACGTCACTTGACGAACTGTCCGGCGTGTCTGGTCGCATGTACTTGAACGGAGCAAGTAAGGTTGCGGTGTTATATACTCAGCAAGGGAAGAAAGGGACTAATCTAGATGCCATGATAGTTTGTGAGGTATTGATATTAATTACTTGACAATTTTAATTTCTTCTGGACATTTTCTTGACATAGGATTTGATTTTTATCATTGTATTATGTATATTTTCTCCCATGTTTACGAACAAGGCCAGCCAGTAATAAGAGTGTCACAACTGTTAGGAGCTTAGAGATAGGTTAACATATTTCCCATTTATATATGCTATTTTTCTAAGTCAATAGTCAGACGAAAAAAAAGATCATATTTTGTGCGATATGCTGTTTCAAGGTTAGATTATTTTTTGACTATTTGATTTCTACTGTGATTCTTTCCGGACGGATAAAACTATTCACAAAATTTAATACTGAAGTCCAATATTTGTGTGTGTTTGTGGTCAGGGAGAGGGGGCAGGAGGGCGATGATCTGCTCATTTTTTTAGGTTTACAATATCTCATTTGTAGTTTGTTTCGATAAAAGCAAATCTCTTGGGTTAATTGGTTGTCAAAAATGAGAGAATACCAGTACAAAACAACAATCATTAAATTCCACAACACAAAGTTTATGGCTATTTAATTATGAACAATGTGCAATTCAGTGCCCCCAATAAATTTGGCCAGACAAGATCCAGTATGTTAATTAGCTATTAATAATAATAATAACAATAATATTGTATTAAATTGAGAATTGATTTGCATAAGTTACTTTTCTTATCTCGTGAACTGACAACAACAATTTTTTCTGTATTAAGAAATCTATCATTCAAAATATGAAAATGTGTACTTTTGTCTGACAGTGTTACCTTATTTTTTATAATTAACTATCTTAATCTGATACTTGTACATATTCTTGGTTATTCTTTGAAGTTTGAAGCCTTATAATTTATGTAATATCATTGCATCATTAACTTTTTCTTCTTCTTTTTCTCTTTTGTACATAAGAATTTCAATTGGGATTTGGAGACTGTATTTTGTGGAGTATTTGATGGACATGGTCCATACGGCCACCTCGTGGCAAAGAAGGTCAGAGACTTTCTTCCTCTCAAGTTATGCACCGAATGGAGAGCTCTTGTCACATGCAAACCCCATGAAAATGGAAAATGGAAATGCGAATGCCTTGCTCTCTATTTCTGGAAGTACGGATTTAGAAGAAACGGAATGCATAAATCCTGATGATGAGTTAAGCGAATCAAATGCTGAGGCAGACGAGGTTGGCAAGAAGCTTCCAGAGATGTTCATGCCTCTTAAAGAGTCATTTTTGAAGGCTTTTAAGTTGATGGATTGGGACTTGAAGAAACATCAGAGCATTGATTGCTTCTGTAGCGGTACCACAGCTGTCACATTGGTAAAGAAGGTATTGCAATTTCACACTACTTTTATTGAGTTGAAGACAAATTTGATAATGTCAAAGGAATTTGAATTAAGCTAAAAAAATGATGAACAAAAAAATAGAAATTTGTTCATTATGATGCACATGCAGTAAAATCTTATTATTCGTGACTGAGACTCCAAGTATAGCAATCCTTGTTAGAGCAACAATGCATTGTGACTCCAAATATGATAAAGAATTTGGAATAAATCCTAGCTTACCAAACTATGAAGCCAGATTTGCACATTGGTCATGATGCTAATTATTATTTTTTTCCTAGGGTTTTGATCTTGTAGTTAAAAATCTCGAGAACTTGATAGCTGTGCTGGGTACTAGAGATGCTGACAACATTTTAATTGCTGAACAACTCACTGTTGATCTTAAACCTGACCTTCCAAGTATGGTCTCTTCATCTCTCTCTCTCTCTCCGAATTCGTATCCTCTGCATTAACGGAACGTGCATTAGTAGATCTGGACCGTCCGATTGAGATCTGCACTAATATTAAAGGGCCCCATCCTGATCAGAGCGCTGACGTCACTTGACGTGTTCTAGGATGTTGATTCTGAGAAAAGAAAGGTAGATAACTATCTATACCAATATGGTGTCTTTTTGTAATTAGTTGTAGCTTTGTTAAATAAAACATCTTGTGATTTAGATTTAACAAAAAAATAAAATAGTAATAATGGAAGAGAGCTTGAAATGAGAATATTTTGCTGAATTTAAAATGAAATAATTTTATGGTTACTATAGCATTCTTTATTAATGGCTCTGTCATGATAAAAAATCTAGAGTTTCTTACATTTTCTCCCTTGAATCTAGATGTTCATTGAAGAAGTGATGGAGCTTGTTGAGCTCAAACCCCTGAGAGACTCACTTATGGGACTACCTGGTGTAAATGGTTTATCAACTGAGCAAAGGAAGAGGCTAACTATTGCAGTTGAGCTCGTTGCAAACCCTTCTATCATTTTCATGGATGAGCCAACATCTGGGCTTGATGCTCGTGCTACAACCATTGTTAAAAGAGAAGTTAGAATACTGTCAACACAGGTAGAACTGTTGTATGCACAATTCACCAACCTAGCATTGATATCTTTGAAGCTTTTGATAAGGTACTTAATTGCTTTTATATTTGTTGCTAATTATTGTTTCTAAGTTTTAATTTTACGATGTTATAGGGGTGACGATGATTAAATACTTTATATGATCCTTCACATCTTTTCCTGTTAAAGTGAGGACGAGAAGAAATCTATGTAGGTCCTTTGGGACGCAATTATTCAGAATTAGTCAAGTATTTTGAGGTAATATTAAACTCATAACACAAATGAGTGCTATTTAATCTCTAGCATATACAAATTCCTAATATGTAATCTTTATATCTTATGTGTACTTCTTTTTGTTAAGGCTGTTCCTGGTGCACCAAAGATAAGAGATGGCTACAATCCTGCCACATGGATGCTGGAGGTAACTACAAGGGCACAAGAAGCGGCTCTTGGTGGACTTTGCTCAATTTGTACAAGAACTCCGAACTATACAGGTGATTGACTTGTTTCCCGAAACAAATGAATGATCCTTCTTTTAATATTATATATTTTATACTCTTGAAAAAAAGGAGTATAACAAAAGTACTCTTATAAAAGTATAATTTGATTGGTCAATTTCAGGAGAAACAAGGCTTTGATTAAGGATCTAAGCATCCCACCCCCCGGTTCAAGTGACCTTTACTTCCCAACTCAGTACTCGCAACCTTTTTTGACACAATGCATTGCTTGTCTGTGGAAACAGCACTTGTCTGTCGTCCCTCCTTATACTGCTATTCGCTTCTTCCTCACTCTCATTGTGGCTCTGTTGTTGCCTGTTGGGGAGTATATTCTGGTAGCTTGGCTCTAAAAGGCAAGTGAACTTTTCTCATTTTATAAATTAAATGCTGCTGATATAAACTCAACTGAACAGGCGCAAAAGTAAAAAAAGATTTTGTGCATTAATGAAACTTAGTTTCTGTATAGTACAATACTCTGGCTCTTAGTAAAAATTTTTTAATTGGAATTGCTATGTGCTCTGTACCACTGGCTTTTATCAAATAGTTGATACACTCTAAACTGGGCACAAAGTGATACTGAAAGCGGATGCCATATTCTTTGTCAAAACTGCATTTAAGTTCCTGTTTGATTGTATTCTCTAATATTATGTATGTTTTATTTTGACAGATATAAACAACAAGATCTATTGAATTCCATGGGAGCTTTGTATGCTGTTACTATGTTACTCGGTGTGCAAAATTCGACATCAGTCATGCCTGTTGTGTCCATTGAACAAACTGTCTTTTACAGAGAGAGAGCTGCCGGAATGTACTCAGCTTTGCCATATGCATTTGGACAGGTATAGTGGATAAAACTTATTTTTTTTTTTCATTTTTCATAATGATACGTCCAAGTCATCTATGCTTAAGATCAAGGTTCTAAATAGCGATTATAGCGGCATAGCGGGGAGACAAAAAAAAAGCTATCGTGAATAGCGTAGCTATAGCGAAAGCTATCCTACATAGCGATTTTTTATTTTTGAAAATTTTATTTTATATTTCTACTAATAATAAACATTATCTAAAGTCTCATAAGTAACAAAAACACCAAATTGATTAAGAAGTTCTAATATTCACATTGAACTAATACAAAGTCCAAATTGTCATTCAAAATATCCCTAATTCATAAACTATCGATATATTTTCTATTCAAAATATCCTACTACCATATATTAAGTATCATTTTACTACATATTCAAATAATTTAATTGATATAGACCAACGCACATTGTTCAAGTTTATTGATATTATAGACCCATCTAATTTAATTTCGGTTTGGACCTTAAAGCCCATTTAAATTGCAAAATAAATAAATAATAATAAGCCCATGTAGCATAGCGGACCGCTATTCCGCTACGCGCTACGCGCTATAGCGGACCGCTATTACCGCTATAGCAGCCGTAGCTCAATTAGCGAAGTTTTACCCCGTAGCTTAGCTTTTTAGGTCAAAAACCGCTATAGCTAGCTATTTAGAACCCTGCTTAAGATGCAATTAATTTCCATCATGTACAATTTTTCTTTTTCATTAATATCATATGCATGTATTTGTTAGTCGTAAATGATTATTCCTTTCTCAAACCCCATGCAAATGCACATCTGTTTTCCTTGCAGAAATTTAGACCATGACAACATAATATCTTTTTTTCTATTTATTGTAGGTTTTCATTGAAATACCTTACATCTTAATTCAATCTGTGATATACTGTGTGATCGTGTATGCCATGATCGGCTTTGAATGGACAGCTGCAAAGTTCTTCTGGTACCTGTTCTTTGGTTCACATTGCTTTACTTCACCTTTTATGGCATGATGTCAGTTGGTGTGACCCCGAACTATGATGTGGCCTCCATCGTTTGGTATAGTGTATGGGTGATGGTAAGTTCTACACAGAAGCAATTGTTCAGTTCTTATTTCGAGCTTTCATGAAAATGTTTTGATTTTTGTTTACTCTATCTTCATGTTGGATTTTATCTGCATTGGCCAGGGCAGCGCGAATAAATCAGAACTCATGTGAAGGATGTACTTACCCAACAGTGTTACCAATTTAAAGTTGCACTACACCTGATTCTCATCTTTTTCTTTTAAGTTATTTGTAGCAATATTTCATCTCTGGTCTGCGCTTTTTTATTTCCCCCCTTCTTTTCTATATTTCCTATGGACTGTATATATTTTTCTGCTGTTGAGTTTCAGGTCTAGGTGTTTTTTTTTTTTTTGCATTTTACGAGAGTACCATGTATGTATAATTCTCAGTTATGTATAGTTCTCACTTTTTATGTTTTTGTAAAATTAGATCTGGTCTATGTTATACGGAGGGTTACAATAGCTGCAAAGCTATATTTGGAGTTTACAGGGTGGCCAGGACAGCTGTGATACTTGTTGGTACAACTACTGGTATAGGACAGGGTCGCAAACTTTATCCAATTTATTGCCTCTTCCGTTAAAACTCATTTTAAATTTAAAAAAGTTTTAATTTTACCTTCTATATAAAAAGTAAAAAATATGTAAAAAGTTTAGTCTTCTAATTAGTTGGTTTGGGAAGCAAATAATTACAATTGTACATTTAATCTAACATCCATTTAAATTAGAAGCAATAAGTAGTGATATGGGTTTTCACAAACCATTTACACAAGCATACAACAAGTAATTAAGTGATAAAAACAATCAGCACTGAGTCGTTCAACAATCAAAATAAATGCAGGTGATCGTGATAAATAATGTATATTTCATTCTCATTTTTGAAACCATTACACATCAGGATACTAGGAAAGCATATTAGTCCAAGAAATCTATTAGACAAACTAAAACCCTAAATCAATAGAAATCCTGAATTAAAGTTAGAATTGAAGCTATAAATCAAACTTAAATACAAATAATATAGTTTACACTTTTTTTCAGAAAATATAATTGATACGGTTAAACAACAAAACTTAAATCTAACAACCCTTAAACAACGTGACTTAAAAACCAAATAAACAGGCAATTTATATCAAATTCTCTTTGTTGCTGACTTGATCAATCTCTTACTTTTTCTTCCCCTTAGCTGTCTCTCGCAAGCACTGAAATGGGTTAAATCAGCAAAGTTTGTTATAAACAAACATGATCAAATTGATTAAGTTAATTTTCAAAAAGAAAAGAAGTTGCAACAATAATCCTTAAAGGCTAAAATCCTTAAATCAATTTGATTTTCATCTCAAGAAAAATTCATCAGCAAACTATTCGTGTAATTGACTAATACATAATTATGCAATCAATCCTTAAATTAATCATATTTAAAAAAAGTGATCAAAACATACTTTCATTATCCAGAGGCGATCTCAGTATGCTGTATGAAGGAACATTATAATAGATGCATTTTTGATAAATTATTTGTCAGAATTGACTTAACATCAAATGGGCTCCTTCCACTTTTATTGCCAACGATGGTCATTATATTAGGAGCAACATGATTTCTACACTTGCTTCCTTTAATTTGATATGTGGGTCTTATATTCAAATTCACACCTCTAAGCAATTCATTTAAAAGCATCTATTTTACATTGTTTATTAAACATGATTTGATGCTTTTCTGGACGTTGAAAAACAGACAGGAGAATTAATTGGTTGATCAGTAGATTGAAAGACTTTTGTTCAAACTTGTTTTTTAATCTGTAGTTTTCCATTTAAGGTTATTACCAAGCATTTTGTTTCTATTGTGAAGTTTGTAGAAAGGAAAAGCAAAATAGCATTTGACATCAGGTTTTTCATTTCCTCAATTTCAAAATTTGATTTTTTATAGTAACTTTGAGAAGTAGGACGTTCAAAGTGTTAGCCACTTTCTTTGGTTATGCTGATAGAGTTTCTTTCTGTACAGCTTTGATTTTGATGGTGGACCCAAGACTGCTGACTTTATCAAGGTAACAATCACCTGGTTTGAACATTTTGGCTACCAGTATTAATAAAACTATAGTAATTAAGATAGTTCATTATATTAATTAATCAAACTTCTGTCTGTATCAGTGGGGCTGATGGAGGGTCGAGCATGAGCTTAAAAACCCTTCAATAAATTTTTTGTTTCCCACCATTGATCCAGTCAGAACTGGAGTTTGTGGAGTCCATCTATCCAGATACCTACTTTGCCTGTCAGAGGTGAATTCTTATGTTTCATTAGCTCAAAATTATAGGTAATGTTTATTGGAATAGATAGTGGCTGTTGGAAAGGTGAATTTTTCCAAAGAGGAGTAAAAAAATATCTGCTATAATTAGATGGCAGATAAATATAATAAAGTAGAAGATGAGAGACTTGATTTTTTTTGGCTAAATGACAATACAAATATTTGTTTTTCCTGTCAGAGGAGAACTCTTCTTTTCACTTGTCAGATTGGAGTTTTGTTGTAAGAGGTAAATATTGCCAAATAGGAAAACTAGAAAGATATATGTTGTAATTAGCTGACAAACTAGAGTGTATCCAAAGTTGAAACAAGAAAGTTCATCCAGCTAAATGATAGACAGTTTTTTCCTTTCCCTATTAGAGGCTCAGAACTGCAGTTGTTGAGAATCAAGTTTAAAAGAGTATTTATGTAAATGGGCAATTATGGAATAGATGAGGGACCTACATGTAAGATGTGCACTCTATATAACCCTTTGGGTGAATTCAAGAAATTAACCTTTTTGCCTAAATTCAAGTGTAGTTGACTGCTGTTTGTTGCAAGAGATGTTTTAGGGGATGAATTTTCCAAAGATGTAATGCGGTGATGAAAAGAATAGAGTTGTTTTAGTCTACTAATGACTAAATTATTTTAAATGCGGATTTTGGTAGCTTGGTTAGTATTTATATGAATTCATTTCCTTTTTGTTTATTTGATATAACAGAAAACATGGCAAAGATTGAGACCTGCAGTATATACCAAGATGCAATTCCGTATCCATCTGATAGAATCGGATATCCTATGCATGTCAAGGTATAAAATATCCTACCACTTGCCAAAGATATTTCTTGTCACTTCGTGATTTCAGTGAAAATTTTCCTTTACTTTAAAAATTACTTGCCCTCATCATAATGAAATTAGTACTAGTACGGTGGCTACTGGTTGCTTCCTCGAAATCAATTTTTCCCCATATTTAGCCTCAGTTCAATCCACAATTATGCCTCAATTTCACCCTATTCTGGCTAAAAGTGCAAGTTGTGCAAAACCCCCAGTCACACAGTATCAGAAGTTGCCGGTGCAGTCATTAATTTTGGTCATAAAATACTTTCTTAATTTCAGTCCAGCTGCTTAATTGAGGAGACCAGTGCAGGAAAAGGAAGAAGTATCTTATCCATACATTTATGATTCGGTGTAATTCATGTATAATTTAAAAATAATTGTCTTTGATTTGATTAATAGTATTTGAAAATATACAAATTCTTAATTTTATGTACATAACACTAAGTACATTTACAATTTGCACAATGATTTTTGTGTCGCGATTAACTATAAGGAGAGAAGTGAGAAAAAAACATCACACGTGAGATAATTAACAAAACACCTACAACAGTACAAATTTCACAATAACACAATTAAATTTAACAAAGTATCCGCTGGTACGGTTCAAACATCACATTTAAAGAAAGTGATCAAAACAAATTTACAGTTTCCACAGCAACGCGTGGCCGGCACTTACTAGTACTACCAAAAAGCCATGAAACTCAGTACTTTGTACTATCACATTGTTATAGTGTATAACTGAAAATTCTAAAAATTAAATTTTGTATACAATAGAAAAAACCCAAATAATGGAAAACAAAGAAAAGATGTGCAATGGTCCTTTGTAGAGGATACTACACACTCCAGCATGCTGATGCAGCACTGACATCTTCAGCATTGCCACAGAAGATCCTAATTCATAAATAGTATCCGTTTCGTATTCGTTTCATTTGCTACTTTGCTACTGATCCACCGATCCACTGATCCATGCTTCTAGACTCGGACAGGGAGTCGGACAAAATAAGCTAAGCAATGAACTCGGGATCGGGAGGTGTCGCTTTCAAACTCTGCGTCATTGCTCACCCTTTCCCTACGCAGCGGGCCCCACTCCCCTCTCTTAAATTCCAACCTGTCCCCAAATCGTCCCCCTCGCGCTCCCTCCTCTTCTCAACTCGAGCATCTCTCTCCTCTGCTTCAGCTCCATCCATGGTGAAGGCGATTAGAGTTTATGAACTCGGCGGCCCCGAGGTATCTTCGATTCTTTTTTATTATATAGACTTCACAATTTCGAATTTTGAACTCCTGTTTCTTTTGAAATTAGGTTTTGAAGTGGGAGGAGGTGGAGTTAGGGGAGCCAAAAGAAGGGGAGATTCGAGTGAAGAACAAAGCTATTGGAGTTAATTTTATCGATGTTTACTTTCGCAAAGGGGTTTATAAAGCTGCGGCATTTCCTTTCACTCCGGGTATAAAATATAAATATAATTCTTTTCTCTAAAATTATTTTAGATGTTTAATTTACTTACTCGACGACTAACCTACTGAAGGAAAAGTTGGTTATTTCATGTAAACCGCTGCTAAATTCCAATATATAATATAACGTCTGCTCTCAATATGAGAAATCAAGAAACTAGTTTAATATCCTGGAAGCATTTGTTAACATAGGGATGGAGGCCGTTGGGGTGGTGACGGCAGTGGGCCCAGGACTGACAGGGAGACATGTTGGGGATGTAGTCGGATATGCAGGACGACCAATGGGTTCCTACTCTGAAGAGCAGATCCTACCTGCCAGCGCTGTGGTCACAATCCCATCTTCCATAGATTACAGTGTTGCTGCATCTGTCATGCTAAAAGGAATGACTGCTCATATGCTTTTGCGTCGAGTCTTCAAGGTTCTTGTTTTTATTTCTTTCTTTAGTTTTGATGCTTTTGTCCTGCCTTTTCGGACTTGGTTTAGGATGTCAGGGGGGTGTTTGTAGTGTGATACCTTCACATCACCGATTGACATCACTGCACAAGTTTGCAATAGTGCAATGCTGGCTGTTATGTTCCAGTATTCTGGGGCAGATCTACATGGAGTGAATGGGGTCAATTGACCCCCATTCATTTTCAAAATTTTATGTGCTTATACATGATTTTCTATATAGTTTAGAATAAAATGCTATGAGTGTTGTAAAATTGACCCCCATACTCAACATGAAAGTTTTATACAATTGACCCCCAATGTGTGTTTAACCCCCATAGCTTGAAAGTCTGGCTCCACCCCTACTTGTATTGGGTCTGACTAATGTAGTACTTCTTCCACCAGATGTGCATGCAAGCTCAAGCTGTAAATAGCCTAATTTCTGGAATTCAGCTCAATTAGGCTAGTTTAGCCTTAGTTTGTCCTCAACTTTTATGTTAGAGAAGCGGAGAATGAAGAAGGATAGGAGCTTTGCTCTAGGGGTCGATATCTGCTCATATGTTCCATACAGTTGGCGAGAGGCGGGGACACTCAACTGTTCAAATGTCCAAATTTACCCAGTTAAAACCTCAATTTGTCTTTAACTTGTGCAGCTATTACCTCGACCTTACTAGTTTTTAGTTTTCAATTCAAAACCAAAGAGATTTCAAGAAGAAAAAAAGTTAAAAGATAAAGACATGCTGCACCTGTAATGCAATGATCTTGTATGGCACAAACATGAGGTTCTGTTCATAACGTCAGGAGCACTCGTATACAAATACTAATTTTGTTATCATACATCAACATGAATATTCTAACTCCATAATCAACACAGGTGGAGGCAGGTCATACGATCCTCATCCATGCTGCTGCAGGTGGTGTTGGCTCGCTTCTGTGCCAGTGGGGGAAAGCACTCGGTGCCACCGTGATCGGGACGGTTTCAACTGAACAAAAAGCAGATCAGGCAAGTCAAGATGGATGCGACCATGTCATAATTTCCACCAAGGAGGACTTCGTGGAAAAAGTTAATGAAATTACAGAAGGCAAGGGTGTTGATGTTGTCTATGATTCCATCGGCAAAGATACTTTCCAGGTAAAGATAAGAAAAAATTGCTACGCTAAAAATTGGCGGGGAGCTAAATGTCCAATTTAATGCTTGCAAATGAACATGGATAATTGACTTCTTTGTAACCTGAAAAATTGTGCTTATGTTTATATATCTCCTTAATTTTGTATACAAACCAATCCAGAATTTGGATACTCGAACTGATGTTCTTATCCTTTTCCTTGAATTCACTGTCAACTGCACTTTTGTCCCCATATTTAACAGTAGGATGGTCGGATAATATAGATGGCTGATGAACCTTTTGCAATTAAAGAAAGGGGCTTTTCCTTTATTTTATCTTATAAAGTGTAACTTCATTTATTTAATCAATGTCATTTGACAGATTCAGATTTTGTATTCTGATATAGTTGGGCTCATGTTGTCAAAAGAAGAAAGAAATAATAATTGTAGCAGTACCAGCAACAACAGCAACTGTGATTATAATTATATTTTGTAATAAATTTGGAAATTAAGATGTAGATAGATTACCACTTTAACGATATTACTAGATTCTGGACAAAATATGACCAAGTAAATTGTTTTTAATAAACACAGGGATCTTTATCAACCCTAAAGTCGAGGGGATACATGGTCAGTTTTGGTCAGTCATCAGGAGCACCGGACCCACTTCCCTTGTCAGAGCTCGCTTCAAAATCACTTTTCTTAACCCGTCCATCTCTAATGGCTTACACTGCAACCCGTGATGAGCTCCTGCAATCAGCAGGGGAGCTCTTCGCAAATGTTGCATCAGGCATTTTGCGGGTCCGTGTCAACCATACATACCCGCTATCTGAGGCAGCCCGTGCTCATGCAGATCTTGAGGCAAGGAAGACTAGCGGATCAATTGTGCTTATACCCGATAACTAGAGGGCATTGCATTGCAAGTGGTTGGTAGTTTTTTTTTTTTGAGCGAAAAAGTGGTTGGTAGTTTGTTCCTGCATTTCTTTATTCCAATAAAGAGAAATGAGAATAGCTGCTCATTTTCTTGTCGGTATTGTAGATCGTGTGACTTCTTTAAGTGATAGTGTGTGATTAGCCATCACTATGTTGGCGGTTCATATTTTATCATTGAGACTGTACCAATGCTATTGGAATTATGGTTCACTATGTTGTTGATAGTTGATACCGTTACCCTGCATGAACCCATAACTAAAAAACGAACCTAAATTTATAGGTGAATTTAACCCGAAATTTTTATTAATAGAAAAAATATTAAATTAATATCGACATAGAATAAAGAATTCGTCAGATTTTCATATCTAACAAAGACGTTACGTAACGGCCAGCTTAACTACATTCCATCACTAATTGCAGCTGCTAAGGGCTGGCCGTTGAGAATGGTGACGTCCAGGGAGAAAAGAAAAAAAAAAAAAAAAAAAAGGTGTGGCAGTTGCGAACAATGACGGCCTATGCAAAAAAAAAAAAATTTGAGGCCGTTGCGAACGATAACGTCCCGTAGTTACTTCATTTGCGCAAAAAATTGGTATCACTCTGTTTCGATTCTCTCTAAATATAAAGCAACAACAGGAGCATAAGCATCCCATGGACCATTAAAGATTGTATCCAAGTGAACAAATAAGAGCCGGTCTGCACTTGCTAAAGATTGTATCCAACTTATTTTTAGTTCGATATTTTTATTTTAATTACGAATATTCAGCGTCGAAACTATTTTTATTTTTATTTTTTTTGTTATAGATAAAGAGATGTCTGTTGGGTGTTTTGTAAGAACTTGCAGTAGCAATAAATTTGCTCACAACCTTTCATTTAAAAAAAAAAACTGAAGAAAAAAAATGTTATTAAAATACAAAAGAAAGAGAACATATCTGAAGTGATATAGGCTCGTAATTTTATACTATACAGTCATATATTTTACAAGCAGGTATATACCATGCCAAACTTACATATTTTAATCTAATTAAAGAATTAAGTACTTTAAAATAGTCATGAGAACAAACTCGAAATTCATTTATAGAGGTAGTAAAAATAGAATCAATAATTTCAAGAATATGTGGTAAAGTATGTCTCCTAAAATATATTTTTAGAGTGATATTATATTAATAAACATCAGTTATTCATGAATGAAAAAGTCACAAAACAGTAAAATAAAATTTGTGATAACAAAACAGGTAATAGAGGAATGGATACAATAATTACTCTATTCAAGAGGATGAATGACAATATATGAAATCATACTTTCTTATCATTAAGTTTATATATGACATTTATAGGTTAACATTAATTATGATTGGATAAATTAAAAAAAAATCTATCTTATATATAAAAAAATTAATACAAAAATATAAAATATTTAATCGGAAAGTTTGGTTCTGAGTTTATTAAGAGAAATAGACCGAAGAAATACTATTTTAATTAAATAATTCTAACATTTTAGTGATCACGTTGAAGGATGGGTCTGTTTGGCCACTTTTTTACATGCAAAAAGTTTATTTTTCTTCATTCTAGAACACTATATCTATATATAGAAACTATATTAACGGAGTAGTTTGGGATTCATGCAGCGCACTAACCATATGCAGTACAGTTTTAATTCTATAGCATGCGCGCTGCATGAAGCCAAAACCATTCTGTTAAAATATTTACCCAAAAATTGTTGGTAAGAAATAATATATATAGATACAAGGACCGAATCACTAAAAGCACTTGTTGTCTTGTTGCTTTTCTTGGGTCCGAAACAAGTATAAGGAAAAACCAAGGGCTAACTGAAAATATCGCCGACCAAAAAATTGGTATCACTTCATCTGCGCAAAAAATTGAAGCGATACAACACTCTTGTTGCTTCTTGCGCAAGCCGTCATCGTTCACAACGGTCTCAAATTTTTTTTTTTCTTTTCTCTCTGAACGTCACCGTTCTCAACGGCCAGCCCTTAGCAGCTGCAATTAGCGATGGAATGTAGTTAAGCTGGCCGTTACGGTTACGAACCGTAACGTCTTTGTTAGATATGAAAATCTGATGAATTCTTTATTCTATGTCGACATTATTTTTTCTATTAATAAAAATTTCGGGAATTTAACACAAGCAGATAATGTTTTTCCGTCTAGCTGTTGTGTTTTCTTTCTTTCCGTAGTAGGAATGTGGTAACACTACATTACAATAGACTCAGCATCTGAGTATCAATATTGATGAAATTAAATCAAAAATAATTTAAATTAATTTAAAGTTAATTTCAAAAATATTGTAATTGTCACTTGTGTAATTAATTTTAATTATTTTAGCGTCCAGAAATTGAAAAAAAATATCCTATACATCCCATAAATTAATTTTGGAACAAATGAGCGAATAGAAGTCAATCCAGCATGATGACTCCCGAAATTTTATATATAACATTTATTCAAAAAAAATAAACCAAAACACTCGTATTTCTGGGTATTTTGAATTCTACTCAGACCATACCGGTGTTCTGCGGCCTCCAATACCAGAGTCCGCACAATGTCGATGCAGCCCTGTCAGGGGACCGCAGAATGCCGGTGCGGCCCCATATTTTTTGTTTTTTTTGTCTAACTAAAATAGGGCACGTGGGTGGAATCGAGATCCAGTGAAGTAACCTAATGTTTGGGTTTAGATCGGGACCGTCTGATTCGAATTCGAGATCATCCATCTCGAAGTGGAGCGCACACATTCTGACAATATATTTGAATCTCGAAACCATCCCTAGCGACAGATTCGAATCGGACGGTCGATCTAAAACCCAAAAATTGAGTTACACTTTAGGGGATCCGGACCCACGTGGGTGGGGATATCTCAAAGAAGCATATTGTTTTTTTGGGTTTCTTGGAATGCGCATCCTCTCTGAGATATCTCGAGGAAAACATATTGTTTTTTAAACCGACGAACTTATATATACGACTTATTACTTGCATAATTTTTTTTTTTGAGGAAAAGCCCTTGGGCATAATTGATTAATACACATAAATGTCTTACAACAGTCTCTTAAAAGCTCCCTAGAAATAACAGTGCCGAAAGGCTTAAATAAGTTAACTAAGACAACTTAAAATTAAATACTAAGCTAGTAAATTAGAAGAGACTTGGGGGCCTTCTTTGTGAAAACAAGCCCCTGTATGTCAGTGCGTGGCATGCTTGTAGGATCCGCCTCCAATCTATTCCTTAGTGAAAAATTCCTATCTGCCGCATATTCCAAATCAATCATGCATTCTCTTCTAATTTCGTCGGAACCCATTACTCGTGTGCCAGTTGTTCGTGCCCAATTCGCCAGTTTGTGTGGAGTAACTAAGGCTGCTCTACCAGCATGGTGTACTGTTATCCGATCTCTGTTGCCCACCAGTAACTCCATGCATTTCGCCACATCTTCCGCTGCTTGCCAAGTTGGTAACTCAGTACCCGGATTTCCATTTACCAGATTGACCAGGGTCTTGCAGTCCGTGTACACCGCCACTTTTTGTGCACTGACCTGCCGCTCAGTTGCCAGATACCACTGTAGCGCTTGGAGCAAGGCCACAGTTTCTGATTGAAAGGGATCGATTGATGCTATTGGCGCTGCAATTGCATAGTGAAGATCTCCCTTTTCATCAAATACCAGGGCCCCCCACCCGCCTCTCTTGGTACTGTCCCAAGATGCATCGATTAGGATCAGTTTTGTATTATCAGGTATGGTATGTGCCTGTCTTACTGTTGGATCGGTTGTTGCCTGCCGGGTACCATCATTGGTATGTGGTATATGTAGGATGCTTGCGCGCTTTAGGACTACTTGTGGCGTTGTTTTGGTGGCTTGAAACAACTCTTCGTTTCTAGCCTTCCAAGCGCACCAAAGGGTATTGCAGAACCATAAAATCTGGTGATTATCTAAGTTTTCGGTAACCTGGAGGAGTGCCTCTGTGAAGTCAAGCGGAAGGTAGTCTGTTCTGAGATTGAATTCCGAGGCAAACCAAGTCGCACGTGATACATTGCAAAGGAATAGAATGTGTACTAGTGATTCATCACCTGTTGCGCATCGTTGGCATACCGGGTTGATTGCTGGAACCCTCTTGTGTAAGTCAAGCGCTGTTGCAATCCCGTCATGAACCCCCGCCACAGAACATTTTGATTTTTGGTAACACTTCCTTCCAGCCCCATATTAGTTTCCACACCCTTTGTTTGATATCACTGTACACAGGGGCAGTTCGGGAAGATTGTTTGAAAAGTGCATATCCTTTCTTGGTAGAGTACCTCCCGGATTTGCAACCTTCCCAAATTAACCTATCCGGTACCAATGCTGCTGATTTTGGCGGGGAGAGCTGTAGTTTGGATGAGGGGTAGCGCATTTGGACCAAGGAGATTAGTGATCAGGTCTTGGCGCCATACATTGCCACTGTGGTCGTACAATTGAGCGACCGTAGTATCCCGCTGCGTATTGGATTTGATCTGCATCAACTCCCAACCTGGGTACCATGGCTAGTTTGCCGCCACACCCGGGTTCCATCTCCTAGAGCCCACTGACAGCTATCCTTGAGGACCGGTTTAAGATCCAATATGGTACGCCACAACGGACTAGTTCCCGCCTATTCTTGGTTGCCCAAAATCCTCCTCTCGGAAAGTATTTTGCGCGGACGATTTGTACCCACAGCTTGTCCTCATTTGATGCAACCTGCCATACAAGCTTTACGAACTGAATATCGTGCTCTGGAAATCCATCCATGATTTCATGATTGCTGCCACGTTGGTAAGAAAGTATAATACCGTAGAAATAAAGCAAAAAGATTCTCTCTAAATCGAAGACTGCATCCTCATTTGGATCCGATGTCCATCGAACTCAAAGTAAGTTCGATGGGTTCGATGACCGTCTGATCTACTTTAAAATAAATGAGAACTAGTTTTTTATTTAGTGGCAAAGACACATAATTTTATGTGGAGATCATGAGTTCGAAATTCAGATTGAGTAATCATTTGTTGTAATAATAAGAGTATTATATAGTTGGATGGTTTAAGTCTCTAATTTTACTCAAAAAAATGTTATTTTTGAAATTTTTTATTTATCTTAAAATTTGAAAATGCCTTGTTGAATTTGCAATTGGAACGAAATTGTCGATATAGATGCTCTTACGAACTCCATACACCAAATCGACACATGTTGAAAGAAAAAGGTGTCGCTAATTAATTTAAACAACTTTCTGAGATTTGGGTATACTAATTTTACACCTGGCAGAGCTTATGCCAAAAGCCTTTTGCTTCAATACTAAGAAAAAGAAGAACTCAGTTGCTCAAACAACAAGACAACTTCAAACTAATTCCCCAATTAAGAAAACAAAACTGCGAACTTATTAAACGACCATTTCATATCACCCCAAAATGAAATTGGCCAGATAGGCCAACATAATAAGATTATTATTATGTATAACTTTTAAAAATTTTAAATCACATAAACGAACGGTTGACCTTGTTTTGTGGGTTCAAATTATAAAGTGTAAGTGTTGTTTTAAAATAAGATCAACATACCAACAATATTGCCGAGTCATATACATACCAAAGCGAGTACTTTTCATGATTATTTTGAATTTTTTTAAATATTAATACTACAAAACTATTGTTATGATGCATCATTCAAAAGAGTTATAAGTTGATCATTTCTCTCAATATAAAAATGTTTACGACAAAATTGTTCAAAGTTATTTGCGACAATGACGGATCTAAAGCTTAATTAGAGATTTAGAGCATCTTCTCATTCCAGTAAACAATTAGCAATAAATTTATGCTACATCACTAAGTTTAGCAATTAAAGACATTCATAATTTTCAAATCACTCAATTTCAGAAATTCAATTAGAATTATAATTAACGCCACGGCAGCCCAAAAATATTAGAAATGACCCCTTTCTGTTTTCTCTGTCGCTCTCTCCTCCTTCTCTCTCCGTCGGTCTCTCTCCTTTTTTGATAAAAGTGGGGTAAAAGCCCACCGGTTTCATACAAAAACCAGAAATTACAAGGGATGGTACATACAGCCAAAATAGATGCACATGCAGGAATTGATCAAAACAATCATTTTCGAATATCTTTTAAACTAATTGTACATAAAATTCTATACAAACATTATCCACTTAAAGGATCAGAATTTACATCACAAAAAACAAGCAAACTAGGTAAAGGTCGTATAGACCTGAAATAAAAAATTTGCTAACCTCACTTTTTTCGATCGGGTCATTTTCTCTCTATTTCTCATATCCAAGTCAAGTTGATCATCAAATCACACATTGAAATAAAACACGCTCAAAGCAAACTAATTTGGAGCTCGTTATTTCCCTTGTCCTGGAAGTCATCTTAATCTTTCTTGCCACTTTAATGTCTCCTCAAAATAAGAATCCCCTCCGGGTTTTATTGAATTGTGTGCACTCAATAGTCTAGCCAAACTCTATGCAGATTAAAAGGAACCAGAATTTGCACGATGAATGAAATAAAACTCAAATTAAGCTTTTATTAAGTGCAGAATTGGCACTTCTTGAAAAAGGAACTCACCCCAATGCATTAATTTATTCACAAAATTTCATGTTTAGGATGAAATTGCTTAAATTCAAGCTAAATTTTGCAATTTCAACTTCCCAATTTATGAAAAGTTTCTAAACCAAGGCCAATCTAATAACTTCCCAAATTGGAGTGTGGAGAGAGGAAGGAATTGAACCTGTCAGGTGGTGCGCGGACAGAGGGGCAAGGCGGCGGCACAAGGCGAGAGAAGTAGAACATTGAACCGGGAATTGGATGAAAATCAAGCCACTGGTGGAGTGTGGAGAGAGAAAGGATTGAACCTGTCAAGTGGTGCGCGGAGAGGGCTGCTGTGCTGAGGAGACGAGGTGCGAAGATTCTGTGGTGAAGGCTTTGCGATAGCCCGTCGAGCTACCCCCTCGTTGTTGGACTTCTTCCTGTCTGCTCTCTCTGGCTCCCACCCATGGACGGAAGCTTGTGAGATGTCTAAATGTCCTTAAAAAAAGGGAGAGTTGTATCAGCGAAATAGCATCAACAAAAATGAAGAAATCTGAGCGAAAGATAGAAAAAATCGAATGAAAAATGTTTCGTTTTTTTAAAGAGAGAGAGAGAGCGGTACAGAGTCGGAAAGAAAAATTTTAGTCAATCCCAGCGTGTCACTAACAAAATATTTTTTTTCAAAGCAAATTTGCTAATAAAGAAATTATGGTACAATCCAGTAATTCAATTAGCAATTTAAAAACAATTTCTGTTGTAGATGCTCAGAGGTAGTGGTTTGACAGTGCCCCTAACGGGCTGCTCGAACCCTGTCCGCCCGTGCCCGGTGCCCGGGGTACCCGTACCCGTGCCCGGGTATACCCGGGTAACGGGTACACGGGTACGGGTCTCAAACGGGCAGGGCGGCTATTTTTGGAAACAAACCCGGGTGTACCCGTACCCGCCGTACCCGTGCCCGCTACCCGTGTACCCGCACCCGGTAACCTGTGCCCGCTACCCGCCGTAACTTTATTTCAAATTTTTTCCCCCCACTGGCGACAGGGTTACGCTTTTAACAGAGCAGTTTTGGCTACAGGCAGCGCACAGAGTACAGAAACTGCATATGATTATTGCGCTGCATGAAGCTAAACCTGCTCTGTTAATATATTGAGCCGTTCTACAGTTTTGGTTCAAATCAGTCAAACCGGGTGGGTCCCACCTGTCATTTCTGTCCCGTACGGGTGGGTCCCACCCGTCAATTCTGTTTTTTTTTCGGATTTATTAAATTTCAAATATTATTCTCCCTCCAATCAAAACTCTATATATTCACCCCTCTTCCTCTCAATATTTTCACACCCTCTCATTCTCTCAATCTCTCAATCTCTCATAATCTCATTCTCTCAATCTAAAATTTTACTATTTTCAGTTTTTAAATTTATTGTTTGAAAAAAATATAGTTGTAAATTTAATTCATTCTACAAATACGCAAACGGAATTACGAAGGTATCGGAATTACGAAGTTCGGCACCTCCCGCAAGATTTTTCCTCGAGATTTAAAGGTTACATTTATTTCATGTTAGATTAATTTATTTTTGTAGAGTAAATTTAGTTTAATTTATTTTGTAGAGTAAATTTTAATTTATTTTTGTAGAGTAAATTTAGTTTCATGTTAGATTAATTTAGATTTGTTAAATTGTTAAGTAATTAGATTGTTAGATTATTTTACGTTAGATTTGTTAAATTGTTAAGTACTTAAATTTGTTTGATTTATTTTATGTTGGGTTTGTTAGATGTGAAGTAATTAGATTTGTTTTGAATAGGTTTGATTTTATTTTTGAAATTCGGATTTATTTTTAATAGGTTAAAAAAATATGTTAGATTTCTTTTTTTTGAAGATGTGAAGTAATTAGATTTGTTTTGAATAGGTTTGATTTTTTTTGAAATTTGGATTATTTTTAATAGGTTAAAAAAATATTTAGATTTGTTATTTGAATATTGAAGTAATTAGATTTGTTTTGAATAGGTTTGATTTATTTTTGAAATTCGGATTTATTTTTAATAGGTTAAAAAAATATGTTAGATTTTTATTTTGAATATGTGAAGTAATTAGATTTGTTTTGAATAGGTTTGATTTATTTTGAAATTCGGATTTATTTTAATAGGTTAAAAAATATGTTAGATTTGTTTATAATATGTTAGATTGTTATTTTGAATATGTGAAGTAATTAGATTTGTTTTGAATAGGTTTGATTTTATTTTTGAAATTCGGATTTATTTTTAATAGGTTAAAAAAATATGTTAGATTTGTTTAAAAATAGGTTGGATTTTTTTAGTAGGTTAGATTTTTCAAATAGGTTATATTTGATTTTTTAAATTCGGATCTAAATTTAATAGGTTAGATTTATTTTTTGAATAGGTTAGATTTTATTTTTGAAGATGTATTTTATTTTTAAATAGGTTAGATTTATTTTGAATATGTTATATTTATTTTTTAAATTTGAATATGTTAGATTTATTTTAAAATAGGCTAGATTTATTTTTTAATTTCGGATTAATTTTTAAATATGTTAGATTTATATTTTTGAATATGTTACATTATATTGTGAATATGTTAGATTTATATTTTGCTAGATAATAAGTATATTTGTTAATAAATAAGCTAGATTTATTTTATTCTTGAATATGTTGGATTTGGTAGAGTTATTTTTTGATTAAGTTAAATTTGTTAGAGTTATTTTCTTAAAATAGATTTTTAAATAAGTTAGAACAAGTTGTATTTTTTTGAATTAGACTTAGAATTTTAAAATTTGAATTAGATTATATGAATTAGACTTAGAGTTATTTTTTTAATTTAGATTACATTTATATTCAATTTAGATTTAATTTAATTTCTATCTAAATTTAGATTTGAATTTAGATTTATATTTAATTTAGATTTGAATTAGATTTGAATTTAGATTTAGATTTTTATTTTTTTTTGAAATTCGGCAGAGGCACCTTATTTTTTTATTTTTTTTTTAATTCGGCAGAGGTGATCAAAACCAGAGGCTTGCCTTGTTTTTCTTTTCTTTTCTTTAATTAATTGCATCTAAATTTAGATTTGAATTTAGATTTATATTTAATTTAGATTTGAATTTAGATTTATATTTTTTTTTTAAATCGGCAGAGGCACCTATTTTTTTTTTTTTTTTAATTCGGCAGAGGCTGATCAAACCGAGGCTTGCCTTGTTTTTTTTCTTTTCTTTTTCTTTTCTTTAATTTAATTTAGATTTAATTTAATTTGCATCTAAATTTAGATTTAAATTTAGATTTATATTTAATTTAGATTTGAATTTAGATTTGAATTTAGTTAGATTTTTTTTTTTAAATTCGGCAGAGGCTGATCAAAACAGAGGCTTGCCTTGTTTTTTTTTTCTTTTTTTTTTCTTTTCTGAATTTAATTTAGATTAATCTAATTTGCATCTAAATTTAGATTTGAATTAGATTTATATTTAATTTAGATTTGAATTTAGATTTAGATTTTTTTTTTTTTGAAATTCGGCAGAGGCACCTTATTTTTTTTAAATTAAGCAGAGGCTGATCAAACCGAGGCTTGCCTTGTCTTTTTTTCTTTTTCTTTTCTTTAATTTAATTTAGATTTATGTTAGATTTGGATTCAATTTAGATTTAATTTAGATTACATTTATATTCAATTTAGATTTAATTAATTTAGATTTAGATGTTTTTTTTTGAATATGTGAAGTAATTTACATTTATTTTTTTGAATAGGTTTAAAAGATGACATCTCCTAATCACGATGAGGATTTATCTTTTGGTGCGAGAATGTCACAAGAAATTTTGGCCCACCTATGCCACCACCTAATAATCCAAAATTATCCACAAAATTATCAAAGAAGGGATCAAACGCTAGATTTAAATTATCAACAACCCCCCCAAATGTAGGGTCGTATTATACTTCAAACGATCCAAAACATGTATATTCCACAAGAAACACATCAACCGACACACCATATGCATATGGAGGCACTTCTTCTGTAGCATCGGTCAAGTCACCCCCCTATAGAAGGTACTCCGTCGAGAAGTGTCAACTGAATTGAAGAAGAACCAATCCTTCCTCCGATTGAGCAACCCCCCGAACAGCCGTTGGTAAAGAAGACTAGAAGAATTCCTGAATACAATCAGCCGTGGGTCAAATGGTACAAGGTGACCACAGATGAGAATGCAACATGCAAACCCTTGAATGTAAGGTACAAAATTGCAAGAAACCTTTTTGTGTATAAACAAAGTAGTGGTATGACCAGCTTTAAAAGACATGTTGAAATGCACAAAGAAGGGTGAGGTTATATGTGAAAATGTTGGACCGAGACAAATCCAAACCCTTTGAACGCGGATGGTACTAGCCCAAACCAAAATACGATGAATCAAAAATGCTTAGTGAATTGGCCCGGTACATTACCCACAAAGAACAACCAATAAGCATGGTGGTTGTATGAGTGCCCGGTTAGTCATTCGGGGGTGTGCTCAACCAATGTACAAGAGGATCATTATAGAAAGATGGTTGGTGAAATTAAAAACCAATTTACCAAAACAAAAGATGAGCTCTGAGCTATTTGCATACCAACAAAATAAGGTCTCAATTACCTCCGATATATGGACTGCCGGTAACATGGCCTTGGGTACTCTTG
>JAJGRW010001051.1:19055-44957 GCA_025461045.1 Carex parvula | reverse complement strand
TTTTTTTTTTCCCACACGCACAATACTCTGCCGAACAGGCCCTATAAGAATTATTATATCAATTTTATTCTCTCTTCTTCGGAAATAAATCTGCTGTTATTCCAAAGGGATAACATGACCCTGTTATTCCGATCCCAGCCGTTGACCTTTGTTGAGATTCGGACATGAAATTTTTTTTTCTTAAGATTCGCGCATGAAAAAACTTTGAATGGTTGAGATAGGAATAACAGGTCGTGTGATCTCTTTGGAATAACAGCAGATTTATATACCTCTTCTTCTTTGATGCTTGATGCTTCCATTCAACCAACCAACCATGAGACGGTTTACACACAATTACAATATTATTATAATTCTAGGATGCTGATTCACATTGTTAATAATTAATGGAGAAGAATTCCTTGGAACCACCCGTAATAGAAAGTGTTCATATATAACATTTAATAAATTCAGTTCTTTTCAGTATGGAACTAAAATAAGTTTGCCAATTAATAAGCTCCTCTGAAGAGCTTTTCTAAAGTTCGTGTCAAACCTTAAGCTGCTTCCGAGGATTTTTTTTTTTTTTGAAAAAAAAAAAAATCAAAGTTATAATTCAGTAATTAAAATTGAAAATATAGAAATAAAGATCGTACTTTTAAATTCTGATTTCTATTTTCGAGAGTTTCAAATTTAGGTATGAATAAGAAAAACTGACTTCTATTTTCGAGAGTTTCGATTCTTATAAATAAATTTTGATTTGTTTTTGGAGGTAAAAGTTAGGGCCAAGCCCACAATTTTATTATATAAACATGAGCGGTGTCTATTTTACAGGGAAAAATAAAAAAAGTTTGTAAAATTTCATGAGAAAAGGAAAATGATAGAATTAAATGTTACAAACATATATCAAGTGAAAAAATTCAAGATCTCATTGTCTGTCTAAAGATTTGCATTTTTGCATTTTGGAATTTTCACAAAAGTTTTGCATTTTTGCATGTGATATTTTTTAAAAGACAAATTTTCCAGCTTTCAATGTAACTTCTTTTTCCAAAATTTTTAAAACTACCGTTGTTTAAAAAAAAAAAAACCAAAAAAACATCGTTTTTGAGAAATTTGAAATCAACACGGCCGCAGAATGATTCTGCGGCTCCAAATGCTGGGGACTGCACAGACATTTTGCGGCCTCATATATAATTTTTTTTTTGTCAAAGCAATTTTTGAGAAATCTCCTACAGGACACGCATTTCTAGAAACAAAAAATTTTTAAAAAACCAAACTTTGACGTAGATAAAAAACCAAAAAAAATAATATGGGGCCGCAGAATGGTTATGCGGACCCCTGGCTGGGTCCACAGAACGCCTATCCCCTGTATTTGAGGCCGCAGAATCATTCTGCAACCGTGTTAGATTTTGAATTTCTCAACAACGATGGTTTTTTAGTTTATTTTTTTTTAAACTGTGTGCTAACTTTTAAAAATCCCGGCTTCTTTTTTTAAGGTTGCCAAAAGTTGAATATATGCCGACCAACCATATTAATTGAACAAAAGAAGAAGTCAAAATTGCTTAAAAAAAGCTATTTAGCCTACTACCAAACAGAAGAGATGAGAAGAAAAACAATATACTATCTGCCTCACAGTGTAATGAAATTTGCCATAAATATATGCAGCTTTTTTGTGAATTTGCCAAGGAATCAAAGATTATTACATGTCAGAGTAACTTACATAGATAATCTCTGATGTACAGTATCGCTTATTTATCATTATAATTCTTGAAAGTTCTAAAAATATCATTTTGATTCTTGAAATTTTCAGTTTGTGCCAAATTGGTCCACTATTATCACTGATGAAAAAATTCGATGAAATTCCATGTCATTATGATTTTCACTATGATATATTGATATGTATGTAAATATTACTTTTAATATATTAATTGCTGATGATGCAAGAATACATGTTTGTATCTGTTTAATAGATCTGTGATATTAATTGTGGATGGTAAAATTGGTACCCACATCATCTTTATTATATATATATATATATATAACAACATGTATGCTATTTACAACACTATAACCTGATGGTAACATAGATGAATTAGTTTTTATTTCAATGGATGTTGAAGGTATGACCAATTTGGTACAAATTAGAAACTCTTAGGACCAATATAATATTTTCAGAATTTTAAGGACCCAAATAATAAATAAGTGATAATTTTAGGACCATTTATATAATTTACTCTACATATTATTTTACTAAGCATAACGGACAAAATAAGGTGCTAAACATATGCTGGAAGTCAAAAATAAGGCATGGTTGAACATTAAGAGAGAAATAAACAGCTTAACTACTATGCGTGCAGCATATGGGGCATTAATTTATTAAATGAAACAGCTGTATGGGCATGCATAGTATTTTGTTCAGATGCAATGAATAATAAATATTATCTAATGAAATCAGATGGAGAACTGAACATGAAAAGAGTCATAGCCAAGGTAGGATATAAGATATTTATTACCTCATACGGAGAACATGGAACAATTGCTTTGCTTTTATGCATATATCTGAAAGCTGAGGGATATATACGTAATTGAGAAACTTGTTAAAGTAATTCAAATACATTCATTTGACTTCCAATTGTATCGCCCAATGCCTAGGCGTTAATCATGAAATATATATATAATTAGTATCTAACTATATCATATTTCTACTTTAACCCCTATCAAATTTACTTTGTTCTTTTTTCTTATATTTTCTCAACATGTCAGTTCTAATACTACAATTATGAAAACTGATCGATTGTGTCAAATACTCAAGTGTCCGTCAGACGTGTCGTGTCGTGTTGTACTATGTCAAAAAAGTATAAAAAGTGGACACAGTACTTGTAAGAACATGACACATGTTTGAAATTATTTGGTTATTTCTTTTTATTTAAATGCAAAAAAGAACCGTTAAAAATAGATGTGTCAACATGTACGATACGGGTCGGGTGGAGGCATTTTCATACCTGTACCCGTTATGATAACGAAAAAGAATATTTACTCTTATCCGTCTTTTCGAATATGGTACGAGTCGGGTAAACGGATAAAAAAGTGCAATTGACATCTCGATTTGTGTTTTCGATAAAATATTTTTCAAACAAGAAAAAAAAAATAATAAACACAACTAATTTGTATTATAAAAATTTAATAAAATACAAAACTTTATTACTTCATGTATCATCTTCTTACAAATATATATAATTTTGTTTTTAAAAATTATCTTATACGATAATGAGTAAGATAACAAAAAAAATCATTACCCTTACCCTTATCCGATAAGTTAAACGAAAAAAAAATCTTACTCTTATCCGTGTTTTTGAATATGATACGGGTCAGATAAACGGATAAAAGGGTGTCATTGGCACCCTTAATTAAAAATAGAAATAAAGCCGAAAAAAATCTGAAAAATGTCCAAAACATTGAGAAAAAAATCAAATAAAATATGACCAAGAAAATTAAACTTGAAATTATATCTCAAATAAAAAACTTGAAACTAATATTTTGTCAATTGTCAATTTTTACGTGTCCAATTGTATTTTTCTGTGTCTGTGGCTTGCTTGGCACTTAACCATGTCGTTCTTCATAACACCCCTTCGTAACATGTAAATCCAACAACACGACAAAGGCAAAGCAGATTCGTACGATGTATGTGTCCTGATCAAGCCCGTAAAAGACACCGTGCCGTGTGGATTGAAGATCAAATCTTTTTATAAATTTACTATAAGTTTTTTATCAAATCTTTTGCTGAGGAGAGTTCAAATATCTTTATTTTTTGTGCTGTTTTTATTTTTAAAAATTAATAAATTTAAATTTAAAACTTAAAAGTCAAAATAAAACCGTTGGATATGATTTCATCATTTTAACTATGCATGTGTAAAAAATTATGACATTTTAATTTTATTTTTATATAAATCAATAAGTTGATTTCAATTTTATTTTTATATAAATCAATAAGTTGAAACATCAACGTTAAAAATTATCCACATTAGTATGTTTTTTACAAGCTCTTGATGACAACCAAAATAGAATTGAAATGTCATAATTTTTTACACGTGCATAGATAAAATGATGTAGATCATATCCAACGGTTTTATTTTGACTTTTAAGTTTTAAATTTTGAGTTATTAAAGTTTTAAAAATAGAGGCATGGTGGAGGCACAAAAAATGAAAGCATTTGAACCCTCCTCTTACTATAATTTCAAGACTCAGTTTTTGATTTAGTGGTAAAAACAATGTATGTTATGTGAAGGTTGCATGTTCAAAACTCAAATAGAATTTTTTTTTATAGATATTAAATAGTTTTGTTTAAAAAAAATAAGGATTTGTTCCTTATTTATTTTATTGATAAAAGGTTTCAAAGGGAAACCAAGGTACAAGTTGAAAAGTAATTTGACATAGTTGAATTTTTTTTTTAAAACAGATAAAATAAAAGAAAATTAAAAAAATTATAACTTAAAACTCTTCTTTTAGCGTAAATAATTCTACTGATTTTGCACCTCTATAACCAGATCTTGTAGAGTTTTGATCTGATCCCTGAAGATTCTTGAGCATCTCTGCATATAAACATTGCGAGAAAAAATATTTCTTTAGCCTTTTTGTCTCCCTCTTTTTTCACTATCCATCTATGAGCCCCCTCATTTCTTAAAATTATTCTCCAATCTTGGATCATCAGACCAATCTATTAGAAATGGCTTTGTATAGTTCCAAAGCGAAGGGACATTCGGTAAACAGGTGCATTACTGATTCACAATGTGATCTACATATTACACACATGCTAGGCATGTTCCAACCTCTTCTTTGTAGATTTTGTGCTGTTAGAATTTTCTTATAGTACACTAACCATCCAAATATATGAATTCTTGGGAGAACCTTCATTTTCCAAATTTTGTGTATATCAGTTGTAACCATTGGCTCATTTTTAATCCCTTGATAAGCTGACTTGACATAGAAGGTCCCTAAAGCAGTCAAATTCCATAATACATCATCTTGTATTGCACTGTTAAGGCTCTGCATTGCCATCAGGTTTTGTAATTGAACCAGTTCCCTTCTGAAATCATCAGATGTCCCATTGTAAAACAAGTCCACAATATTATGCGTATGAAGAACTTGATGGTAACAGATGTTTTGATCTCTTGCTTCTTTGTATAGTTCCGTGAAGACTGCGTATATTAGGCCTTGTTCCCAATTGTTGTTCGAGAACTGAATTGTTGTACCATCTCCTATAATTCTTGTCATAAAACAATAACTAAAGGTTTTTGCCTTCCTCAGGGTATGTTTGAAAAATTTACAATCTGGAAGGGCACTCGGTCTGTTAATGTCATACACAGATAATATCAGTGACTTCCATAGTCTCATTTCTGGCTTAGTCCAATACCAATACGATTTGGCTAATAGGGCATTATTAAAAGCATGCAGATCAATTATATCAAGACCTCCCAATTTTTTTAATTTGCAAACTAATTCCTAATTTGCCAATGATATTAAATACTTGAGTAGCTTGACTTACAATCTTTACTCAATTTTGTTTCTTACCACAACCTTCTTCGAAAAGAAAAGAAAATGAATCAAACCAGGTTTGTATAATTAAATTGTATATACCAATTCATCTTTTTTTTCTCAAGTTATGTTTCATTTGAAGATTTTTTGAAACTTTAGAAATCAAATTTCCACATGAATTAAGATAAAAAATTACATGGTGGCTTGACCTACAACCTTTACTCAATTTTTTTTTTTTGCTATAACGTTTCTTCGGAAAGAAAAGAAAATGAATCAAACCACGTTTATATAATTAAATTGTGTATAACAATCCATCTTTTTTCTGAAGATATATTTCATTTGAAACTTTCTTGAACTTTAGAAATCAAATTCCCACATGGATTAAGATAAAAAAAAAAAACCACATTGATTGCATTTTCTAATCATGGGAAATTGAAAAATAGCAATTTGTATAAAGTCCAACCAAAAACAGTGAAAACATGTTCTTCTAATAGAATTATTATCAGACATGATCCAGATAATTCGCTAATCTCTTCATTCAACAGCAACCATAAATAAGCAACAGTGAAATTACACAAATGTATTTTCGTGTTAAACGTGTTACCGTGTAGATCCTAAAATTTTAAAATAGAGTTTTAATTAATCTTCCAAACTTAATGTATGCATGATACCGAGGATTGGGGTCGATTTTGTTTCACTTTTTAATTAAATTAATCGTTATAACGGTAATGAAAATTATTTGCTAATTGACTTGTCTACTAGAGGGTTATGTGGCAGTGTATTATTCGATCACAAAAATGTTGACTTAAATGCACTAATTTTATCAGAGTTAATGACTTTTTTTAATGTGCTTATTGATGTCCTTGCCAACGTAGTTGTAAATGAAACAATTACCAAGGTAAAGAATTAAGAACAGAGATGGTAAAAAAAGAAAGAAAACAAATTAAATATTTCATTCTCAGGTTTTAAAATGAATTAGAACTTTCAAGACTTGGAAGGACCCGACATTTTTATTAATATATAAAGTTTAATAGAAAATAATTAATATACTCAGAATTTCTAAGTATTTATAAAAATATTCATACAGATTATTTTTTAACCGGTATTCTATTTATTTAAATAAAAATATCGGTGGAAGGACCACTCCAGTAGTTTACTCAAAATATGATAATTGGGTCATCAACTTATTTCTTCTTAATAAGAGGTCACATCACATTAAATGAATCGGAGACCGTCCATGAGCATCGAACCAAATTCAAGTTGATGTAAATCGGACGGTTCGATGCGAAGCCAGATCACAGCTATCCAATCCGCAATTGTGTTTATACCGAAAATTTTATTTATACCATTTTGGGAAAAAAGATAAACCAAATAACCATCGTTTTCTGACAATTATAAATCTAGCACGGCCGCAGAACACCGGAGCGGACCCATATGAGGGAGGCCGCAGAATGCCGGAGCGGATCCCCATATAGGGCCGCACTATGCCGTAGCGGACCCGGGTCCGCAGAATGCCGGAGCGGCCCCTATTTTTTTTTTTTTGATCTGATTCTGAAGTTGATTATGATTTTGTTTTGGAAATTTTTATCAAGTTTGTACTGGAAGTTGTGTGTAATTACTTATGTTTGAAATGTCGTTTAATCTGAAATTGTTGTTCGTCGTTTGTTTGATCAAAAGAAACATTACAATAGAACAAAGAGCCATATAAAGAAGCATACAATAGAACAATGCTAATGTTATCGGAAATTACAAATACGTCTAATTAACCGAAAATAAACAATATTTTTACGAGTACAATTAAAAAAACAACATTAACTCTCAAACTCGTGCAGCTCGAGCAGCTCTGTTTTGTCTTTCTTGTGTATCTCGGCCGGCTTGGTGTCCTCTTCTCCTATTATGTAGAACGTCCATCCACATCGGAATTCTATCGTGCTGTCTTCTGCCCACAGAAATATTTTTTTTCTCTGGAACAAGGACCGGGCCATCGTGTTGAGGCCATTCCGACTGATTTCCATACACATGCCATTGAGCGCTCCATGTGTTGATCAGTGTATGGATGTGATAGTAGTGACTTACAATGACGCCAGGGTCGATGCCTCGGAGACGACACACGGACAGAACATGAGAGCACGGTATTCTCTCCAATTGAGGCTTCTGGCACGTGCAAGTTACTGTGTGATCATCCCCGATTATCATCGTGTATTTGTAATTGGCCTTAGTAAACCGACCAGAATCGTCAGGTTTAAAAGCGTGAACTCTCTCTTATGTGGAGGTTACCTCGAACTCTTGTTGTTTCCAAAGCCCCCAGCGTCTTCATTTTATCGGACCTCTCGAACCGTTTGTTGATCAGCTACGAAAAATTAAAAAATAATGAAGAAGTCAGATTTTTTTTTTAACAAAGTTCATTAAAAATTATGAAGAAAGAACTACAAATAAAAGTACCTGATGCACACGACACGAGAATTGTTGACCTTGACTGACTTCCCATTCCGCTTTGGCCCTCCTTTGCGCAAACCATGTCATGCATTTGTAAAATGTGTCTTCAATTATTACCGCAACCGGTAGCTTACGAGATAACCTGAAGACATTATTAAGCGACTCGGACCCATTTGTAGTCATGATGCCCCAACGGTAACCACCGTCCAGTGCTTGGAATATCTGTTAGTGTAATAATCTAGAAGTCAATAATACGATAATTTAATTATATAAAGCTTTGTTCATGAATTGAATGATTAATAATATTATCATTTTGTTCTTTGAGTTTTATCGAATTATGGATCATTTCGGCATTCAGATTCAAAATGAGTAGAACTTCATAATATAGATGATAAATACTCTTAATAGTCACTGACCGAGGTAATTAGCAAAGAACACTAATTAACCAATTAAAGGTTAGTATGTGGATTAAATGATGGTTAAAGTTTTACTTACCATAGACAAGGAGTTGTCAATTTAATCACATAGATACATGTTAGAGAACATGGTATTTGACAGACCCCGAATGAAACATTATACGGAATTGTGTTCGTGTCATTAATGTTTTCATTCAGTGTTAAATTCTAAAGTATGAGGTATTCATCTTTCCTAACTAAGAGATGTGTATGTGTGATTGTTACCTAACGCTATCTGTAAAAAGTAGCTATAATGGTAGCTCTTCGGTATACATAACTTAGCTGAGGTAGTGATGGTATACCAAAAGTACTATTGTCCCTCGTATTTATTATACGAGTTATAGTGTCACTGGGCCCCTTGATAGAGTAAGAATATCTGCTAGCAGTATGAATACAAGAGTAATCATATTTGATAATCTGCTCAAGATCAAGAAAAGATTAATTTACAAGGATGACACAAACCTACCTTGAAATTAATCTGACAGCTATGAGACAAAAGAATTAAACACGAGTAAAATAGTTTACTAGATCGTGATATTGTACTGTACGACATCATCTGTGTAATTGGATGGTCATGATGCGTTTTGCCAGATGCCTCTCATGATTATAGAAGTTAAAACGGTTTTAATTCTATTTACCAACATAACACAGATCCTATCGGGTCACACCTATAGGAGTTAATCGGAGAATCTTATTGATTGATTATAAATTGATTATGATCAATAATAAGATGGTTTATAATTAATTATACTTAATATAATTATATTATAAATGTCATGTAAAAATGAGAAGCAGAAACATTGGTTAATTTATAAACGTGTATGACACGTTGTATAAAAGTTAACCGGTTAATTTATAAACGTGTAGGACACGTTGTATAAATTACCGAAATCAACAACCGCAAGAAATATAATTATTCAGAATAATTATACGGATATTAATTGTGTTTGGGGCGAGGGCATTCTGGTCTTTTCAGATTTGTCCTTATCCGCATGACACGTCACCGATCCTATCCACATGACATGTCATCAATCCTATCAACATAAGCACCTCTGCTGCAAGCAGCTTACAAGTAGCTTACAAGCAACTGCCTGCAAGCACCTCGCTGCAAGCACCTGCCTGCAAGCACCTCGCTGCAAGCAGCTTACAAGCACCTCCCTAACCCTATAAATAGAGGGGTAGGGGCAAGAGAATTCATAAGTTGAAAAGTTTGAAAAGTCTGAGTTCGATTCGAATTGGTTCGGTTATCGTTCTCTTTCTCGTTTTCTCTCCCAAATAGTGTTGCAGTTTAAACGAAAGTTATACGTAACAGTTACGTATTATCTTTCAAGTTGTTGAATAGTGTTTGCAGGATTTTGGTGAATAGTGTTTTCTCAAAAGTCGCGATATTTCTATTTTGCCTTTTAGTAAAATTAGAATAACTGCGGGTCGGGAATTCTGCTATTTTGTCTTTTTCTCGTGAATAGTGTTTTTGCGTAATACCGCGGTTTACAGTATTTCTGGCAAAAGAAATAAATCGCTCTCTGGTTAGTCCTGGTGGATAACCTATAGAGGCACCATATGTTTGGTGCTCCGAGAGAAGTCATTGCTCTGAAAGAAGACATTGTTCAGATCCGGTCTTCTCGCTCGGTCTGCATTCCAATTGTAATTTGGAAACAAGGTATAAATGTTATTTATATTTATTTAAATGTTAAATAAATATTATTTTAGAAATCAATCAGGGAGTAGATCCTAAGTAGGATTAAAAGATTATGTCAAGGGAAAGACTGGAAAAGGAACTTTCGTTTGGCTTTCCGACGTAACTCTTTTAATCCTAGGGTTAAGTTAAAAGTAAAATTTTTGTTTTACCAACTTTCCGCATACTTAACATAATCAAAGGGTACAGCGATTACCCAACAATATCTTCCATGGTTTGGGGTACTCGTTCTCATCTTGATCCAAATATTTACCCACACCGTCCAGCCAATTGAGGGCAATGTCACATGCCTGCCCCATTGCTTGCATTCCTTGCTCGTATCTCCTCATCTTCCTCTTAGCCACACATATTCTAAAAAAACGGATTGCCTTATCACTGCAACCGTTCTTCTTCATGTTCTCGGCTATGTGAGTAGCACAAAGACGGTGAACACATTGATCCTCATCCTCCACGTTCCATCCCATATCATCTTGTCTGAACACCTTCTTGATACCCTTTCCCCTATCAGTGATGACACACATGAATCTGGAGCGGATTACATTACGGCGCAACCATTTCATGAACCACGCACAATCGTCATAACTCTCTGATTCTACTAGTGAAAAAGCTAACGGGAGGAGCTGGTTTTCAGTATCGTACCCGGTTGCAATCAACAGCTTCCCTGTGGTAAAACAATCAAATTAATTACCTTTAAGAGTCGAAATCAACTAAAATAAATAAAGTGAAAACAATCAAATTAGTTACCTTTATACCGGCCTGACAGGAAACATGCATCAACGGTGATGACCGGTCTGATATGTTGAAAAGCAGCTATGCATGGTCCAAATGCCCAAGCCGCTCTATGAAAATACCTCCATGGTCCAGGTTCACCAGTGGGATATGAGGTCACCTCAAACAATGTTTCTGTCAATAAATTTAAAAAAATAAGTTCAATTTTGAATTTTTGATTGATAATGAAATGACGTAAAAAATGAAGGAACAATGTAGTACCTGGGTTGCTTCTTTTGATTGCCTCCAACAATGGAACTACAAGAGAGTATGACCCCTCCCAACTGCCAAATTGACGGGCTATTGCCAACTCACGGCCACGCCATAGTTTATTGTACGCCGGTATCTGACCATTGTACCTTTCAGCAACAGCAATTCGGACAGCCTGAATACTCAAGTCGACATAGTTCCTCATGTGAGCGAATATACACTCGGCAACCATAGTAGCTGACAACTGGGCGTGATCTGTTCTTGTCGCATCCGCATGGCATAAATGTTGTGTTGGGCACTTGGAGACACGCCATTGTGTTCCATAACCGGTGGCCCTTGCGAGTATGTATCACCTACAGTAACTGTTCTTGCACTTGAACCTAATTCTTGTGCGGTCACTGTGCGTATTTATTATCTCTTTGTTGCATAGGATGTGAAACCTGGCAATTGCGCTCTTCATTGCCTCTTTTGAGTCATATGTTTGTCCCTCGGACAATTCATTCTCATACTCTACCCTACTTCCAAACAAACCCGAATTGGCTTCCATAAACCCTGATGTGTCGTTGAAAGCATGAATCGGGTGCTGAAACCCGCGATCCATTATCCGAAACCCGCGATCCATCTTGAAAGTCCTTGGTTTGCCGAGCACAGGTCCGGTATCTTCCTGGTCAGACTGATCGCTCATACCCTCAGGATCAACAGGACCCTAATTTTCCTCTGCCTCTAGTATTTTCGGATCCACTTCTTCATCGGATTCATCCGGATTACAAGTTTGACCCCAATGAGCGGTCCGACTAGATGAAGGCTGGTCAGTCTGGGATGGGGCCCGACGGGAGGGTCGGTCCCTCTGAACTGGGGCCCGACTACTGGACGGTTGGTCAATTTGGACAGGGGACGGACTAGAGCCGGATGAGTTACCCCGACTACGACCCTGGATTAACCTCATAACTGGGTTCGAACGCCGGGCTCTGGTAACCTCCACATATAGGTCAATTATCTTGTATGCACCTCCAGAAAAACTCATGGTTTGGTTGTACAATACCTGCCAGACTCCCTCATTTTGAATTGGAAATAGTTGGAACCAGGTTTGTGCCGAACTAGTCGGCATGCTAATTTTGGCATCAATTTTAAGGTCATACTGACCCTGATCCAACTCCAAATTCTGACATATACTTGATTTAAGTACCAAATAATCAGTACCCGGCAATACCGGGATCACAGTAACAGGTCCAATACTATAGTAAACCCCATTAGGACCTGTTAAAAAATCCCCACCAGTGTAGATGGATACCATAAAGCTATTTTTTCAATCAAATACAGAAGAAACCTACAATTAAAAATTAACTAAATTAATTATTTTAAATTAATTATTCTAATTAAATTATTCTAATTTAATTATTGCTAAATTAATGATTCTAATTAAATTATTAATCTACTGAAATAAAAATAAAAAATTTAAAAGAAGAGAGAAAAAAACTTACAGATCAGAGAGCTAACTCAGGAGAGAGAAGGTGTAAGAGTGTGGAATGAAATTTCGCTGTCATTTTCAGGATATAAAGAACAGGGGCCGCTTCGGCATTCTGCGGACCCGGGTCCGCTCCGGCATACTGCGGCCCCATATGGGGGTCCGCTCCGGCATTCTGCGGCCTCCCTCATATGGGTCCGCTCCGGTGTTCTGCGGCCGTGCTAGAATTACAATTGTCAGAAAACGATAGTTATTTGGTTAATTTATTTTTTTAAAATGTTATAAATAAAAATTTCGGGTGTTTATACGTACAACTTTAAAGTTCATTCAGATCAAGTATGTACAAATCATAATATATATAAATTGAATTGAACGGTTCTGATCGATCGGACATCAAACTAAATTTCATCCGATCGATGGTCCATCAAACTGCCCCTACTCCCACATTATAAACCCATCACGTGTAACGTGTCATTAGTTATTCCTCTCCCGTTGAAGTACAATAGTACATATATATTAACTCTTTAATTTCTTTTCTAACATCAACACTGAGTTGAACTTAACTATCTCCTGTGTAGAGACAAAACACAATTATTTGTGTTACAAAGAACGTGGAAGATCTTTCCAATTAAAAATTGATCAAATATTTAAAAAGATGGTACACATGCAAGTGCTACTACCAATAACTCAATATTCAATAACAAGTCTTCCATTGAACAATAAGCCAGAGAAGCACCAGCTCTTCCAAATCAATGGTCCCAAACCTTTAATTTCTTTATTCTCTCTCATTCTAAGTCGCTAATAAAAGCACCTATCACCAGCCCATATGATGCAACCACTTCTCATTCTTTCTTAGATCCTCTCCAATGGAAGAACCTACCACCTCTTCTTCTAATTCTAATTCCAATTCTTCTTCCACTTCTTCTTCCTCCAATGCCTCTCCAAAACCAACTGTATTCTCAACCCTGAACAGCGCCAATGCCAGCAACCCGAAGAAGCGACAGCGCAGCAGCGAAGGCAAACACCCAGTTTACCGAGGTGTGCGCATGCGCAGCTGGGGAAAATGGGTTTCAGAAATCCGGGAGCCACGAAAGAAGTCTCGAATTTGGCTTGGCACCTACCCCGACCCTGAAATGGCAGCACGTGCGCATGATGTTGCTGAACTGGCGATAAAAGGCCGCAACGCACACCTTAATTTCCCTTCATTGGCACCTATGCTACCCAAACCAGCGTCGACATGTCCCCAGGATGTACAGGCTGCAGCTGCTCAGGCTGCTGCCTCGGATTACACGGAACCAAACCATGAAAATTCATCTAGTACTGCCTTGGATTACACAGAACCAAACCATGAAAATTCATCTAGTAGCAGTGCAGATCATGGAGATGGAAATAATGATGAGTTGTTTGATTTGCCTGATATATTGTTTGATTTGAGAGATGGGTTCAGGTTCGGGTTTGAGCTATCAGGAACAATATCGACATGGGTGCCTGACGAAGAAGTTCAGTTCGAGCTCGATGAGCCCCGTCTTTGGGAATATTAGTGGAAGAGAAATTAAATGTGTAAAAATGAAAGAAAAAATAAAAAAGAAGGATTTTTTTGTTGAAGGTTTTATCTTTTGTTAAGTTCGTAGAAATCGAAATTTGCTTCAATACCCATTAAAGGTCAGAATTCTTGTACATCTCTCAATTTATTTTTTCCCATTTCACCCCCAATTGTCATTCCTTTTGTTGTACCTCGTATTAATTGTTTGGTTGCTGAAGCTTTTTTTGCGAGTGATGTTCTAACACTATAATTATTATTTTGGATAACAAAGTACAAAATATATATCAGGGGTACTGCACATGCGATTACCAAATTTGGGAGGGTGTAAATGCGATTAAAAGAAAATGATACAATTTCCTCCTCTTGGTTGATCTGTTTCCTTTTTCATCTTTTCCTAATTTTATTCTTTTCTTTTAAAATGCTAGCTTTGCTTTCTTTTTCACTAGAAAAGACATTCTAACCTCTCCCATAAAGAGTATTAGACAGTGCACTTGATATTTTTGTTTTCATCAAGTTAGATTAATTGTATGTATAATGGTGGATTGTGAATTTGTGATTGGCTACTTGTGTACATAAAACGGAATGTACTCATAAAAATCAGAAATTGTTTCATTTTCAATCTCAAAATAGAAAATAAAAAAAGTACATGCCACTTTTGTTTAATTTAATGGAAGTATCTACTTGTATGATTTTATTGTCTAATCACAATGCAAGGCGACAAAAGGTGCACATTGAAGTGCCAGATCTTTTATTAACCTGAAATGAATTTATTTTCCTGTATCATCTCTCAAATTAAGCCTTCCAATAATTGATTTAGTCTTGACTAGAAAGCACTTTAGTACAGAAGACATCATCAGTGTTCTTGTGTAAAGAACAGTGAAATTTTGATGCCTCACTGCATATCAAATTCAGACAAATTATATGAACATGTTTTCAAATGAGGCATGATAATTGTCTCCCAAAATAAGTAAGTCTTTCTGATAAAATTTGTATATCATGCATTTATAATCAACTTGGAAGTCCAATACTCCAATTACTTATTATAGATCTAGTCCAGAAAATTGTTCTAGTGAAGTAAGATTCACTGCTTAAAAATCCAAATTAATTAGAAGCGCCTGTTTTTCTATATATTTATAGAAAAAGTTGCAACTAATTATTGTAAGAGTTTGATCAGTTGCTAATTTAATTGTAGCGCTATGAAGAATGCCCAAAGTAGTTCAAAGATCATGCCTAGCAGTGATTATAGTGAGACTTGTAGCTACTTAATTATTATAAATAAAACCTTCCTTTTTCGGTGAAAAGAAAAATTGAAAAAGCAGGTTTTACCGGAAGACCCGACATTTTTATTAATATCCAAAGTTTAATACAAATTATTAATTATGCCCGGAGTTCAAAACTTTCGCTAAAAATACCCAAACCGGCCAGAAAATGGCCGGTTTACTCCCCCCCTAAACCGGCCATTTTCTGGCCGGTTTACTCTTTTTTTTTTTTTTATACCCGCAAAAACCCCTATATATACCCCTTTTTCTCTCTCTCCTCTCACAATTCTCTCATCTCTCAACCGAATTCTCTCTTCTTTGAGGTAAATTTTTTTTTTATCTAATTTAATTTTTAATTTATTTATTTTAGGGTTTAGGATTTAGGATTTAGGTGTTAGAATTTAAATTATATTGTTGTAATTTAGTGTAATTAGCTAAATTGACCAATATTTAGTGTATTTTGGTCCTTTTTATCAGAATTAGGCTGATTTAGCGTCATTTTACCGAAATTAGCACGGTTGACCAATATTTAGGGTATTTTGGCCCTTTTTACCATAATTTTGCTAATTAAGCTTAATTTTACCGAAATTAGCACAGTTGACCAATATTTATGGTATTTTGGCATCTTTACCATAATTAGACTAATTAAGCTTAATTTAGTGTAATTAGCACGATTGACCAATATTTAGGGTATTTTGGTCTTTTTTACCATAATTAGGCTAATTAAGCGTAATTTTACCGAAATTAGCACAATTGACCAATATTTAGGGTATTTTGGTCTTTTTTACCATAATTAGGCTAATTAAGCGTCATTTGACCGAAATTAGCACGGTTGACCAATATTTAGGTTATTTTGGCCCTTTTTACCATAATTAGGCTAATTAAGCGTCATTTGACCGAAATTAGCACGGTTGACCAATATTTATGTTATTTTGGCCCTTTTTACCATAATTAGGCTAATTAAGCGTCATTTGACCGAAATTAGCACGGTTGACCAATATTTAGCTTATGTTGGCCCTTTTTACCATAATTAGGCTAATTAAGCTTAATTTAGTGTAATTAGCACGATTGACCAATATTTAGGGTATTTTGGTCTTTTTTTACCATAATTAGGCTAATTAAGCATATTTTTACCGAAATTAGCACAATTGAGGGTATTGTCCAACGTTGCGTGGACGGCATGGTACAACGAGCATGGACGTCCGGTGCAGCCTCATGTATGTCATACTTCAGTATCTGTCAGGTTTTAATAAATTTCTTCATTCAGATCAAATTTAATAATTTATGTGTCTGATTGCAGGGTCCGACAGAGATGCCGTCACAGCCACCACTTGCGGGGTTCGATACTTCTGATATGAAGTCCCTCTCGTACAGTCTCCAGGACTACGGGATATTGGATGATGAGTTCAGCTCGGCACCGAGGGTACCCCGATATGGCACAGAGATGCCGCATGATGGAGATGCGAGTGGTAGCGGGTCTCATACTCAGCCTGCCTTTGGGACTGAGTTCGCCGCATCTATCTTTAGTACACCTCCGCTAGTACCGACAGTCCCTACAGGTGATGCCATATGGGATACCGCCGATCAGATACTCAGGTCTGCCGATGCCCCAGATGAGCCCGAGAGAGACGGAGCCTGGCCGCGCTGGCGCCGGGCGAACGCCGGAGTACCGCCTCAGCGATATTCCCCCTCTCCGTTTTAGTTGTATTTTTACTAGTTTTGTACTATTTATATTTGATATACTATTTATGTTTGGTATATTTGGATTATCCTATATTTTGATTCTTGTGTATGTGTGCTTTTATAGTACTATTTTTTTATTTTACAGATAAAAAAAATTATCATGATAATGCTAAACAGAAAATATTACAACATTAAAATAGTAGCACAACATAAAAAATAAACAGAAAAGTATGTTAAACAGCAAAAATAAACTCATCAAGATTAAACCGACATTTTTATTAATATCCAAAGTTGAATAAAAAGTTTGAAAACCATCATCTGGGGTTTCAAAAGTTTGAGCTTAGTCAGAAAACCATCACCTGGGGTTTCAAAAGTTCGAATATGAAAATGTGATCACGCCTTGGTTGTAATTAACAAAAAAAAAAGGCTGAAATTTTGTAAAAATAAATAAAATATGAAAATAATGCAAGTAAGTCAAAATTCACCCTTTATCTATCATTTTATTTTCGAAACGTATCATGTTATAAATTATTTTGAAAAAAAATTCGATTATAAATCGTAAGTCGTAAATTATAGAATGCCGTATATCATGTAGTTATAAGAGTATATGTGCTATATTGTTTTATGGCAAATTTTTCTATGGACTAATACCCGACATTTTTATTAATATCTAGAAGTTGAATAATGCAGGGGTTAAAAAAAAAAAGAGTAAACCGGCCAGAAAATGGCCGGTTTAGGGGGGGAGTAAACCGACCATTTTCTGGCCGGTTTGGATATTTTTAGCGAAAGTTTGGAAATCTGGGCATAATTAATAATTTGTATTAAACTTTGGATATTAATAAAAATGTCGGCCGGAAGACATGCAACGATCATATATCTTAGATTCTTAATCAAAATTTATAGCATTTCCTTTATTTAGACTGATTATTTTACAATGATTATGCTAATGATAGCTTGCTTATTCAATTACAAAGCTAATCTTTCAAAAGTAAAAGAAGATCTGGGTTAAATGATTGCTCACGTCACTTTCCAAGTTCAATCTTTTAACTTTGAATCAAAACGATAAAAAAATACACAGAATTAAAAGAAAACAGACTATTTGATTGGAGGGCTGATATTCAATCTGAAATTTTATTATTTTTTAATCACAGTCGTTGGCAGATTAAGACATTTTCGTGCTTAATATAAGAATAGAGAATAGAGATATTTATACCTACACAGTTAGATATTTACTTGTTTGATTTAATGCGAACATTTGATATTGTAAAATTAATATGAACATTTTTTGAAGTTGTAAAAATAATATTGTAGAATTAAATATTTGATGAATTGTCTGATATATAAATTTGAATTGTTTGAAGTTTAAATTTGCATAGTTGGTATGTTTATACTTTTGAGTCCTTGAGTGTTTAGATTGCTGTGTAAAAAGCTAACTTTGTTTTTATGTAAAAATAATTAAAAATTATAAGTATGGTCGTTAATTTATACCGTTGTAAATTAAATAAGCATTCATGAATCAGGAAATTTTTTATTGGTAGAAATTAAAGAAAATGAAGAGAGAGAAATAGAAAGGGTACATCACTTTTTTGATTGGTAGAAAGATCGGTAGGATTTCTACCGATTCTAAAAATAAAAAAGTTTCGATCGGTAGGAATTTTACCGATCCAAACCAGTTTGTTTTTTTTCTTTTTATTTTTTTCTAGTAAAAAATATTTTTTTTACAAAAATAGATAGAGTATCTTAAAATTTAGACATAACAAAACATTCAATCTATTTTTTGAAAAACTTTTCATATTTTACTAGAAATCTAATATAAAAATTCTCTCCACCTATATATCAGATTAAAAAAAAGTTTAGATCAGTAGAATTATTTTTCTATCAATATAAGAACTGATGTACTCTTTCTATTTCTCTCTCTTCTTTTCTATTAATTTCTACCAATAAAAAATTTCCCATGAATATGATAGTCGTAATATTTATGGGGCTATATTGTAGCTATACATTGATATGTAGAAACTTTCAATAGCTGAGCGTGAAATTGGCTACATATATATGAGTGTATTATTCATCTGACAGTCTGGTAAAAATAACAGAGGATGTCAGGTGCTAAGCACGTGCAATCGCCAACCTGTACAACTGATTTCATTCAGTGTGACAGCAAAAAAGAAAAATAAAACATATGGAATGTTATGCCAAATGACTATATACTATATAGTATATACATATGCCTTTTGTTTTTCTAAACAAGTATATATATGTATTGCTTTGTAATAAGTACCTGATTTGGTTATTGTGGGCGAACGAGGTTTCGGTCACAATCTTGGAAAGTTCTTTCTCTTTTATAGCTGCCGTGGTTCAACTTGGACCTGATAGTCAACCGTGGCTGCTCTTCGCAGCCTACGGTGAATGTGATGATAGACAAAATGAGGTGATGTGGAATAAGCTAGCTGACTATGCAAAGAATCAAGGGTTACCGGTATGCGCAGTGGGGGATTTTAATTGCATAACCAGCGAGCAGGAGAAGCAAGGGGGAAACCATAATCTCAAACAAAAACACAAAAAATTCAGGGCTTTTTTACAACAATCGGGTTTACTGGATCTGGGGCACTCTGGACCGGCCTATACGTGGGCAAACAACCAGCAGGGGAGGCGGCTCATACTAGAGAGATTGGATCGGGGAATCGCAACAGCGGACTGGCTCAACCTATTCCCAAACTCGAAGGTTTTCCATTTGCCAAATTACTCAAGCGATCATCTGCCAATACTCATCCGCACAGAAACAAGACCAAAGAGGAAAATAAGGCACTTCCGAGTAGAGCAGTGGTGGTCGGCAGAACATGATTTCCCTGATTTATGTGCTAGAGTGGGGAGTGGTCATAATCGGACATGGGAAGAAATTATCTCAAAATTCAAAAAAGAAATTCGGGTCTGGGAGAAAGGGGCTAAGGATCCGAACTTAGAGGTTGCACTAATTGAGAAAGAAATGGAAGTTTTGATAAATGTTAACCAAACAGAAGGGGTCAGGATGCGAATTAAAGAATTGCAGCAGCGGTATAGGCAATATTTAGCGGCACAGGAGGTCTTTTGGCTTCAAAGGTCTCGCCTGAATTGGGCAGTACAGGGAGATCGGAATACGCGCTTTTTCCACATGACGGCCACGGTGCGGCGTCGGCGAAACCGCATCCAGGCAATCCAAAATGAAGAAGGGGAATGGTTTGTTAAGGAGGCCGAAATACGCAGGCTGTTTGTATCCCACTTCAGGGAAATATACAGGGAGGACCCTGTAAATAGGCAGCAGGACTTGCGGCTGTTATCTGATAATATAAGGGGCGAAATTACAAAGGTGCAGGACTCGGCAATTGAGGGCCTTCAAAAAATGCCAACTGAAGCAGAAATATTTGGAATTCTCTCCTCTTTGGGCCCAACTAAATCACCGGGCCCTGACGGGATTAATGCCGGCCTTATCCAGCAGCAATGGGGAACCTTCGGGCCAACAGTGATGAAGGAAGTTTTGCTCTTCTTTGAAACTGGGGTGATGAAACCGACCATTGCACAGTCGCATCTGGTTTTAATACCAAAAATTGAAGTGCCGCTGAAGGTAACAGATTTCCGCCCAATTAGCGTTTGCAACTTAATTTACAAACTTATATCAAAGCTACTAGCTAAAAGGATGCAACCTCTAATGGCGAATCTGATATCAACGGCTCAAACCGCATTTATCCCGGGCCGGGAAATTTCGGAGAATGTAATATTACTCCGAGAAATTCTTCACAGCTTCAAAAAGCCTTTCAATGATGATCAGCAATTTGTTCTCAAAGCCGATCTAGCAAAGGCATTCGATCGAGTAAATTGGGAGTATCTCTTTCATCTACTGAGCCTCTATGGTTTTCCTGATAAATTTTGTCACTGGGTAAGGGCGTGTGTCTCGTCAGCAAAATTCACAATTCTCCTAAATGGTACTGGTGACGGTTTCTTTCTACCGACCCGTGGCCTGCGACAGGGATGTTCGATGTCACCATACCTGTTTATAATCGCCATGGATCCACTGTCTCGTATGTTACAAAGAAATCTTAGGTCGGGTCTGATAAGAGGCCTGCATTTGGCGCGATACTCAACACCGATCACTTCATCACTCTTTGCTGATGATCTTCTTTTGATGGGGAAGCTATTACCAAAGGAGGTAACAGTGCTACTCTCAACTCTTAATACATTCTCTGATGTTTCAGGGCTCTCAATAAACCAAGCAAAATCGAAGGTGTGGTTCTCAGCTAATGCAACCGATCAGAGTAAGGCAATGCTAAGAAGTTTTATTGAAGTTGGAGAGGCAGAGGTTGGGGAGAAGTATCTCGGTTGCCCGGTTGCGGTTGACAGTAATGAGGCCTTTGACTACTTAGTTGAAAGATTTGAGAAGCGATTGAACCGGTGGAAGGCAAACTTCCTATCACATGCTGGACGATTGGTCCTTATCAAAGCCGTGCTCGAAAGCTTATCGATCTATGCTATGGGAACAATTCTAATTCCAAACAAGACTATAAAAAAACTGACTGCTATAGCAAGAAACTTCTTTTGGGGGGGGAAGCATGATAAGAGGAGTTTGGCATATGTTGCTTGGGATACTATCACGTTGCCAAAGGAAAGGGGAGGCTTGGGTTTGAGAAACTTGAGGGAGATGAACCAAGCTTTAATCCTGAAGGCAATCTGGAAACTGGCAGCAGGTAGTGATGCACAATGGGTACACGCTCTAAGGACAAAATACTATCCGAGGGGAGCTTTCTGGTCAATTCAGAGGAGAGTGGGCTGCTCTAAGTTTTGGAAGCACCTGATGCAACTGAGACCAATTATGGCTGCGCAAGTGGCTTGGAAAATTGGGAGTGGCGATAAAATTCACATCTACTCACAACCCTGGTTTCCGGGGTGGCAAGAACTCAGAGCTACCACTGCTCAGCAGCGAAATGCTACAGTAGCAACGCTGCTTACCCAATCTACCAGATCATGGAATTTTGACGCTTTGCAGTCTCTGTTTGGTTTTTCGAGAGCTCTACTAATTGCCACAATGGAATCAGTCACTCATTCCCCGGAACCTTCTGCTGACACTCTAATTTTCACCTACTCAAAAACTGGGGCTTTCTCAGTGAAAAAAGCTTACCAATTGTTGAGAGGGGAATCTAATTGGGTTGCTAATCGGGATTTCTGGAAGTGGGTCTGGAAAGGAAGTAAGCTCACCCCTAAGTTGCGCATGTTCATTTGGAGAGGAGTATACGGGGCCTTGCCGGTAATGGCGGCACTCTCGGTGCGAATACAACACCTTTCGCCTATTTGCCCAATCTGCAAGAGGGAACGCGAGACAGTAATGCACGCACTGTTTCATTGTGATTTTGCAAGAAGAACATGGTTAATATCCTCGGTACCGCTGCGCACGCAGGTATTGACTGGTGATTTCCACCAAACAGTGGCAGTAATGGTAGATACGTTATCTGACAATGACATGTGCTCCTTTGTCTGCACAATGTGGTCAATCTGGAGAATGAGGAATGAAGCATACTACGGGAAGAAGGACAGCTCAATGGCCCTCTGCAAAATATTCTATGAAAGGGAATTCGAAGCTTGTCAGCTCAACCTAATCACAGTGCAACTGGCACCACCAGTCCAGCACCTACAGCTATCTGACGGAGCTCAAATTCAGCAACCGGTTCCGCCTAATCCCTCACCTAATTTCCAATGCTATGTTGATGGCGCCTGGGACAGTGGGGGGAAAGCGGGTATTGGAGCCTATTTGCTGTGCAATGGTGTTGTAGTATGTTGGATATCCAAAACAATTGAAGCAGTTAACCCGAATAAGGCGGAGGCAAAGGGAGTGTTAGAGGGGTATCGGCTACTGGTACGATGGGCTAAGGGAGTAGGCACTGTGCACTCCGACTCAATGGAGACGGTCCAGTCTCTCCAGCACAAGTTACCAGTGATAAATGATTGGAGATCGTATGAAGACATCTGGGCGACATGGAAATTGCAATCGCAGGCAAATCACAGACTCGCAATTGAGTACTGTACCAGGGAGAATCTGAGTCTGCAAGTTGCTCATAGGCTAGCGCAGCAGGGCAAATTATATGGTTGGGACATAGAAGGGCATAGTGCCCCGGTTATTTAGCAAAATATGTAGGCCTACGGGCCATGTAAGAACCAAAAAAAAAAAAAAAAAAAAGTACCTGATTTTGTATAATTATTAATAGCTGTGGATAATAAGAATTCTAGTAGACAATTATTTTTACTGTATAATTATTTCATTTTTTTAACAACATATATCTAACAAACTATTTTAAAGAAAAAAAATCATAGTGTATATTAATTGTCACTCAAATATTTTTTTTTTGTCATATATCAAAAAGCTGTTTAAATTAAATTATTAAAAAAATCAAAATGATTTGATAAATGGCCAATTAATGCGCATAATAGGGAATCAGAAAAAACAAAAGTTCTAATAAATTTGTGAAAACAATAAAACTTTTGTTTACTTGAAGAAAAACATCGCTCTATAATATTTTGCTAATTTTATTATTTTTTTTTTTTGAAGAATGTAGAGTCAAAAAGAGAGAATTTATGAAGCTCTTTTTCTATGAACTTAAGCCAGTACAGGGACATATTAATCCATATTTTTTGGATATGGACGACCGTAATTTAAGAAGTTCAGTTACCATATATATATATATAGAGAGAGAGAGAGAGAGAGAGGAGGGTTCCAATGCACCCTCTTTTCTATGCTCCCAATGCATCCAATCTTTATTTTCTCTATTTTCAAAGTCCGAACAGATGATCCGAACCGATCAACATGACCTTCATAATAAAATATGCTTGGAGACCAAATTTTATATTTTTTAGAATTTTTTTACTATTTTTTAAGATAGATACAAAATAACTTTATCAGATGGTCCAGAATCTCCTTAAAACAATGATTTTGTACATATCTTAAAAAATAGTAAAAAAATTCTAAAAAATATAAAATTTGGTCTCTAAGCATAATTTATTATGAAGATCATGTTGAGCGGTTTAGATCGACTGTTCAGACTTTGAAAATAGATATAAAGGAGATAAAAAATTGAGTGCATTGGGAGCATAGAAATTTGAGTGCATTGGAACCCTCCTCATATATATATATGCATGTGTTATCAAAATTTATTAGTCCATATTATGTGTTACCATAATATGGCAAGACACCGTAATTTGAACCACATGATTTTATTAGTCCATATATATATTATAAAATAAGGGGGAATCGGTTATATATATCCAGCATTCAAGTACGTATAGACCTTATATAAATATCCAGCTACATATATACAGCTACATATATACATTTACAATTCATACAGTGACTGAGATCCTATGAGATGCGAATACATGATATATATATATATATATATATATATATAGAGCTTGGCTACTATGCTTATATAAGCAAAAGCCCACATATGCTTATAACTTATTTTTGCGTTTCCAATGTTCAAATGGTCGATCTGACCGTTCATCTTGTTCTCCATATTAATATGTGCTTGGAGACTAAATTTTACATTTTTCTGAATTTTTTTACTATTTATTAGGCCACTTAGAAAATTGCTGATCTGGGTGAACAGTAAAAACAGTGTTTCCAAAATTCTGGACCACCAGATCAGAAACTTTCAAAGTGGCTTAATAAATAGTAAAAAAATTCAGAAAAATGTAAAATTTAGTCTCCAAGCACATATTAATATGGAGAACAAGATGAACGGTCGGATCGACCATTTGAACATTGAAAACGCAAAAATGCCCATTTAAGCATATGTGGGCTTTTGCTTATATAAGCATAGTAGCCAAGCTCTATATATATATATATATATATATATATATATATATATATATATATATTAGAGTATACGACCAAATATTTATACCCCATGATAATAGTAATAGTGGCATATTTAGTTTGTCATTAGTCACTATATTTATTTATATAATTCGTGAGGCCAAATTAATGTTTTGTGTTTGGATCACGTGTGGCACCATCTTTAATGCGAATCACGTCACTCATCTCTGAGCAAATCAATGTAAAAAGAAAATAGAATTAAATTGAGACCACTGTACTATCATACAGCTACAGTACCAAAGTCCAACAAAATTATTACATAATCTCTATATCAATTTGTATGCTTTATTCATATCTTATATATATGAACTGAATCAGGAGAGTATTTAAAGTCAAGCCAAGGGATGCTTACACATTATGATTTTAAATTTTTAATCATATGTATTCAAATTTAAGTGTTTTTTTTTTAGTTTTTGTATACTCCAGTATCTCTCATAAATTATCAAATGTGTACTTGTAATTGGTGGTTAAAATTTTAACATGTGATTGTAAAAATTTGAGTTTAAATTCCAATTATGCATTATACATTTTAAGTTTCAGTTTTTCAATTTAAATTTTCTAATTTCATCCTGAGATGAACGGGTAAAACAAACTCAAATTTTGCTGGACCCATAATGTGGCAGAAGTGAGAAGTCACTTTCTAGTTTGCATTTAATTTTGAAAGAGAACATGATGAGTTATCTAAGTGAAACTTGCCTAATAAGTTGTACTCTATTCATTAGAAAGAAACCATATAAAGTTATAAACATTATCCCTCTGCTCGTCATGTGATAGTATTAATACTTGCTTTGGAGGAATGGATCAGGATGCCTCCCCCATTACTAATTAATTATTGCTTTTTATGAAAAGACATTAATGAGGAAAATAGACTTAACACCAAAAAAGAAATATTTATTAGACTGGCATCTACGGGTGTCAATGGCACCCTTTTATCTGTTTACCGTATCCGATAAAACATATACGGGTAAGGTTTTTGTTTCGTAAACGT
>JAJGRW010001051.1:0-11455 GCA_025461045.1 Carex parvula | reverse complement strand
AAAATAAACCAAAAGACTACTAAAACTGAGGAATTCCATATTTACCAGGGCCGCAATGCCAAATGACGGCTCCATTCTTAGGGGTCGCCATTTGTCGTTGCGGCCCCTCATAAACCCAAAAAACTCAACATATTACGGTGCATTTTTTTTGTTTTTGAGGGGAACTGCAACGACAAATGGCGACCTTCAAGAATGGACCCGTCATTTATCGTTGCGGCTCTGATAAATATCGAATTCTCTAAAATTTGTGGGATTTTTTTTTGATGGAATGGTATTAATAAAAATTTCGGCGTAATATCAGGGCAGAGCCACAATTTGAATGAGCATCCACTTGCCGGTTGTCACCTCCAAATCCCAAAAACTGTGAAAAATAAGTTTTACTACTTTCAAAAAAAAAAAGTTACACTTCTGATTCAAAGTAACTATAATCATATATGGTTATGTTTATCCTAATTATTGTCCTTCCATATGATATTCATCGCTCCACTCTTTTATAATAGGGGGAATTTCATGTATCTCCCTCAAAAACTTCAATATTACGTATTTCTCCTCTAAAATCAATAATTACATATTTATCCTTTAAAATTGTAAAAACTCACATATTTATCCAATCCATCATATTTAACATTAACTTTATATTAGTTCCCATTTTATCCTTATAAAAATTAAAAGACATTAATTCTTGAGTCCATCTGTTTTGTTCTTTCCTCTCTAGCAATTAGAGATGTGGCTACTGATTTGGCTTTGTATTGTACCTTTTGTACCGGCCGTTGTATCAGTCCTAAAAAATTGGTTCCGTACCACTTTAATTCTGGCCCGATACCATACTACTTGAAATTCTACTCCCAACTGTGAAATTTTTGTCTCCATTTTATCAACTTGTCATTTTTTTTAGCAAAAAAGGTACTGTATACAAAACAAGTTGATGGAAAATCAAATTTGTAACAATGAACTATGAGATGAAAAAAAGAAATCTAACTAGAAGCATCTGTGAGACAAATTCCAGAGTGGCCAAGCAAATCTTGCACCTCTATTTCCCTTTGCTTTTTGTGGATGACTTCTTCAAATCTCTTATTGTCTTCCTCTATCATCTCAAAGTTAGCATCAGCTCAGTCATGAGACCATTGAAAGAGCATCCAATCCTACTTGTCAAAATCTTACATTGGTCTTTTGTATTTCACAAAGGGTCACTAATTGCTGGTACAAAGAAATTCAGATGGTACTTGTTTGAGTGGGACTCCATCTTTAAACCAGTCTTCGATCTCTTCCCAGTAATGGGCTCCTCCATTTTTTACCCCAGTTTGAACCTCTCTGCTCTTTCTCTATATATATGACCGTTTGAAGTTTCGTCGTCGTTTTTCGCCTTTTCAGTGAAGATATCGTTCCTATTCATATGTAATTTAGCATAATTTGCCGTATTTTACCGTAATTTATTGTAATTTAGTGTAATTTAACTTAATATAGTGTAATTCAACATAAGTTCAAGTAATTTAGCGTATTTTAGTATAAATATGCTTAAAAGAAGTAATATAACTAATATTTAAAACAAAATTCGAATTTTTAGCGTTAGAATTCAGCATCTCGATGTTCATAGTCTCTTAAAAACAAAAACAAAACCAAAAAAAAAAAAAGTGGACCGCCTGCTACCTGGGCGGTCAGCTCCCTGGGCGGTCAGCTATGGGTAGTGGATCGCCCAGCTGCTGGGCGGTCAGGTGGGGAAAGTGGACCGCCCAGTGGACGGGCGGTTGGGGTAGATTTAAAAATAAGTTTGGGGTGGAGGCAGATTTGATAATTTGTTTTTTTTTTTGGGTATTAGTAAAAATATCGGTGTTACATTGTTCACTCCCAAATGAGAGGTACAGAGCTTCACTACAGCCTAAGCTGTAGAGTTTAAAACCCTATTCAACTCTTTGATGAAGGTTGCAAGTGCACAACCCTGTCGTGTAGTTAGAACGGGTGTCGATCCTCAGAGACGGTTTATTTTCTGAACTTAAACTATTCCTAGTTAGGTACTAGAAGTTTGAATGTTTGGGGTTTGTCTATTTCCTAAGATATATGAACAAGTAAACGAATGAAATAAAAGAATGTATGAACAATTTCAATTATCAATGTATGAACAAGTAAAGAATCAAGTAAATGTTTGTATTTTGTACTGTGGTATAAAAGGGCGTTTCAAGGGTTTCAGATTTCATCTTCAACTTTGCTGCTCAGGACCTGCCACGCGACCCGCATGCTCTCTCGCATGCGACCCGTGTGACGCGACCCGCATGCTCTCGCATGCGACCCGTGTGACGCGACCCGCATGCTCTCGCATGCGACCCGCTTGGCCTTAAGCGCCCTGAACCTGGCACGCGACCCGCAAGCTGTGGCTTGCGACCCTCGTGATGCGACCCGCGTGTTATGTCACGTGACCCGCATGGTCCCTTGAGTTGAGTCTGCACATGTCAGAAACTTGCTGTTTAAGTCGTGTAAGGCTAGACTGACCGTACCTAGTGTCACTGAACCTCAACTTTCGTGTGTTGGCTTAGCAGACCTGGTTTGGAATTGCAATTTCACCTTCTCAGGTCTAATCAAGCTGTTTGATCTAAACCTAAGTTCTCAATTCTGTTTACTAAAGGTATCTACAAGCTGAAGTAGAAACTTTCACCTTTCGGCTACTCATTGATCTACAAGCTGAATAGAAACTTTCACCTTTCGGCTACTCATTGACCTCACCTTTCGGTTCTCAGACCTACCTCAGGTACTTAACCTAATTTGCAAGAAATATCAAGCCTTTGGTACAAGAAAAAATGCCAAAAGCATTCAACAGTAAGCAATCAAGAATCAAACAATTCAGATCAAGCAATCTCAAATAATACTAGAATCAAAGAAGCACGAAATAACAATAAGAATCAATCCATATGCATCATCAAACAAAGTATCAGACTACAAATCCAAACCCTCGAAACTACAAGTCTACTCAGACATGAATAAAATCAAAGTAAAAGAAAGAGAGAGGATGCAAATCATAGTGAGAGAAGGATGAGGGAAGAGGATCGAGGCTTCTGGAATCTTCTTCTCCAAGTCGTGGCTCCAGATCAGCTCCAGATCGCCTCTCCCCTTCCCTGGCGCCAATCTCTCGCTTCAAAACCGATCAGATCCCCTTTTTCGTGAAAGTGTCGGGGTCCCCTTTTCTCAATTCGCGCAGGCCTTATATAGGCATCTTAACGGGCTTTAATTGGGTCTTGGCGCGATTAACTCGACGCGGGTCACATGCCAACTCATGCGGGTCGCGTCGAGCTTTCCGAAAAGTGGTCATACGCTCAAAACAGAGTTACGAGTCAAAAGTTATGACTGTTTTAAGTTCGGTGCTGAAATCTCAGGATCTGATGCGACCCGTATGGAATCTGACGCTACCCGCGTGGGATTTCATGCTACCCGCGTGGGATCTCATGCTACCCGCGTGGGGGGTTCAAGAACTCACAATTTTCCCTGATTTGGCTCATTTTCTGCAAAGTAAGAATGAAAATGCAGCAGTACCACATTCTATAGATATTCAATGTATATTCAATGTAAAAGACACGATTTGGTGGTTTGAAACACAGATTGTGGTACAGAAATTGGTCGGATTTATAGGTCTAATGATGAGATATCAAATTCCCCCAAGCTTAAATCTTGCTTGTCCTCAAGCAAATATGTACTTTCATACAGGGTTTGAATTCTAAATGCAAGTTAAATGCCTAAATGTGAAAACTTACATGATTGCTACAATAGAAGAACTCAAGAATCTTTTTGCTATGATTCGGACTTTCCTTGGTCAATTTTGATTCACCTCACAAATTGATTAACAAAACCTCAAACTCTAAATGTTTCAAAACTTGCAAAGCTGATTACTCGAATTATCGAATTATCATTCTTTCACTAAACTATGCCCTCGTTTATAGGAGATTTTCCCTTTTTGGCACCCCCAAGCTTGAATCAAGCTTAGGTCAGAAAGTTGCGGACTTCGTGTGTTGATATGTGCAAAAAATTTATTCTTTCATTTCTAATTTGGGAGACGAGCTCAAAGGCGTCCATTCAAGACTTATTGCCAGTACTCTTATTTTCTCCGTCTTTTCATTTCCTTTCATTTTCTTTTTCTCTTTTGTTTTCTTGATTTCTCTCTTCTTCTTTTTTTATTTGTTTTGCACATACCATGAATACACACATCCACTAGTGTTCATTCACACCAACGGATATCCCAACCTTTCTTTATTTGAAATCCCTATTTTCATATTTGAAAGGCACAATTCGGTTTCTAAATGCTATCTCGACATTCAAGTTTCCAATTTTACAAATCTCGAACCATTTGTTCCTAATCAGTTCTATTTGGTCAATTATGAGATTAGTTCTAATTTCCCAAGGTCATCCAACTCACAAACAAAAGTTTTCAAACAAGTTCCTAATTCTAGCAATCACACAAATTTATCACCTAAAAATGCAAAAATTTTGAAAAATAAACATGTCTAAATGCAGATACAATTTTCTTCTATTCCACCCCCCAAGCTTGAATGAAGCATTGTCCTCAATGCTTGAATTCACACAAGGAAAAAGTAAATAGAAGAAAATATGGAAACTTACTAGATGGTGAGCGAGGGATGAGGCGGGGGCGTCTCACTGGTTGGTGGGAGGTGGATCAGGTGGCACTGGTGGGAGCACCCACTTCTGAGGTACACGGACCATGCGATCACACTCTTGCATCAGAAGAATCCGCAAGATTTCTTTCAAGTCCTTGATCAAGCACCCGATCGCGCTTTTGTGCGCGCTTCCAATTTCTCCAAGAGTGTAGCAGTCCGATCGGGTTCAAGATCTGCACTTATGATCACAGGACAACATCTATCTGGGTCTAGAAACTCATACCTGAGGTGAGCTGCTAGAAGCTTGAGCTCAGGAGTTAGCCGCTCTGTCTGGGTCTTGACGCGGGTCGCATCAGGTGGCGTGCGGGTCGCATCAAGTGAAATGGCATCGCGTGCTGACCAATCCGACTCGCGTCCCTCGGTTTCCAGGTCCTCAGACCACGGCATGTGGGTCGCATCAGGTGGCGTGCGGGTCGCATCCACATGCTCTTCAGGTGGTGACGCGGGGCGCGTGTCCTTGATGCGGCCCGTGTGCAGTGCGGTCTGGTTTGTTGGCTGGGCTGGTCCTTCGCATTCTGGCTGAGCTGGCAGAGGTTGGCGTGAGGCGACGATGTGGCTCAACTCCTCCAACAACTTGTTTTGAGCGGCCATCTGTGTGGACATGTTTTGCATCTGTTCCCACAGCATCTGGTTCACCTTCCCTTGCTCGTGTATGAAGTCGATCTCAGCGGGAACAATGTACGGCTCGGGTGGATCGGGTTGGAATACGCAATTGTTCGAGTTATCGAATGGTGCAGTGTCGTAGAAATTGCAATTGTTGTTGCTGATATAGCCATCCTGCTCTGGTTCCTCACCCCAATCAGCCAGTGGGCAATACTCGTAAGAGTGTCTCCTGTCCCCACACATGGCACATGGCTGTGGTTGCTGGTTTCTGGCTGCCCTCACGCTCATTTTGATTGAATACCTCTCAATGGCCTCCTCTAGCTTGGCAGCTTTGGCATATAGAGCTGCGATCTGATCAGCTTTGGATCGGCCGCCTCCTCCAGCTTGAAAATTGTCGCGGCCATACCAATGTCGGTCTGTCGCCATGTACATCTTGAGCTCCTCAGATGGTGATCGCTAAACTCAAGCCAGAATGTTCCTGAAAAGGAGAAAAGAAAAGAAAAATAAAAGAAAAGAAAAGTAAAAATTCAGAAAATGAAAGCCGTCCCCGGCAACGGCGCCAAAAACTTGTTCACTCCCAAATGAGAGGTACAGAGCTTCACTACAGCCTAAGCTGTAGAGTTTAAAACCCTATTCAACTCTTTGATGAAGGTTGCAAGTGCACAACCCTGTCGTGTAGTTAGAACAGGTGTCGATCCTCAGAGACGGTTTATTTTCTGAACTTAAACTATTCCTAGTTAGGTACTAGAAGTTTGAATGTTTGGGGTTTGTCTATTTCCTAAGATATATGAACAAGTAAACGAATGAAACAAAAGAATGTATGAACAATTTCAATTATCAATGTATGAACAAGTAAAGAATCAAGTAAATGTTTGTATTTTGTACTGTGGTATAAAAGGGCGTTTCAAGGGTTTCAGATTTCATCTTCAACTTTGCTGCTCAGGACCTGCCACGCGACCCGCATGCTCTCGCATGCGACCCGTGTGACGCGACCCGCATGCTCTCGCATGCGACCCGTGTGACGCGACCCGCATGCTCTCGCATGCGACCCGCTTGGCCTTAAGCGCCCTGAACCTGGCACGCGACCCGCAAGCTGTGGCTTGCGACCCTCGTGATGCGACCCGCGTGTTATGTCACGCGACCCGCATGGTCCCTTGAGCTGAGTCTGCACATGTCAGAAACTTGCTGTTTAAGTCGTGTAAGGCTAGACTGACCGTACCTAGTGTCACTGAACCTCAACTTTCGTGTGTTGGCTTAGCAGACCTGGTTTGGAATTGCAATTTCACCTTCTCAGGTCTAATCAAGCTGTTTGATCTAAACCTAAGTTCTCAATTCTGTTTACTAAAGGTATCTACAAGCTGAAGTAGAAACTTTCACCTTTCGGCTACTCATTGATCTACAAGCTGAATAGAAACTTTCACCTTTCGGCTACTCATTGACCTCACATTTCGGTTCTCAGACCTACCTCAGGTACTTAACCTAATTTGCAAGAAATATCAAGCCTTTGGTACAAGAAGAAATGCCAAAGGCATTCAACAGTAAGCAATCAAGAATCAAACAATTCAGATCAAGCAATCTCAAATAATACTAGAATCAAAGAAACACGAAATAACAATAAGAATCAATCCATATGCATCATCAAACAAAGTATCAGACTATAAATCCAAACCCTCGAAACTACAAGTCTACTCAGACATGAATAAAATCAAAGTAAAAGAAAGAGAGATGATGCAAATCATAGTGAGAGAAGGAGGAGGGAAGAGGATCGAGGCTTCTGGAATCTTCTTCTCCAAGTCGTGGCTCCAGATCAGCTCCAGATCGCCTCTCCCCTTCCCTGGCGCCAATCTCTCGCTTCAAAACCGATCAGATCCCCTTTTTCGTGAAAGTGTCGGGGTCCCCTTTTCTCAATTCGCGCAGGCCTTATATAGGCATCTTAACGGGCTTTAATCGGGTCCTGGCGCGATTAACTCGACGCAGGTCGCATGCCAACTCATGCGGGTCGCGTCGAGCTTTCCGAAAAGTGGTCATACGCTCAAAAGGGAGTTACGAGTCAAAAGTTATGAATGTTTTAAGTTCGGTGCTGAAATCTCAGGATCTGATGCGACCCGTATGGAATCTGACGCTACCCGCGTGGGATTTCATGCTACCCGCGTGGGATCTCATGCTACCCGCGTGGGGGGTTCCAGAACTCACAATTTTCCCTGATTTGGCTCATTTTCTGCAAAGTAAGAATGAAAATGCAGCAGTACCACATTCTATAGATATTCAATGTATATTCAATGTAAAATACACGATTTGGTGATTTGAAACACAGATTGTGGTACAGAAATTGGTCGGATTTATAGGTCTAATTTGAGAAGCTTTAGAGACTTTCATGGCAATTTTAAAATTTTAGTAACCAAAATTGAAAGAAACTTTACTACCCCATGTAATTTGCTCATTCTATTCTTACTATAATTATTTTTAGTATCTGACTTTACTAATCAGTAATTGCATGCCGGGGAGAAACCAGATAATTAATATGGTGGGACAAATTTTTTTTTTGAGTGAGACATAATTTTATAATTATTTTGAATATTAACTATATTTTTATTTTATTTAAAAAATGTGAGAGGTAGGCAAAATTTTATATTTTATTTTATTTCATTAGTCTGCCCCTGAATGGCCGTTGATTTGAGAAGGCCTTAATTAATGTAATGGTACAAAAGGATTCCCTATTCCGCTATTGGATACCAAGACTTCAATAGTTAATAGCACAGATCCATCATATTCGGCTATCCGTATATCCAAAGTATATCCAAATATTTCCTTTGTCCCTTAAACACTTGGTTCCATTATTTCCCCCCAAGAACAGAGTTGTCCTTTATTAATTATTAATGACTCGAGAACAGAGTCGTTCATCATGTGTATGGATACCACACATGACTCACTTAATTACTAGAGGCAGAGTTGACATTTTTATTATTATCCAAAGTTTAATATAAATTAATTAATATACCCAGATCCGTTGGAAAGTTATAAAAATATCCGTACCGGTCATTTTCTAGCCGGTACCCAATATAATCCATTATCGGCCGGAAAATGGCCGGTATCCAAATTTTTTTTATACAGTATCGGCCATTTTCTGGAAAAATGGCTGGTACTTAATTTTTTTTTTTTAGCATAGTTGGCTAGAAGAAAAAGTCGTAGGAAACTCGGATTGAAGTTTGCACTCGGTTTGGTTAAGATCAAACAAATGTATTTGGTTGGATGCGTGTGTTACATCGGTTGCATGCGTGTGTTACATCAGTTGCATGTATCGGTGCATTATTGATGTTTTTGCAATGAAACATCGATGTTTTATTAGCCGGGTAGTGCTAAAAAAACATCGGTGCGTCGCTGATATTTTTCTAATGAAACATCGATGTTTTATTAGACTTAGCATTGACAATTAAGCAGGGTATTGCTAAAAAAATATCTGTGTGTCGCTGATGTTTTTGCAATGAAACATCGATGCACTTCTGCCGTTGTTAGGCCGTGCATAAAGCATCGGTACTCAATTTTAGGATGCTGGTTATTGTCAAATTAAATTCACTAGCCGCATGCTAACACTAAACTTTAGTGTCATACGACATTGTCAAAAACATCGATGATGCACCGACACATGCAACCGATGTAACACACTGAGTGCACCGATAAATGCAACCGATGATGCACCGATACATGCACCGATAAATGCATTTGTTTGATCTTAGCCAAATCGAGTGCAAACTTCAATCCGAGTTTCCTACGACTTTTTCTTCTAGCCAACTACGTTATGCCCATCCTTAAAAAAAAAAAATTAAGTACCAACCAGAAAATGGCCAGTACTGTATAAAAAAAAATTTGGGTACCGGCCATTTTCTGGCCAGTAATGGATTAAATTGGGTACCGACTAGAAAATGGCCGGTACGGATATTTTTATACTTCCCAACGGATCTGGGTATATAAATTAATTTCTATTAAACTTTGGATATTAGTAAAAATGTCTGGAGGCAGAGGCAGAGGCAGAGCGACAAAGAAAAATAGGATATGCATGGTTGTATAATTGTTTTAACACAAGCATATTTTTATAATTTAAAAAAAAAATCATGGCAATTTTTTTTTATGAGCTAGAGTAGACAAGTGCCACTAGACTCACCATACATCATACTTAGGAAGTAAGGAAGGTTAATGTACTTAACATTATCTAATAATGTTATTGTGTGGAATTTTATTAATGTACTAACATCCGTGCTCACACGTTGATTGCCGTGACCGTGAGTATGCATGCGATGTGTTTTATTTATCATATATATTTTTTATGTACTTTTGGAATGTTTTGGCCACAATCAAATATCAATTAAACTGAATTATCGATTTTTCAGATTGCTTGATTAATCAATTTTATTACATCAAATTCAGTATATTATCTATGTAAATCATAAAGAACATACTATAATTTGATTTTTCTTTCTGAATTTAAAATTGTTTATCTTGGTTATTAATTTTTTTTATTATTAATATACCTTATCACGGCCATTCACTTTAAATATCCATAATATTTTATATGAAAAACATTGTCTTAATCGTATTGATAATTTTTTTTACCATAGTTAGGTCCTAGCGTGCTAATCTATTGTACTCGTGTGCAGTTATCCGAAAAGATTATTTAAAATTTTGTTCAGTGTCATCACTAATCTCCAAGCATTGCCTTCATAACATTCTTCTTTCGTATATTTTAGGATAATATATATATATATACTAGTATTGTGCCCGTGCGTTGCAACGGAGACATATTATAAAATTGAATAGAATATGAAGAGACTTTTTTGTTTGACATTCACACAAAATTAAGAAAAAAAATATATTTAAATGAAAATAAAAAACGGAGATCCAAATAATAAATAACAATAAAAGTAACAACAACAAATGAAAAAAAAAAGAATCAAATATAACATGAAAAAAAATTCTTCAAGTATCATTGTACGATTTAATATTTAATTTTCTTCACAAACAAGACAGGTCATTAAACGATTTAGAGGAGAAATGATCTGTAAAGAAACAAAATTGAGAAAGATATAATTAAATGATTCAAATAAGGATTTTCTCTACAAATATATTTTTGATGGAAATTTCTCTACAAATCATTTCTCTACACGAAAATTCTTGATACTCTTTATTTTCTCTCCAAATCGGAAAGATATGATTGTTTCCATCAGCACAAGATCTGCTCTTCATCTATTCACAAAGATACAGTAGCCCTAAACAAAATTTGGAAAGATATGATTATTCCATTTTCATTGTCGAAAATATAAAGGAAGAGGAGAAATGAAACGGAGAAATAAGGAAATAATTTAATTGCATGAATCGGAAATAGTTGTAAGGAGAAATAAGGAAACATATCGCTAGGGATTCATTCAATTTTAATTGTGACAAACCATACAGCAGTTTGTGTGACAAGTATGTTTTTAACTAAATTTAGACTTCTACGCATAAAATTTATGTATTTAATCAACAGAAGACAGGTTATGTGATTGGAGGGCTGATATTCAATTCGAAAATTCATCTTTCAATCTCAACCGTTGGCGGATCAGGACAACTACGTGCATAATATAAGAATGAATATAGAGTGGCTAATATATTTTAGGATAATATATATATATAGAGTAGAACTAGGGTGTGATGTGCTCATCAAGCTATTTGGTGAGCACACCTTCAAAAATCGCATTTTCAAAGTTCAAATAGTCGATTCGAACCTTCCAACGTGTTCTTCATATTAAAATGTGCTTGGAGACCAAATTTTACATTTTTTGGAAATTTTTTACTATTTTTTCAGAATTTTTGAAAATGAGTGTTTTTTGAATTTTTTTTTTATTTAATGAAAAGTGATGATTTTCAAAAATTCTGAAAAAATAGTAAAAAATTTCCAAAAAATGTAAAATTTGGTCTCCAAGCACATTTTAATATGAAGAACACGTTGGAAGGTTCGAATCGACTATTTGAACTTTGGAAATGCGGTTTTTGAAGGTGTGCTCACCAAATGGCTTCGTGAGCACATCACACCCTAGTTCTACTCATATATATATATATATATATATATATATATATATATATATATATAGGGATGAGCTATGGTGAGACGTGGAGTAAAACAAGTTTGTACTCCACGCCATATTTTCATTTTGAAAATCCAAACA
>JAJGRW010001050.1:276708-530928 GCA_025461045.1 Carex parvula | reverse complement strand
ATATTAATTTATGTTACTTAATTTAGATTTAATTTAGATTTATATTAACTTAGATTTATATTTATTTATATTATTTAGATTTACATTTAATTTATATTGAATTTAGATTTTTATTTAATAGGTTGGATAATTTCGGATAATTTGAATATTGTTAATTTTATAATTATTTAAATGAGAATGCAAGAATGGCTTGATTTATTGTCTTTTTTCTTTTATACGAAGACACTGTTATTTGGAGAGTTGCTGCTCAATGAAAAACAAACTTTTATTTTTATATCAATTTTCACAGAAATACATTAGGTTTTTTAATTATCTAATTAATTCATATGTTCAAACAAAAGGCTGAGGGAACAAATTAAAATTGTGCAAGCAATAAAGCAGACATGAATTGAACAAATAACTTTAAATAAAATGAATTTATGAATTTATGAATTTTGTTGCAAATAGTAAACATATTGTCTATGTGTAAATTTAAATATCAAAATCAAGCCTCACATAGTAAATTTTATCGACATTTTATGGCATAATTAGTTTATATTTTCATATGAGAAAGACATTTTTTATTTAAAGAAGTCTTGTGCATTAGTGCATTGCTAAAAAAAGAAGGTAAGTATGACTTATGGAATAAAATATTCTCATTTTTTAAAAAATCAATGGAGTAATTTGAATTTGTGAAAACTATCTTTTTGATTCATATAAAAAAAAATAAACCTTAAAAAAATTAAAAATGAAGCATGCATTAGGCATTCAGTTCTCAGCTCTGGAAACAAGTGTTAGAAAAAAAAAAAAAAGACAGAAATCAAGTCATTTTTGTATTCCCTTTTAGTAGCATTTAATAAATTTTTTAACATATTTGATACATTCTTAATTAAGTTTCTACCATAATTAGAAGAATTTTAAATAAGGATAAATTTAATTGTTGTTCTCAAAATAGCACCCTTCTCTTAGAGTGATTGATCATAAATTTACTTTTTATTAATGCACTAATTATGATATTTTGATTTTAATTATACAATTTAATTTGAACAATGACAATCACCATCACAATTAGATCACAAATATATGTTTTTGAAAGCATCTATACAAACGGAATTTAGCTCTTGCTTCTAGGGATAAAATTTATTAGTGCAAATGAAAATGTGAAATATATCATCTCTAATTGCAATAACCTGTTATACATTATAATTCTCTTTTGGAGCCAACCAAAATTATCTAATCACATCAGTTGTATGAATCGGAAATGTAATTTGCATGCAAATAACAGAGAAAGTTATTATGTGAATATAGAGCTTTCTTTTTATATGTGTGTGTGTGTGTATATATATATATCTAAATATTGAAGTTTAATTCAATAACTCTAAAAAATGTATGATTTTTTAAAACATCACTTTAAGACTCCTGAGTAGCAACACATCATAAGATATTAGAGAAAATCAATAAAAACTAATATATTTAGTCGATATTCAATTGTTTTAGAATAATTCGGTTTTTAAGATCAATAATTCGTTTTTTTTCCTAAAGCAATTGATTTAATGAATTTTTGTAATATCAAAACCGAATTTTTGTAATATAAATTGTTCGTCTTATTATAACAAAAATTGTTCGGTTCAAAACAAACTTATTGAATTGGAAAAAAAAAACAGAAAAAAAAACAGCAAAAAAAAAAAAAACTGCCGGACCTGACCGGACCGTGACCCCCCGGACCCGTGGACCGGACCGTCCCGGACCGTAGAACCGCCGGACCCATGGTTCCACCAAGGGCCGGGGTCGGCTTCTGAAAACCGGACCCGTGGACCCGTCCAACCCGCCGGACCCGTGGACCGGGCGGGTTTGAACCGTCCCGGACCGGACCGGCCCGTTGTCAAAACACTAATATAGACTAGTAGAAGCTTACTTTTTTTTTAATGCCTGTATTTATATCTCTAGATGGATATTTTGTCAAATAAAACATGGGCACAATTACAAGGGGACCCCAGCTATATTATGTTATTAAACTCGCACAAATTCCTTTACACAAATGCATTTGTGGGGTCACAATAAAAAGCATGACACTAAAGGCAATAAATAAAAATGATAAAAATAATAAATAACTGTCTGATTCTATCCAGGACCCAAAGTATTGAAGCTTGGTCCAAGAGAATAGATTAATATTTAATCTGTCTTTGTAATTATCAGGCCTTATCACTAATCAAAAGCAAAAGTTGGATTAAATTAACTAGACTAGCAGATCTTGCCCCTTTTTTTAATCATTGAACTGCCATTGTTGCTTTTTAAAGCAAAGTATATTGTTGGAATATGAGCTACCGATACATGTCTCCTCGCTTCTCCTCCACTATCCATTTAGTTCCACTACTGTACCATACGGTGCATTAATTGGGAGAATTTTTTATTCTTAAAAATAATATAAAATAAATAAAAGTATCTTCGATTTTCTATTTATATTTATAGAAAAACATGTAGTATTTATTTCAGTTCAAATTTTGGAACTATAAAATTGGTACAAATTCAAACTTTGTGCTCTATTATATGAAGCCGTGGCAACTGGAAAAAAACCAAAACGATCCGGACCTATACCAATTTCACAAGTTCTTTTATGCATCGAAAATAATCGAAGGTACTCTTTCTTTTCCTATATTAATTCATAATATTTTCTGTGAATAAAAAATTCTCATTAATTGGTGTCAAGCTGATTTAATGTACGGACATGTTGCTAATTGATTTGTATTATTTATGAAAGCAAGACTTAACTCCGTCTTTATAACACCATTGACCTTTGTTAAGTTCTAAATATAATATCCAACGGGCGTGATATAAAAACAAATAAATAAAAACAATTTATTTACCTGAGAAAGGTTCTTGGGATGTTTCTTTATGAGTAATGAAATAATTTTTTTGGAAGTCATCCGAATACATATTCAATAGTTTCATAATTAATTTAAATTTCCTCCGCGTTACTCTGAAAAATTGCCATTTTAATTGTAGTCGGGGTATACTAATCCCGTAAGCAAAAGAAAAATAACATTTTATATTGGACGTATCTAGATTAGATATGGGCGGATCATAATGCAAGCTAAGAGATGCTTAGTAATTCCTAAAATTATAAAAAAAATTATATATATTAAAATCTAACTAATATTTTTTAATAAGTTTTTATATAGTTCAACCCAACTTATAAAATATTTAAGTGTTTTTTTTATACGTAGTCTAGTGGTTACCATAGTGACAACTTAATGATTCGGGAAATGTTTGGTCGAGTCAAAAATTCGTAATTCAGAAATAATTTGAAATTTTATATTGAGTCCGGACAAAAGAGTCAAAAAATATATACACTAGCAAGTTTTTTGATCTAGAGAATAATTCGAGTATAATTCGTAAAATTTATGAATAATTCAAATATACTGAATAATAAGCAAATTAATTCGCCACCAGCTCAACTTCAAATATTTCTCGAAGTATTTGTAAATCTCGATACTATAGTGGTTTTTGTGACTGTAACAACTTAAATTCAAATTCTAACTATTACGGATTATATATTTTAATATTTTACATTTCAACCTTTCAAATAAATTTTTTAGTTTTGTCTGTACTTCACTACTTCCAGATATTTAAGATTCTTTTTTTTTATAAGTATCAAAGGAGAACAAGACGAAAGGATAGGACAAGGCACCTTGTAACACGATCCAGGTGGCGATTAACATGAATAAAATTTATGGTCATGATTTTAATTCTTATAAAATATTCAAAGAATGATGCAGCATCGTTGCATTGCTCTTCTGCATCCGTGCATGGGCTCTTTCGCATGGGTATTTTTGTTTCGAAATTTTTATTTATACCATATTTCAAAAAAAAAAAAAATCAAAATTTTATAATTTTGAGAGAATTTTAAAAATAATCAAGCTGTCAAGCTAATTTGCAGTTCCAAAAATAGAGGGCCGCCAAATGCTATAGCGGACCCAAATAAATCTCAAATTTACTTGATTTTATAATAATTGTTTAATAATTTTCAGAAATAGAAAGAACACAATAAATTTTATATTTACTAGAAATGACTTTTGAACCGGGATCAATAATTCAGATACAAAGTATTTTTTTTCCAGTAACACACCAAGAAATAGTTTATTCTTTTTACATCCGGAAAAAATCTAGCCTGAAAAATGTTTCAGAGTCCTTCTAGATGTTTTATCTATTTTACTTAATTTTCTTTCTAACATATTTAAATTATTAATTATTCTTTCTATTTATGAAAAATATTAAACAATTCATTATTTTCATTCAAATCAATTGTGAGGTTTAGTTTTGTGTTGTCAGGGTTCGTATAGCATTTGGCGGCCCTCTGTTTTTGGAGTCGCAGATTGACTTGGCGGCCTGGGTGTTTTTGGAATTCTCCCAAAAACATGGGTTTTTCTTTGGAAATATGGTATAAATAAAATTTTGGTACTTTGTCACTGTTAGTGTTATGATCTAGAAGCCAACCATTTAGGGATGTATTCTATGTTTTGTTCATAAAATGAAAGAATCATTTTGTTCCATGAGTATTTAATTACATTATGGATTTTTCGAGTTGAGGACTTGAAATGTAGAACTCTATAATAATAATATAACAAATACTCTAAATGTCCCTAATCTTGGTAATTAAGAAGGAACACTATTTACCTATACGAGATTAATATGTGGATTAAATGATGATCATGTTCTACGGATCATATGGTAAGAAGCTACCAATTTAATCTCATAAATACCTGATGGAGATCAGGGGATTGGACATGACCTAAGAATGAAACATAACATGGATTGTGTTAGTGCCAGTAATGTTTCATTTGTGTCTTGAATTCTTTGGTATGAGATGATTATTTTTTCTACATGAGATACATGTATCTGTAGGTGTTGTCCAACGCTGACCGTAACTGGCAGCTATACAGATAATATCTCAATATGTGTGTCTTGTGCGGAGGAAAATATATTTATCAAGAAAACCAGCGTCCCTCATATTTCATATGTGAGTGATGATATCTTCGGGCCCCTTGATGAAGTAATAAAGTATGCATGCAATTATGATCAATGAGTTTGATCATTATTTACTTAATTACTTGGAATCAATAAAAGAATAAATTTGCAAGGATGACACCCTCCTGTCTTGGATTTATGCCCGATATCATGTGACACGTGAATTGACACAAGCAATTAAATATTACTTTAAGATCGTGATGTTGATTGATTCATATCATCTTTATCTGTTGAGTAATTATAATGCGTATTGCTATGTGCCACTTATAATTTATAGAACTAAAAGAAGTTTTGATTCTATTATCAACACGATATAGATCCTACGAGATCACACCCAAGAGAGAAAACGAAACAAATAAAGTGTCATGGAGATGACTAACTTGATCTTAGAATAAATTTATTACATGTTGGACATGGTATACAAATTTATTTCTTAACAAAATTGAGCAAATACAATTAATCGTAACAATTGTCGGGTGGACCAAAAGTTGGCATAAGTGGCAAAAACAAAAATGGCATAAATAAAAATTGGTCCAAGCCCAATTTAACATTAAATGGAGAAGTCTATTTGATGAAGTGGGTTTGGAATAAAGTGGGATAAAAGTACATATAATGAATAGCTCCATTGAATGGCAAAAGTAGAAGTTACTTTTGTCATGTTTAAATCTAGCCATCCATTGTGGTTGAGATGATTAAAACATACTCTAACTTCACAGTATAAATACCCCATCTTTTTCTAAACCCTAGCCACCATTGTCATTCCACATTTTTCACTCTTTCACTTTCTCTTCTCTTGTGGCCGAAATTCCAAAGGAAGAAGAAGAGGGTGAGAGGGATGCTTCTTTGCCATTCCACCTTGCTCATGTGTTGAGCGCACAACTTCTACACTAAAATCAATAGTTGATTGAAGGGGTAGAAACTAAGGTTAAGTTGGATTCTTGACTGATTACCTCTAGCAAGGGAAAAACAAGAGTTTCGTTTAATCTCAGGTGGATACTCGTAGAAGCTTCGTGCGAAGCGGGTGTCATCTCGAGGCCGACTTGGAGAAGTGAAGGCTCAACAAGGTGCTAATTGTTTGGAGGCAACAACCCTACATCTCAAGTCCATACTTCTTGATTTACAGACCAAGATTTGAGGTATAAAGATTAAACAAGTTAATTGCTAAATACGGTTCATCATTAGTCAAATAAGTAGATCTATGTAGGTTTCTTTTGAGTTAAATTTTTAAAATTTGCTTTTGCATAAAACCCATATTTCCTTCAGTCACAGACTTAGTGTATACAATATTTTTAAAATTCAAACAGTCTGATTCAAATAATCTTATTGTGAGCAAGTATGATTCGAATAATTTAACATGATCTCTCTATGTGAAAATGTATTTGGTCACCAATTTTTTATTTTTTAGATCTATTTTTACTAATTTTTTGAAAAGATAGAAAATCACTATATTTTGGATGGTCATGAATCTTTAGATCGGATGATTTCCACCTATCTATAAAAATATTAAAGAATAAAAAAATATAAAATTTAATTTCAGAGTACTTTTTATATGAATTCATGTTAAGTAATTGAGATTAATTATTTGAACTTTAAGACCAAGAAATAGATTCATAACATGAATCATCAGTGCATCGCCTCACTCTTTTCAGACTGTATAATAACCATGTTTTTTATGATTATTCTTACCAACTCCCTTGATATTGATACAAACTTAACCATAAAAAAAAACATATTGATACAAACTCTTATAAAAAATTTAAAAGTATATTTAAAATAATCCACCGCATATTTCTCCACACCAATTCCAACAACCCCTTATGTTCCGAAATTTTTATTTATACCACAGCATAAAGAAAAATAAATAAAAAAACCACTTGTTTTTCGAAATTCACAATGGCCGTACAATGCCGGTGCGGACCCATTCAGAGAGGCCACACAATGCCGGTGCAGACTCTGAAATGAGTTCCCACAACACCGGTGCGGACCCTCTTCTTTTCTATATTTTTTTTTCAGAAATTTATAGTTTGATTAAGATTTTGTTTTTAAAGTTGTTTAATTGTTTTTGTTTCAAATGTTGTTTAATCTGAAATTTTTGTTCATTTGTTTGATCAAATATAAAGAAACATTACTAATAAATATAAATGAGCCATATAAAGAAGTATACAATAGAACAATATAATGTTAATGTTCTCACGAGTACATTACAAATATGTCTAATAAACCGAAAATAAACAACGTTTTTATGAATACAATTAAAACTAGATAAATACCGAATCCATTGATAGACTCTCAACCTGCAAATATTGAAATAGTGACCATTAAATCTGATTGTTTTAATATTTTATTAAAAGTTGAAATTGATTTGTAAAAAAAAATTAACTATCTCGTGCACCTCGAGCAGCTCTGTTCTTTCCTGTATATCTCGGCCGGCTTGATGTCCTCTTTTCCTATTATTTAGTATGTCCATTCACATCGAAATTTTGTTGTGTCGTCTTCTATCCAAAGAAATATTTTTATCCTCTGAAACAAGGACAGAGCCCTCGTTTTCAGGCCATTCCGACTTATTTTTCATACACATGCCATTCAGCCCTTCATGTGTTGATCATTGTCTGGATGTGATAGTAGTGACTTACAAATATGCTAAGGTCGATGCCTCGGAGACGACATACGGACAAAACATGAGAACACGGTATTCTGTCCAATTGAGGGTTCTGGCATGTGCATTTTACCGTGTGATCATCCACGATGATCACCGTGTATTTGAAATTAGCCCTGGTAAACCGGCCAGAATCATCAAGTATGAAAGCGTAAACTCTTTCTTGTATGGAGGTTACCTCGAACTCATTGTAGTTGCCAAACCCTCCAAGCATCTTTATAGTATCGAACCTCTCGAACCATTTGTTAATAAGCTATTTTTGGAATTAGGCTACTGTTTGATTGGGGTTAAAATAGCTAGAATAGTGAATCCAAACTTTTTGTCTTATTAAAATAGACTATTCCTAAGAGTTTTTAAATTTGATTATTCTAATAAGACAAACAATAATTATTCTTGATTTGACTATTTGAGTTATTTTATTTTACAACCAAACATAATCTAATAAAGGAGAAATACATATGGGCGATTTAACAAAAAAAATAGAATCATACTACGAAAGCACTATTCAGATAGAAGAAGACGATAAAAGACGAATACATATCCTCTATATTAACGTATTGTTTGAATTTATTTTGAGACAGTGTAATCAGATTTTGCATCAGTTCAGTCTACGCTTATAATACACGGGGCTTTTTTAATATTAGCGTGCATTTAAATTAGATGGACCAGATCTTAACTCAAAATTTAAGTTAAATCAGAGGATGCGAATTTATAAAAGACTATTAGAAGTGTGTTGAGAAAAAAATATTTTTTTTAGAAAAATCAAAATAGTTACATTTTGTTTAACTAATCATGACTAGATTTGTAAGTTAATTTTATTGTATTTATTTTTCGACTGTTTAATTTTATATTAAATAATTTGTAAATTCATCGTTCGAGTTTACTTGATGAGAAATACCCGAGATTTTCTTTATAAAATAATATAATTTAAGTCACATATATTTTACCAAAATATAAATATTCGTAAAATAGTTTAATTCCAGAAAATGTTGACAGATGCCGAACAATTTGCCAAAGAAAATGGGGCTTGCCGACAAATTTTGAAGCGAAACTTAACAAATGATAAAAGATAGAACCATTGCCCCAGCCCCCGACATTTTTATTAATATCCAAAGTTTAATACAAATTATTAATTATATCCAGAATTGGATCCATTATCGAAAAATACCCAAGCCGGCCAGAAAATAGCAGGCTTACTCCCTCCCTATGCCGGCCATTTTCTGGCCGGCTTGGTACTTTTTTTTTTTTTTTTTAAACCCGCATTATTTTTGTTTTAGGTGATTTCTATTAGAGTCAAATATTTCATTTCTGAGTTTCGTTCAAAATAATAAAGTACACACAAATTGCAAATAGAGTCTACACACTTTTTATAACATACATACAAATCACCTATTATTGCCATGTCTAAAATTTAATCTCCGAAGTAAACCACTTGCGAAAGATGCCCTACGAGATGGTCTACCAGATGGCTCTGGTTGCTCACTAGATGTGCCGGCCTGGGCTCCAGATGGAGCTGCTTGGATTGTAGATGGGCCGGCCTGGGCTCCAGATGGCCCTGCTTGGCTTGTAGATGCTCTTGTTGTGCGTCTAGTAGTGGACCTCCTCGGTTGGACAGATGGCTCCCCTTGCACCCCAACCGCCTCTCCTCCTATGGCAACCGCCTCTCCCATTGCTTCGGCATACATAGCAGTTGCATCTAAACGGCTCGTAGCTGTGCTACGCCGTGACCCTCCGGACCCACTTCCCGACACCATTACTCGCTCATTTTCTGCCGCATTTGCTCGTTTCTTGCCTCTGCATTTGCATGTGTTACTTAGTAAGTTGGTATAAATTGAAAAGAAAAAATAATTTTGGATGAATGTTACATACCTCTTCGTTGCCTATCGGAAATGGAACCGCGAGGCTGATGCCCCCTTCGTCTACCTTCCATTTCATCCGTCGTCATTACATGACGGATGTGTTTTCGCCTCCCCTTCCTAATCCAACCACTACTCGGAAGGATACTGTCTCCAGGATTAGGATGCCAGTCTCCCATATTGCCAATTGGATTGAACACATGGTTCCAAGTACTCACAAGATAGGGTGTTTTATACCAGTCTGCAACAAAGTCGTTCTCTTGCCAGTTTCGGTCACGGCAAACAGCTAAGACATGAGCGCACGGAATAGAAGTTAATTGGATACCTCTGCAAGTGCATTCCATTTGTCTGTCGGGACCGCGCGTCACAGTATACATGAACTCCTTGTGAGTGGGTTCCATGTTGCCCATGTCGCTACAGGTGCAAGGAACGTACTCATTTGGGGATGAAACTTGGTACTGACCTTGCCCTGCGTGTAACGCACCAATTTCATTTTTGAAGCTTTCCCCCAACATTTTTTTATCATTTGCAAAACCCGGTCAGAAAGAACCTGTCCCTTGTCTTGTAATTCCATTGCTCGCTGACGCCACTCAACAAACCATCTGTTGCACGTGGAGAACGTATCCTCCACTATGGCACAAACAGGCAATCTACGACTCGTTCGGAAGACATTGTTGAGTGACTCGGAGCTGTTTGTTGTCATGATACCAAATCGGTATCCTCCATCACAGGTTTGGAAAATCTTCTCATAATTGGACGACTCCATCGCATTATTAGGACGTACTTTGCCCACCCTTTTTAAATATGCATTACACTTCGGATTTAGCTGCACAAAAACAAAGGGGTGTTATTTCATTTTCATAAAATTCTTATAAGATAATTAAACAAAATATTATAAATTAGACATACATGAGCAAACTCTTCGAACATCTCTTTCAATCTTCTCGGCTTCTTCCTCTTTGCTCCTTCCCTGAACCTCCATCCGTACCATCTGTCTCCACAGTTCTGGACCAGATTGTCAGCAACATGCTGCATACAATACCTGTCCCATGTGCCTTTCAGCTGTTTCAACCGGCCCGTCTTCATCGCAACCTTCCATGTGATCTGAATCCCCCCACATTTCTCCCTCAAATTCATCCCCGCTCCTAAGATCGTCCCCCGGTATTTCATAATATCTTCAAAGTCCGGGCAGCTTGCATCATCTACTGGTGCAGGTCTGGGGTAAGGTGATACTGGAGGTAATGGTAAATGAGCCACATTTACGGATCTAGGTGGGGTTGAAACTGAGTGTCTTGGTCTGCCTCGATTGTGTCTAGGTGCGGATGCAACTGAGTGTCTTCGTCGAGGTGCTGGTGGAGTGACGTAGTTGTAGGTTTCTGAGTCAGGTTCGTTGAGGGGTAAGGTCGAGTCACGTCTGTATGTTTCTGGTTGTGGGGTATAATGTGGTGCCGCTGATCCAGAGCCCGAACTTCCAACCCCGGGCTCTACCGGAACTCTTCTAGCAAATATTTATATTAGAAAATTCCCTTCGGACCTCAAATAACCAAACATGCCTCTCCACGTACTCTCATATACCAGTTTCGCAACAATCCATTTCCCGTTGGAGGGATGGCAATATCGGGTTGCCAATTCTAGGTCCCACCTTTCTGGGTTGTAACCGGTGTGTGTGTAAACTATGGATTTCAGGTCCAAAAGTGAGATGTCATCTGGAATCATTAATGAATGAGCTGCATCTTTGTTGTAATACGCCCCTTGTGCACTATTAAGTATCTTCCCACCATAGTGTAATGAAATAAAGGCCATGGTAAACAAACTACATTTTAGAAAATGATAAACAATTGTCAGGTTACTAAATGGTAAAGGGTTATAGGGTTATAGGGTATAGCGTTTAGGGTTTAGGGTTTAGGGTTATATGATTTCTTATTAAATTTTTTAATAATATAATTAATTATTCTATAAAATAAAACATAATAATAAAAAATAAAATAATAAAAAAATTTACCTCAACAGTGATTAGCGAGCTGCCTCGGGCTGTGTGCCTTCATCTGAAGGGAGGGTGCCGTTTTATAGAGTTTTTGGGGTTTTCAAAAAAAAAAAAAAAAAGTACCAAGCTGGCCAGAAAATGGCCGATTTAGGGAGGGAGTAAGCCGGCCATTTCCTGACCGGCTTGGGTATTTTTCGATAATGAGTCCAAACATGCCTCTCCACGTACTCTCATATACCAGTTTCGCAACAATCCATTTCCCGTTGGAGGGATGACAATATCGGGTTGCCAATTCTAGGTCCCACCTTTCTGGGTTGTAACCGGTGTGTGTGTAAACTATGGATTTCAGGTCCAAAAGTGAGATGTCATCTGGAATCATTAATGAATGAGCTACATCTTTGTTGTAATACGCCCCTTGTGCACTATTAAGTATCTTCCCACCATAGTGTAATGAAATAAAGGCCATGGTAAACAAACTACATTTTAGAAAATGATAAACAATTGTCAGGTTACTAAATGGTAAAGGGTTATAGGGTTATAGGGTATAGCGTTTAGAGTTTAGGGTTTAGGGTTATAGGGTTTAGGGTTTATTATTAAAATTTTTAATAATATAATTAATTATTCTATAAAATAAAACATAATAATAAAAAATAAAATAATAAAAAAATTTACTTCAATAGTGATTAGCGAGCTGCCTCGGGCTGTGTGCCTTCATCTGAAGGGAGAGTGCCATTTTATAGAGTTTTTGGGGTTTTAAAAAAAAAAAAAAAAGTACCAAGCTGGCCAGAAAATGGCCGATTTAGGAAGGGAGTAAGCCGGCCATTTCCTAACCGGCTTGGGTATTTTTCGATAATGAGTCCAATTCTGAGTATAATTAATAATTTGTATTAAACTTTGGATATTAATAAAAATGTCGGCCCCAGCCTCCACTCCCCAGGGCCCGGCGGGACCGCTCGAAAATCCAGGAAATATCGTATTTTTCAGAAAAAGCAAGTGCCTGAAAATTAGTTGAATAGTATATAAATAAGAAACAAAAGAGACCGCAACTACATGTCTACATACCTCTACTAGACTTGCTACTTGGCATTATGCAAGGTGAGATAGTGGTTGTCTCAGAGTCAACCATCACCACCTCCATCCCTTTACCTTGTCAAGCTTAATTACAGCGTCTCCATAGATCCATTCAAACCTTCACAAAATTAAAATAAACAACAGAAATAAAAATAAACCCCTAGAGAGAGATATATAAGTGGGAAGGTGAGAAGAGAAAGGAGAAACAAGGTGAGAAGAAATGAAAGGATCAAGGAATCCATTGAGGACAGAGGCAAGGAGGTTTGGAAATGTCAGCCTCATCGCTCTTATGCTTCTCTCTCTATGCATTTTCTCTCTCATCAGAGCTAGGTTTGCACCTTATGGCAATGGTGGGTTTTATTTAATATCCTTTTTTCCACTTTCTCTCACAATCTTCTCCACATCTCGGAACTGTATCTCATGAAGATTGTTCCAAATCCATGCAGGGAAAACAGAGAAAGAAATCGATACAGCTGGGGACGAATTAAAACCCAATTTTAAGAGATTGATTGTTGAACAACCCAAAGTGACAGAAACAGGTTTTTTTTTTTTTTTTCTCTAATTTTCAAGTTTCAACAAGCGAAAATCTTGCATGCAAAGAATTCCTACTTAATTCGGCTATATTTTGAAGGATCTAGCAAGAAAATGCATGTAATTACATTTCCCATTTTTTTCTTTGGTTCACTTTTTTTATGTTAATGAATTTCAGCAATTACTCCTAACCAAACTGCCTGTGAAATTTTCTTCAGCTCTTTTTTTTTTATGAAATTATTTCCTCTTTTGTTCACTGGATTCTACTGAAATCTCTTTGCTTGAGGCACAGGTTATCACCATCTGTATCCATGTAATTATTATAAAAGCTTTGTATTCTCTTTGTAGGGATTTTGAGAAATAGCAAGCTTTACCAAGTTAGCCTAAATTTGTAGGAACTTAATTTTTTTTTTCCTGTCGTTTTCTTTTTTCCATTTTTGGTTGCCTAGAAAAAAGACGTAGACTAACTGAAAATTATTTTCTCTTTCTCACATCATAACTGAAAAAGCACCATATACCTATTTTCAGCAACATTTCTTAGAACTTACTCAAAAGCAGGAAATTATTTATTAAACTCCTGCATTATTAATTGTATGAATTTGGTCCTGGGTGTACTTTTGGGGCTTCGAACCAACGAATTTTTGTTTCTTCATTTTAAATATGGTGAGAAACTTAAATATCATGCAAATCTCATTGAGTATCTGTGCATGCAACATTGTTCCTGAAAATTGGAAAACTTGGTCTTACACAAGATTTTTTTTATAATTGCTTATTGATCATTAACTTTCTTTTATCAATCTGTTACTATTTTCGAAATTCCACTGTAAATTACAAAAATATACTACTTGATCTTTCTCTCTCAATTTCACATTCACATACGGAACCCAAATTTCTCCATTACTCAATCTAGACAATTATCTGCATTGTTCTCAAACTCAATCCCGCTAAATTCAAGAAATTTGCAATTCCATCACTCCAATTCACTTCACAATCCTCACTTCTCCACAATTTCGAAAAAATCCAAAAATTGTACAGTCTAACCCTCACACTTTCTCATAATTACAGTGAAGGTAGATAAAGAAGAAGTGGATGTAGAAGAGAAATCCCACACCGACTCGGCCTTAGCTTCAGAAGTCGACCTGAGCAAGCCAACATGCTTCGAAACGAGCCGCCGATCGGACACTTGCGAGGCACGTGGAGAGGTTCGCGTAGAGGGGGAGGCGCAGAGGATTTTCGTCCGTCCGATGACGCAGGAATGGAAGATCAAACCCTACTGTCGAAAGCACGACACGTTCGCTCAATCGCACGTGCGCGAATGGACGCTTCTGCCCTTCGATCACGTGGCACCCCCGCCAGCGTGTACCAAGAACCATTCCGTCCCAGCCATGCTGTTCTCTAACGGAGGTAAAGACTAAAGAATGTTCTAGAGATATTAGTCAATAAATTTGTTTTTTCAGGTTTTTTTGTGGTGCCCTTTTAATATTCTTATTTCTGTTTGGATCCTTGGCAAGTTTCTGTTTGTGTGAATTCCTGTATCTTGTCTGTAACTTTTTCTTTTACAATATAGGTTTTACTGGCAACCTGTTCCACGATTACACTGATGTGCTGGTACCACTATTCATCAGCTCGTACCACTATCACGGAGAAGTCCAGTTCCTGGTAAGCAGCCTGAAATCATGGTGGATCAACAAATACATTCTCATCTTTCAACAACTCAGCAACTATGAAATAATCGACATAGACAATGAGAAAGACGTCCATTGTTTCCCGCAAATCACTGCGGGCCTTACTTTCCACAAGGAGCTGGGCGTCGATGCATCCAAAACCCCAAGTGGTTACTCTGTTGTCGATTTCAAGAAAATGTTGAGGACATCGCTCGGGTTAGAGAGAGAGACAGCTGCCCCGAGCGGGGACCAGTGGGATATCAGGAGGAAACCGCGGCTGCTTATCATTTCTAGGAAGAATTCGAGGGCATTTTTGAACGAGAGGATGATGGTGGATATGGCCATGTCGCTTGGGTTTGATGTCAGAGTAGGTGAACCTGATATTAACACAGATGTGGCCAAGTTTGCCAGGTTGGTGAATTCGGCTGATGTTATGATTGGTGTGCACGGTGCGGGGTTGACTCACATGGTGTTCTTGCCAGCTGGTGCAGTGCTTATTCAGGTATTGTGTTGACCCAAGTAAGGGTATTTGTTCATTGGCTCTAATGGCCTACCAAACAGACTTGAAGCTTTTAAAATCCTTGTAATATTTTGTTTGTATTTATTAGTATAAATCAGTCTAATCTCAACAAACACAATTTCAAAGGAGAAGAAAGAACATCTCTGCCATTCTCATATCATACTAGGATGGTTAATTTTTTCTTCATTGGATGATTAGCATTATCGATTTTCTGCAAATAGATATTTCTGTTTAATGCCAGTGTGGAAAACAACTGAAAAGTTTTTTTTATTTTCCCCAATAACGCCCACAGTCCTTGTTACTCTTTGATGTAAATGTTAGTTAATTAACAGGGAGAATAACATTTGTGTTTTGGTGTAATATGACAGGTGGTACCTTTTGGTGGTCTCGAGTGGTTGGCACGAGGAACATTTAAGGAGCCGTCGGCCGAGATGCAGGTACACTATCTTGAGTATATGATACAATTAGACGAAACTACACTAAGCGAGCAGTACCCGAAGGATGACCCTGTATTGAAAGACCCGTATAGTATACACAAACAAGGCTGGGATGCTCTAAGGACCATCTATTTGGATAAGCAAAATGTGCGGCCGCATTTGGGGAGACTTAAGAATACATTGCTGGAGGCGCTTAAGCTTTTACCGCATGGACGTAGTACTTAACTGATTAACTAGGGTTAAAGGGGGGTGTTTAGCTTAGATGAGAGGTAGGATAAATCTTATCTTGGTAAATTTTCTTCTTTTTCTTTTTACTTTGCAATATTCATTTTTATTTGTTTAGATCTGTAAGAAGGTTTATGCTATATTTATGTATAAATGCATGCAGAGAAAAAAAAAAGAAAGGTTTTATTTGTTTTTCTTTCCTTTAATTTTCCCTTTTGTTTACAATAATGATGTAGAGGTTGCAATTTAAAAAGAAATTTCAATACATTTTCAATTTGGTTCACCTTATGGAAACATATCATGGAAGTCAACAACTTAATTTTAGGAATTTTCCAGAGTTCACAGAAACAAAAAATTTGACGAAATTCCTAAAAAGAAATTTTAGCAATAGCTTAGTTTTGAAATTTTTGAGAAATAAATGGACTTTCATGGAAAATGGTATTTGTTATTGGACCCCATGTTTATTCATAAATATAATTTCAAGCAGATGTCAAACTTAATGTCAGAAAGGTGCAGTTTATGTCGCTAAGCAATATGAGGAATGAGGTGTTAATATTTTTATGATAACCTTTCTCTATCAAAGAAGATTAGTTGGTTAACGCTCCTTCCTGAAAACAAATGGAGCAATTTCTTGCAATGTGAGAGAAAAAAGATAGCACTACACAAGTACACAACAACAATTGATTGATTGAGCTAGGTCTCTTTCATTCGTTTTGATTCAGTTGTTGGCTAAACACATCTAGCCCTTGACCAAATATGCACAAAATCATAATACTTCTCTAAGAAATATTTCCAAAAATTGATATTCAACTCTCTCTTTTTTTATGAAGAACCGACTTGTGGTTGGAATGTGAAGCTAAAAAAGAAGAACACATTTAATAGCGAGCAGAAAAAATGTGCTGTTAAAATACAGACTGATTAATTGGTAATCAACTGTTAAAACAGAAAAAAAAATGTGCTTGCAGAACATATGCACATTAACAAGCAATAAATTCTATTGGATCCTCTCAACAACCTGGATCAGAAATCCGACCCAATATGGTGAGCTTTTCACATTTTCACAGTATCAGTATTCAGTAGTGGTACATCATAGGGCTGCACAAAAAATTCGTAGTTCGTAATTCGATTCGAGTTTGATTCGAAAAAGTTCGTAAAAAGTTTGATTCGAAATTGAGTTCGTTCGAAATTAATTCAAACCAAACTTAGTTCGAAATTAATTCAAACCAAACTCAAACTGGACCTAGTTGTTCGAAATAGGTTCGCAAACCAAACTTAGTTCGAAATTAACTCAAACGTGAACCGTTAATTTCCATTGATAATGAACTTTAATGTTTTATTTATGATAATATTTGATTTTGTAATAATTCTAAGACTTTGGTGATTGTTCTGTACTTCTATTGATATTTAAATTGTACTTTGAATACTTTGGATATTTGAAAACTTTGGTGATGTTGCTCCTGTTGGCTATTTGGAAAACTTTAGATTATGTGATTGTACTGAACTTTGATTGATTGTACTAAACTTTGGTATTTAATATAAATTTTGGTATTTGCAATGAACTTTGATATAAACTTTGGTGTATTATTTAATTAAAATTCAGAATGTCTGAGTTTTGATTGAAGTGCTGTAATTTCGAACTATGGCTCAGCCATAAGTCATAACTCGTAAGTCGTAACAAAGTTCGTAAAAATTCGAAATTGAGTTCGTAAAAAGTTCGATTCGAAATTGAATTCGTTCGAAATTAAGTTCGTTCGAAATTAATTCAAACCAAACTTAGTTCGAAATTTAATTCAAACCAAACTCAAACTGGGAGTAAGTTCGATTCGGTTCGGTTCGTTTGCAGCCCTAGTACATCATATGACAGTAAAGCATAAATGTGGAAGCATCTAATCTCTAGGAAAGGAACATTGACACAATGGCCCCTGTGAGTTCCTGTCGGTTATTATGTGCTCTTGCATGATAAATTATAAGTGGGCCCCACCCTGCCTCATGGTCATGGACCATTTCTAATTGTATGACCCAGAAAAAAGAAAGATGGACATCTTACAAGAAAGCGTTCAATCAAAGATAAAAAGAGAACTATTCCTTTTTATCTTTTATAGTGAGGCACTTGATTACATTCTTTGCCTTTTATTAAAGGATTGAATAATTGAAATAGCTAAGGAGGTATTACTATCTTGTTTGATTTCACGCTAGTTTGTGCTTGATGCATGCATTCATAAAGGTATGGCAAACAATTTCCAAAAACAATGTAGAATTCAGATGCTTAAGCAAACATGGCACAGCTACCATAGCATTTTTTCTAAGAATGGAAAGCCTAGCTAGAGCTTTTATTGATGCCCATTAAGAAATGTTAGGACCCATTTGAGTTTGTCATTCTCCTCTGGCCGTTAAATAGGGAGAATTTGATGAATTCAGGTATATAATTTTAACAAAATTTGGATGCACCATGCATATATTTTCTGATGTTTGTTTTAGCATGGATGACAGATAAAAAAAGAATTCGAAGAAAAGGTTGTAAACAATATTTGCACTTCAAAATAACTCTAAATATATTTTATCCTAAAATTTTACCCATCCAGTTGTTTCTTCAAACAATAAATTAAAAATGATGGACCAACTATTTTGAAATTATATTGTGGTTAAAATGTTTCGGATTTCTTTGCCTATTCAATTTAAGACATGCTTGGCACACAATGGAATAGAGGAAGGATAGGAACAGGAGAGCTTTGAAATTTAAGTTATTTCTACCCAATTTTAATTGTTTCAAATACTATAAGAGTGTAAATTAATTTATTACGATCAATGAAAAAGACGTTCTTCCGAACCGTTAATCATGATCTCCATTTAAAAATGTATTTGGAGATCAAATTTTATATTTTTTAGAATTTATTTACTATTTTTTAGATAGATATAATCTAAAATTTTTGGACCATCCGAGTAGTGACTTTCTGCCTATAAAAAAAAATAAGTAAAAAAATTCTAAGAACTGTAAAATTTTGCCACCAAGCACATTTTGAAATGGAAATCATGTTGAGCGGTTCAGATCGACTGTTTGAACTTTGAAAATAAAAATATGTATTCATAGTACGGGCTAAAGTGCACTATGCATAGTACCATAGTCTCACTCTTTATCTTTTAATAGAATTGGAAATAATCTATTGCATCGAATAGAGAGACACTGAAATACAAAATAAGAGATATGACTATAAATTTTCATTTTCATTTTACTTTCTTTTTTTGTTGCATTTTTATCATATCATTCAATTCAATCCATTAAGAACATATTCAAACTACAAGTTCATCACAATTCTTTTATTTCTTTCTCCCAACTTTTTATATTGCACTTTCACTTGACAATGTGAAGCTTGGTGGAACAATACATGTATTTTAAAAACCAAAACTTACAACAATGGGACACCATATGGATTGCTGCCTATATATATTTGAGTTTTGTTGATGGAATGAAATGGGAGGATTTATTGAATGAAGTCAAACTAGGAGTGAAAACGGTATGGATAATATCAGATCCGTATTTGATCCGTATTCGAAAAAATAAATATGGATATCCGACATCGGAATATCTGTGTGGATATGGATACTGATATGGTTTTACGTTTCAACTATCCGTACCGAATAGTAGATATACATTAATATATATTATGAAAAAAATATTGTTATTCACCATTAAAATTAGATAAATATTATGAACTTTGGTATTTTTTAATATTATTTTAATAAATATCTGATCCGATCCGTATCCGTATCCGGAAAATTGAAAAGCATATGTTTATAGTTTTTACCACTATCCGCTCCGTATTCGCTCCGTTTTCACCCCTAAGTCAAACTGATAGAGAGATTATTTAAGAAGACAAATCTTGAGACAAGAAACATGCAAAATGTTGATTCTTCTATATGATGTTTTGATAATAACTTGAACTAGGAATACTAATGTAACCATCTTAAATGAAAACAAATTTGTTCACATAAATTCTCCGGGGTATTTATTTGTTTTGAATTTGGATGAGGTTGGGGAAAAAAATATATCACCACAAACAACGATAAAAGGAATTAAATGCACCCGAAATTTAGGTCATCGGTGCTCAACGGTCACCGAAAAAGTAATAAAATAATGTGAGGAACACTAAATTTTTTGAACCAAGACTAAACAGGTGGGGAAATTAAGATTTGACATGAACATGACTCTCACATGAATTGTCTGACTCTCTCTGCGTTTCATGTGACTTCAGTTATATAGCTATTTGTGTTGCATACTCCTGTTCTTTATGTTTTAGTTTATCACAGTATACAATCAGGGACCGTTCTACATCCAATTATGAAGGTGCTTAGTCATTCTGTGATTTTAAAATTAAATTTTGTATAATCAAATTTACTTGAATTTATTTTATTTTTTACATTTTATATGGTTTAGCCCTCTCATGTTAACTGTGTACTTGTAGCTAAATAGTTAAAATTTTACTTTGTGTGAATACTTTTGAGTCCAAATCTCATCTATCATGTATTGTATATTTTATGTTTCAGCCTCTCCAATTAAATTTTTCTAATTCCGCGCTATGTTCATGTGTATGCTGTCGAATTGTGCAGCTTAACTTTTTCAAATAATGAAATCTATAATTGTATACCCGTTACTTGGATGAACAAAATCCATTTTACAAATCGCCACTATAATATTTATGCAGAAGAAAAAATATTTATTTATCAGATAATGCTATATTGTTGGTAAAGTGTGGAGAAATTTCCAGTTGATACCGATTAATTAACTTCAAAATGCATTTATATGGACACACCTGTATAAAGAACTGATTAATTAACTTCAAAATGCATTTATATGGACACACCTGTATAATTTCTTTCCATGAAACCCAAATTGAATGAATATGTAATGGCCCACGTATTTTGCACCACCGACGCTTTGATGTTGACATTAAGGACCTTAGTATGATTCTTTCGTTTTTGCTACAGCATAACAAGTACTTTTTTGTTTCTCGACAAATGTTTCTGTTCAGTATTTAGAATGTACGAGGCAAACCAAGAGAGTGTTTTGGTCCTTTTTCCATATCACCATCAAACTCTAGTTTCAATGTTAAATTTTTTATTATTATTATTATTATTATTATTATTATTATGTTCAGGGTTATAGTTAGGATTTTTATCTGAGTAGGTAAAAGAATTTACTAGAATGATTAATGAATTGCGGACTGTTGTGAATTAATTAATTCAGAATGTGTATTGTTTAGGAATATGTAAAATATTCTTTAGAGTAGGTGATAGTCCGATTATAAATAGAAGTATACTCAATTTTCAAAATTTAAAAGTAGACAATTGTCTACCTCTGATTTAATGTGGCTTCATCACTGATATTTAATACTTGATTTTAGATTTTAGAGAAACTTATTTATCATTTTAAATTATCCTTTGTAAATCGAATGGACCAACCATAAATAATAAAGTTATGAGATACAATTATATTTTGTTTTTTGTTTGAGTACTTAATTAGCAAGTTGTGTAATTCTTACTTTATTATTTTTAGCAGTTTGACTTGGTCTCATGAGGATTTTTAATGTCACAAGCATATAGTTGAGAAAATCATATCATGATTTCTTTCTAATTAAGATTAATTTAAGCCGGAGACAAGTATAATAGAACTCTTATTCGGACCATTGATTATTTTTTATTATCACATTAATTAACACATAGGATAAAGTAAACATATATTATTGCTACTTTCGAGGAAATAAATAAAAAATGCACAATAGTATCCGACAAGAGCGCAAAATGCTGAAGCATTCCAATACAAATCAGAGCCAAACAATGATAAAAATAAAGAAATAAGTACGATTTTAATATTTTATTATTTCTAACTTGTCTTTTCATATAAAAGAAGTTATAAGCTATTTCATATCGAAATCGTCAAACTACTCCATTTATTACATAACACCAAAAAATGCCAAAACCCCGGCCCAAAAATAGGGACCAAAATAAAACCGAAAAAGATGAGGGTCTCCGCACAAAAACATTTCTTATGGCTTGGAGAGGATACTTGTCCCTAATTCTAGGCGCACAATATTTGTCTCCATTTGGTACTATGACATAATACGCCGTAAGAAAAAGTAAAAAGAATGAAGTCATAATGAGCACCTCTTGGCCAATTCTTCTCAACCCTTGACAGCTCATCATTTTGTTTCAGCGTGCAAATGCCACGTGGCCATTATAATTTTAGGTTTTTCCTCGGGACAAGACAATGGATTTTTTTTTGGATTTCTTCATGACCCGTAGGTCAAGACATTGGATTTTGTTGGTCTTTTGACTCGTTCACAGTTCAGACCAACCCGGTAACAAAAAAAAAAAGTTATTATTCTAAAAAAGTTTAATAGCGAAGCTTCAAATGCCAAGTTCCTTTTTTTTTATTTAACCAAGCCAAAAAAAGAAAATTAGAATGAGACGTGTTGACAAATTTCCCGCCATTTTTATCAATATCCAAAGTTAAATAGAAATTAATAAATATATGCAACTTATCTGAGTTTTATTAAAAATATCCAAAATGGCCGGTCCACTATTTTTCTCAACCGGCCACTAAATGGCCGGTCCTCATATATTTTTTGCTGTTAAATAATCATTTTTTATTTAGTTTAATTTTTTTAATTTCAATTTATTTTTTATTTAATTTAATTTAATTTTTTTATAATTTTTATAATTATTTTTCAGTAACCTATACATTTAAATTAGTAATATGACAATTGTTTACCATTTATCAAAATGTAGTTTGTTTGCCGTGACCATGATTTCATTACACTGTAGTGAGAAATTTCTTACTAATACATATGAGGCTTTATTACTCCAAAGAGTCAGTTGGTTCATTTATGGTTCCCGATGATATCTCACTTTGGAACTTGAAATCCATGATTTACGAATGCACTGGTTATAGACCAGAAAAATGAAACTTAGAATTGACAACCCGAGTGAACAATGGAACACCCCCGACCTATACCATAGTGAAAGTAATAACCGATGCTGCATCGAGAGCCATGTACGACCATTTAAAGGCCACCGGAAATTTTGTAATAGAAATCTACGCCAAGAGGGTTCCGACAGAGTCAGGGGTTGGAAGTTCTAACCAAAATTCAGTTGTGCCACCTTATACAACTCAACAAGAATCATACACTCCCATAGGTCCTTTATTCGTACCTGAACCAGAAACATACAGTCACTTCATTTCACCAGCACCCCAACCACGACCCTAACCACGACTTCAACCAAGATTCCCACCTAGACCCGTGCATGTGGCGCCTTTACCATTACCGCCACTGTAACACCCCGAAAAATTGAGTTATTATTATTTATAATTACGAAACTTTTTCATAATATAATTAAATAAACGTTTATATTTTTTTATTATCTACTAATATAACACTTAATTTATAATTTTTGATATCTCATTAAGTATGATAAATATTATTTGTAATGTGTGTGTCTAATTAGTAATTTAATATGAACAATATGATATACGGATTATATATATATGCTTTAAACTGATAATTGTCACAAATAAATAGCATTTCATTTTCATAGTAACCGCCAAGAATTAATAGCAACCAGATTTATTTCTATTCATATCCATTTCTAATTTTAAAAGAATAAAAAAAGGCACCCCGTGATGTAACCCCCGCCCCTTCAATAAATTATAACCACCTATGTTTTCTTTTTTTTTTTTATTTGAAACCGTTCCCAATTGTTTTATTTCCTGCCGCCTCTCTGTTTTGTTTTAAGCACCCTAACTTCAATCCCTCCGTATCAATTCTCTGCCGAACTCAAATAAGTCATCTTCTCCTCTTTTTCTTGCACACCTATCTATCGAGAAGAAACTCGTTTTATGTTCGATTTGAATTACAACTACGTCGCAGTGATTATGAATTGTCGAGGCAATCTAATCTGAAATTTCGAATCGCTTTAAGGTAACCGGACTTCTCTATAATCTGTGTTTTCGTTTTGTATGGTTGATTTGAATATTGGTTTTGCATATTGGATTATGAAGGCATATTTAACGGGATAGCGGGTCTGAGGTTGGAATTGGATATGTGATTGTAGCCTCCCACTGTTGGATGGATTTTCCAGTGGGTTGGCGGCCTTTCAATGTTGGATGGATTTCCCATTGAATTGGCGTTTTAAGGAATTGTGTGTTGTGGAAGTTGGGAATCGCCTGTGTGATGGGATTCCAACTATGTGAATATGATGTGATCTGTTTTACGGATAACCTAGACCGACGTGCTATTGCTGGTTAAATATGCATGCATAATTTTATGTGTATTTGTATGGATTAATCCGGCCTGTTTGAATGGTTGTTAAATTAAGCCAATTATAGAGAAGCGCGTCGTTAAATAACCGGTTACTGAGCTTTGTAGCTGACTCCGTTTTGTATTTTGTTTTCCTTTCTGTTGGCGACGTAGGTTGACGGACCAAGGAAATGTGCAATGATGATGTTATAATCATGCTCCGGATGGTCAAAATCTGGGGTGTGACAGCCACCATCACCTCACCCTAAACCGGCACCAGCAGACGATGCAATTGGGTCGAATTTTGAAAATATTAATGAAATTCCGGAGGAAGATCTGCAAACTGGGATGAATTTGAGGTAGCAAATTGGGACTCTGATCACTTGGAGGGTTGTGATGAAGATGGTCCAGTGCCCATTCGAACCAGATATGGGAATATGCCGCTGAGTGGCCAGACTGATACGCACCCGTTCGCAGACTTCAATGATATATCTTTTTTTTTATAGAAGCATATATTGCTTACTATGGGCAACAGATTGAGTACAAATGTGAGTTAGCGCTAGAACAATATTTTCAAAGCAAAGAAGAGCTGATTAAGAAGATTAGATAGCAACATATTACTAAGAATCAGGAGATTATAATGAAGAAAAGTAACAGGGATCGGATTCAGGTGGTGTGCAAGACTACGAGTTGTGATTACGAACTTAGGGGAAAAACAACGGGTTATAACGAGGCAAGACAAACCTCACACATGTAGAACTGAGTATACAAGGACCGACTATGAATGTCTGACGGCATCAATCATTGCGGATGTCATTGAGAACAACATTAAGAAAGACTCCTGTATGAGTATCCAAGGGGTGGCAAACTGTGTGGTAACTGTGTATGGCAATGTAACCCCGAAATACAATCGACTGTGGAGGGGTCGTGAGCTTGCTGAAACCACTGCTGGTGGGAATTTGCGACAAGAATCCCGGCTAAGTATCAATTTTTGACTTTTCCGATTGAGATAAAAACAGAGAAATTTTTGAAGAGGTTGTTCAATTAGGGCTGTAGCCTGGGCTTTTGGTCCATGCATTGCAGCTTCCAGTACTTGAGACTAGTGATCAACATATATGCATGCTTCTTGTCTGGAGGATATGAGGGGAGGCTTTTGATAGCTTGCGGCTATGATGCCGAGAGCCAATTGCTGCCTATTGCATTTGCAATTGTACAGAAGGAGGACAGTGAGAATTAGAGTTTTTTTCTTGCAGTGGTTGAGGAATGAAGTGCTTGGAGCTAATAAATTCGTTTGTGTTATATCGGACCAGCACAAGGGGATCAAATGTGCACTGACAGCAGAATACGGATGGTCTCCAGACCTTTTTGTGCAAATGTTTTGTATGCAGCATGTTGCTGACAACCTGGTCCAGAATTGTGGAAAAGACACATGGTTCGGATGGAGGTTCTGACAAAGCGCCAGGAAGAAGAAGCCAAGAAGGTTGAAAGAGATGTTCGAAGACTTTGCTGTGATATGTCTAATTTATAATATTTCGTTTAATTATTTTACAAGACTATTATGAAAATGAAGTAACACATCTTTGTTTTTGTGCAGCTAAATCCAAAGTGTAATGCATTTTTGAAGAAGGTGGGCAAAGTATGTCCCAATGATGTGATGGAGCTGTCTAATTATGAAAGATTTTCCAAACATGTGATGGAGGATACCGATTTGGTATCATAACAACAAACGGCCCTGAGTTACTCAATAATGTCTTCCGAGTTAGCCGTAGAATGCCCATGGCTGCTATAGTGGAGGATACGTTCTACAAGATCAACAAATGGTTTGTTGAGCGGAGAAAGCGAGCAATGGACTTAAGAGATGCAAATCAGGTATTTTCCGACCGGGTTTTACAAAAGATCAGAAAATAGTGAACCAAAGCTGCACAAATGCGTTTGGTGTCTTATATGCACGGTGAAGGTCAGTACTAAGTTTCATCTCCAAATGAGTACGTTCCAATCGCCCGCGGGTCCGATGGAACTATAGACATTATTCATAGGGAGTTCATGTACATTGTGACACGCGGGCCCGGCAACAAAATAAAATGTACTTGCAGAGGTATCCAATTGACATCTATTCCGTGCGCTCATGTCTTAGCGGTTTGTCGTGAACAAAACTGGTGCGAGGACCAATTTGTTGCAGACTGGTATACTGGGAACTATCTTGAAAGTACTTGGAGTTGGTGTTGTTCCATTTGGCAAGGGCTGGTATAATGGGAGAATGGCCTTCTAGTACTGGACCTAGAATTCTTTTGAGCAAAGGCTGGATTAGGGTTGGGAGGCAAAAACACATCCGTCATATAATGACCGTGAATGAAATGCAAGGAAGGCGAATGAGGCATCAGGCTCGCCGTTCCACTACCGATAGGAATCGAAAAGGTATGTAACATTAATCAAAAGTTATATTTATTTTCAATTTATACCAACTTACTAAGTAACAAATGCAATGTAGAGGCAAGAAACGCAGCAAATGCGGCAGAAAATGAGCGAGTTATGGCAGAGGCAAGTGGGTTCAGAGGGTCACGGTGTAGCACAACTACAAGCCGTTTAAATGCATCTGCTATATTTGCACAAGCAATGGGAGAGGCAGTTGCCATAGGAGGAGAGACGGTTGGGGTGCAAGGAGAGCCATCTGGAAGCCAACCAAGGAGGTCAAATAGTAGGCGTACAAGGGCATCTGGAAGCCAAGCAGGGGCATCTGAAAGCCAAGCAGAGCCATCTGGTTGGCCATCTTCTGGAACTGGTTGTTTCTCGGATTTAATTTTAGGCGTAGTAGTAATATGTAATTTAAATTCTTCTCATTTGATGCATGTTGTCACTGATTTATTTAGATGCTGCTTTCAGAACTATTTTATTTGTAATTTGTGTGGACTTTATTAAGACTAAATTTTTTATAACTTTATTGTTTTGTACCATATTCAAATGTAGACAAACATCAAGTCTACATGCATGTCAATACATTAAGTATAAATAAACTCTGAATTGATGAAATAAAGTCTACAAAATAGACACTAAAGAAACTAAAAAATTTTACAACCCTAATTCATCCGACTAAAGTCATACTACTTCTTAGAACCCAGCTCAAATACATTCAAATTTTAAACCCTAATAATACTACTTCTTAGAACGAGCTGATTTTTTCGGATCTGGATCAGTCACAGTAGACGAAGTGGTAGCCTTACCAATATAAGTACACGGAACAAACTCATCGTCCGATGTTGGAGGCTCTATATCAACCTTTTCTTTTTTCAAACCATAGCCGTAGGGTTTTCCACAAAGTCATCGTTTGAAATTTCATACTTAAGAAATTTCTCATATATGAATGATTGACATTTCTTTTTATCACGACATACTCGACAGTTGTTCTTTTTTCCCTCATTTTTAACTCGATCACTAATTGACCCTCCTCTCGCTAGGCCATGATAGGACAACCCACGTCGGTTGCTATTGTTCATCCTTTTTGCTCTTAAGAAATCACCTCAAATCGCCTAAAAATCGCCTTCTCTTTCTCTCTTTCCCTTCCTCTCTTTCTCTTCTGTGAGTTGAATGAATTGCGAGAGGGAAAAGAGAGAAAAATGGGTATTTATAGGTTCTGAAATAGCAAAAAAAAAAAAAAATGAGGACCAGCCATTTAATGGCCGGTTGAAAAAATTAGAAGACCGGCCACTAAAACCCAGCCAAGCTGGATATATTTATTAATTTTGGATGGCCCAGATTAATAATGCCCTGTGAATTCTGAATAGGTACCCAATTGGGTGTGGAATTCAGAGCCCCTAAAGTAACCCAAATTTTGAGTTTGGATCTAGGCTGTCCGATCTGCTCTGGCACGAATATTAATAATGCCGTGTGAATTCTAAATAGGAACGCTTCGAATTTTGAAAAAAAATGATGGCATAGTTGGATTTTATTTTTTTGGGATATTAATAAAAATGTCGGACAAATTCCTATTTTTATCTTGACCTCTAGGAAAGGTTCAAATAAATTTTTGTGATTTTTCAGTTGGTTTCTAGAAGTAGAATAGCTTCGTAAATATAGATTTTGAAGTACTGAAGTGGAATTATATCATTAATTTTATTCTCTCCATTTAATGTTGTAGAGGTCAGTGACAAATAAATTGTTCGGGTTTGGTTCACCGGGGTTTAAAATTCGTGATTCGGGTATAATTCGGAATAATTCGATAATGATTTAGTAGAAAGAAAAAAAATCCAAAAATAAGCCCTCCAAAAAAAAATTAAATTTTTTTTTTTGCGTTCTTTTACGTTTTCTCGTGAATAATTCATAATTAGCGTTTTATTCGCGAATAAAAGATATTATAAGTTTTGTTGCGTTTTATTCAAAATTATGTTAAAAAAAAAAAAAAACGAATAAATTTTAAATTATTCACGAATTCTTCGCATTGTTACTATGGTAGAGGTAAGGATCCTTTGGCAATACAATTTGATTTTTAATTAAAGTATTCAAAGAAACTTCTATTTGAAGTTGACCGAGTTTAGAGTATACCGTTACTTTATCTTTCAGGTTGACTTTGAAGAGTTGTTACTTCTTATTTTCATTTTTTATTCTACCTAAGCAAAGGATAAATATTTAATGGGGGAGTTTCAAATATACCCCTCAAAAACTTCAAAATTATGTATTTTTCCCTCTAAACATCAAATACTCACAAATTTACCCATTTTATTTTCTTTTATATTAACTCATTCTAAATTTATAAAATACCATTTTACCCTTTATTAAAAACATATAATGTCCATTAGACTCAAATTTGAATCTGAACAGTTCATCTACCGTCTGAATTGCTTTTAGATTTGTGCGTGCAAGATCGCACACATCTTGATGCGAATACACACGCATATTGAAGTAACATGCACATATATTAATGCGATGCGAGCAATCGGAATTGCTTTAAGATCCGTGCATGCTAGATCAGCACGAATACCGAAGCGATGTGCACAAACCTTAATGCAACGCGCGCGGATTGTACGGTAAAGGAACCCTTCATATTCAAATTTGAGTTTGATGGGCTTTTATATTCTTTTAAAAAGGGTAAAATGGGTATTTTAAAATTTTAGAATGAGTTGTAATATAATAGGCAATAAAATGGGTAAATTTGTGAGTTTTTGAAGTTTAGAGCGGAAAATACGTAATTTTAAAGTTTAGAGGGGGAAATACGTAATTTGAAGTTTTTGAGGGGTATACGTGAAATTCCCCCATATTTAATTATATCTATCTAGTCTTTGCGACATTATCACTTTGTTTCTTAATTGAATATCCATCAAATTAATTATATCTTTTTTTAAGTTGACTGCTTTTTCAGACCGAAATTTTTATTGATATAAAAACAAATAATAAATTTTGAAACCAAATTATGGTGCTCAGTTTCATGTCTAATTGTATCTGCGCATAACCGAATTAAATTCACGGTTTTAGTCTAAAACCGTAATTTTTTTTCGGTTTTTGAAACTGTAGATTTGTTTCCGGTTTTTCGAAACCGTGGATTTGTTATGCGGTTTTGGAGAGGCTAAAACTGTGGATTTAATTTGCAGAAAATTGGCCCAAAACCGTGAAATAAAATTGTTGTTTGAGCATTTTTTAAAATCTTGTCAAACAGAATGTAGAATTCAAAATTTTTATTATTTTTGGATATTAATAAAAATTTCGGTTTTTCAGAACTATAATTATATTGAAAAAAAAATAACAGGAAATTTTGCCTACTATGGATACCCAACTGAGAAACAAACCATATAATCAAAAGGGTAGTAAAGCTTAGACATTTATGGTAACTAAAGTTTCATAATCCGTTCTTAATAAAAATAATAGTTTATGCTATCTATTTATACAAAGTAGTTATATTACAGAAATATCAGTCAATTTAAAATTAATTTTCTTTGAACTACAATTTAAGAAAAAATTTATACCAAGTGAAAACTTGCTAAGCCTAGTTCCTTCAGAATTCAAGATCATTGAAGTCAGAATTTCATGAAGAGTAAAATAAATAAAATAAAGAAAAATCCAAAGTAGTCTCTGCATCTTTAATTTAACAATTAACTTGTATTTCAACTACGGAACAAGAATAAAAATTATTTTGTGCTGCATGATTTAAATTTGGTAATAAAAGAATACAAAGGCATCCTACATTTTAAAAGTGGATTGATTATTTCCCTCCATTTAAATTTGGTAATATTATGGATTTGAATTTTCATGTACATGCACACTTCTGTCCCATCATCAAATATATTTCTTTTCTTCATCCAAACATCAAACGCCTCAATACTTCTTTCTACAGTCTTGAGAGAGAAGGCATTTTTGGCCGGATAATTAAATATTTTTCTCAGCTTGTAATTTGAGAGAAATATGATCTTGTTTAAATTTGATTCTAAGAGGAGAAAGAAGAAAATTTAATTGCATTTTCAAAGAAAATTGGAAGAATTTGAGGAATAATGTGCTATTCAGTGCATTAGATGGAGAGAGTGTGAGACTGTGAGAGTGTGAGGGAATAATGTGCAAAAGGATAACTAAGTACTCTTTTAAAATATAAGAAAAATATTTAAATTTGGAACGAAAAAATATTTAAATTCATATAACAAATTTTGTGATCTTTATAGTTTTCTTTTCTTTTTTGTGGGTCAAATTTTGTATCTCAATAAACAACAGTACAATACAATAATTGAGTGAAATTTTGTTATTTTTGTTTTTCTTTTATAAAGTTTATAAAAGGTAGACACCGCTCTGACTGGACCTGGGCCCAATGGTATGCTTTGACAGGCCGAAATCTTTTGTTGTTTTCTCCAAATTCAAATTATAATGATTCTATCACTAATGGATTCTACGAAGAAGGCTCTAGACGAGAATCGTTAAGCGTTTGGATTAGTACAAAAATAGTGATTTTTGAATTAGTAGTTGAGAATAGTGCTAACCCGAGTAGTTTGAAAATAGTGCTAATTTTGAACTATTCAAATTAGTAAAAATGTTGTTCGGATTGTATAATTAGAATAGCAGGAATAAATAAAATAATAATTAAACTAATCTAATATTTAAACTAATATTATATTACATTTAAACTAATATAATATAATATTATATTATATTACATTTAAACTATTTTTAATACTAATATAATATAATATAATATAATATTATATTTATTCAATACTAATCTAATATTTAAACTAATATTCTATGACATTTAACATTTAAACTAATATTATATTACATTTAATAGTTAAACTAATATTATATTACATTCAACACTTAACATTTACACTAATATTATATTACACTTTTCAATTAATATTATATTATCTTTAATCTAACATTTTATTTAATATTAATCTAATTTGATATTATATTTATTTAATACTAATCTAATATTTAATTGATATTATATTACATTTAATATTTAAACTAATATTTTATTTAATACTAATTTAATCTAATATTATATTTAATACTAACCTAATATTAAACTAATAATTAAATTACAATTAACATTTAAACTAATATTATATTACATTTTTTTAATATTTAAACTAATATTATATTACATTTAATATTTAAAATAATATTATATTATATTTAATCTAATATTTTATTTAATACTAATCTAATATGATATTATATTTATTTAATACTAATAGGAACTGATGTTATATTTATTTAATACCAATATAATATTTAAACTAATATTATATTCCATTTAATATTTAATGACTACAATATGATCTAATCTAATATTTTATTTAATATTAATCTAATTCGATATTATATTGATTTAATACTATATTTTAAATTTAATTTATGTTACATTTAATATTTAAACTAATATTTTATTTAAAACTAATCTAATCTAATATTATATTTATTTAATACTAATAAAATATTGTATTTAATACTAATTTAATATTTAAACTAACTCTAATTGAGAGGATCAAATATTTTATTAATATCACTAACCCCACTAGCTCTGTTCGTGCTAATCCACCATTTTTACGGGTTAGTAGAATAGAGTTATGACTAACCCAATTTGCTAATTTGTAGTTGGATCACCAAGGTTTGAGAATAGTGGAGCTAACCCAAGGTTAGCTCTATTTTTAGGTCATCCAAACTCACCCTAATAGAAGTTGATATCCAACCTTGATTCAAGCATGTATATATGAGGAGGGATCCAATTACACCATTTTATGGTGACACATCTTAATGTTATATTTTTATAAGTTACTTTTATGATTTTAAAATCTAAACAGACGTTCCGAACAGTTCAACATGATCTTCTTATTAAAATGTGTTTGGAGACCAAATTTTATATTTTCTTGAATTTTTCTAGTATTTATTAAGATGTGTATAAAATTGTTGTTTTTAGGCAATTTTGGACCATTAAAAAATAACGATTTTAAAAAATTCTAAATAAATAGTAATAAATTTCCAAAAAATGTAAAAATTGGTCTCCAAGCACATTTTAATATGGACATCACGTTGAACAGTTCATATTGACTGTTTCGATTTTGAAATCGCAAAAAAGACTTATAAAAATATGATGTCAACATGTGTCACTATAAAATTGTGTAATTGGAGCCCTCCTCAGTATGTATATATATACTAGCTATTTTATTAACAAAACAAAGCAGACAACGCCAACACTGGTGTTATCCATTATCCGATGTTATGGATTACATAGATCGATCGATCCTATAAATTTTATTTTAATTTGGAACTTTTTAGTGATTAATTTAAGTACCTTTGTACAATCTGCATTAATATATAGTACACAACAAAAATTAAATTTTTAACATTTTAGCTATTTCTTAGGAATTTCATTGATCTTGAAAATTTTGAACAATTTCAATGATAAATTAAGGAAATATTTGATTCTCATTAGGTATTATTATAATTACAACAAATAACTTTGTTAGGAACTTTCTCTTGAAATAAGTGTCATCCGAAGTTAATTGTCTTGGGTCAATGGCAAGGTGGACCCAACAATACCGCGTTCCAGCAAAATCCACCTTATAGCTTAGAGAGTTTACACGACACGTGTGTGCGTGTCTACATACTGAAAGAATTTATCTAAAGTGAGCACTAGAGTTTTAGAGTAAGAGGCCACCTCTATGACATGATCTTACGAAGACTGGAGGTCTCCTGTGCATTTAAAACTGGAGGTGAGTTTCCAGAGAAGTTCCTTGCCACATCTAATGGGCAGCCTGAAGAAGAGAATTTATATTTAATTTGATTGCTGTTAAAGTTCTGATAAAGTAGTTCACCAGTAACAACTTAACAAGTTAAGAGGCTTCAAGCTATGCATTGATTCAAACAAGCATTTTCATCGTGAACAGAGAAGTATCAACTAACACATAATATGTGATAATATTGGAAGTGAAGGGGTATATATGAAAATTGTTCCGGCTAGTAATAATTGCGTAATATTTTATGGGGAAAAATGGGGGTGTAGATTGGATCTATAAATGATGCGGCATCTTTTGAATCATTTTACATGCCCATGAGTCAAATCACATGGCTAATACGTGTACTCTTTATGCATGTGCATTGCGAAAGCCTAACAAATTCATGATGTTGATTGAATCATATCAAATTTTTGTATAAAGAAGTCCTTTTTTCTGCGTTTATTTTGCTAAAGGGCATCAAGTATTTTGCTTCCTTGATTCATTGGTGTGAAGTTTGTTCAGGTCAAACCATTTCGTTTTCAAAGAAAGTTATGAGCTATTAATTAAGTTGTTATTTGCTTGCAACCATATATATTCTAGTAATTTAAACATTTATTTCTGTATATACATTGTATTCCCAAAAAGCATGAGTTCTCCATTTTAGTTCTGTTTTTTCTAATACATGCGGAAGATCTGGTCGAGTAGCATCTTTTATAATATAGAAATCTTAAAATTCAACATGACAAATAATAGCTGTAAATAGAATCCACTTGTTGGTCTTTAGATTCAGACAGCTCTATCAGGCCTTTATAAATTATTTATCAAGGTCATGTCATGAAAGATAGATATACAGAGAGACACACACACACTATTTGACAAAGTAGCTTTTCATTAATTTGCTTGTCCAACTAATCGCATTACAAAAAAGAAAAGTCATAAAACAATTTCAGGATTTGATCTTTTGGCATTGAATAATTACATAAGCAAAAGAGAGAAAAAGAAAGGAATTTATAAACTATCAGAAAAGAATAATATAATCTTTAAATAAATAAAGTTACACTGGAATGCCCCATTAAATTAAAGAACAAAAAACCACCAAACTATTTTTTTTTTTTCTTCTTCCTCAGGGAGTGAGATGGTCAAGAGCCTCCAATAGTACCCCTCTAAACCTTTTCACATCAAGCTTCACATTTTGTTTATCCATGAATGTTCGCCTTACAACATCAAACCCTCTATTGTGAAACGCAACTGGGTTTTTGAAAATCTCGTGATCTCTCGGGTATTGTTCAAGTAGACTGCTTTCGTCAATGCCTATACTATAGTGCATATAATTTAGCCCCATTTGGGTAGATGGATGGCCAAAGTCAATTTTAGAGATCCAATCTAGTGCACCCCACGGCACAATTTGTATCAAGGTGCCATTTCGGGGAAGAAATACACAATTAGTGAGACCCGCACCATGCACGCCCATCATGACATCGCATGAGTTTACAACTTCGGCCATCTTTTCTATCTGAGAACTCACATCGGCCTCATTTACTATCACCTCATAACCTATGTCTTTTGCCATTTCAACTATTTCATTTAGGTTCAAGAAGGTTCTAGTTCTCTTCCTTGATATGATAAGCAGCCTTGGTTTTTTGCTAGGTTGTTCACCTAGCACGGTCACGGAATCTCTCTTTAGGTTATAAGCACGTCTCATGAAGGCATTAAAATTGACCATAGTGTAGTTATTCGGGGCTAGTTTTGAATCAATCGTGAATTCCATGTATGCATGTAACCCCACTATTACACGCTTGGAGCAATGCACTTCATTGTCATTATGAAAATCAATAACAGGATAGTTCGATAAAGCCTCAAGCACCTTATGATATTTACGAACCCACCAACTCATCATGTCTGAGATCATGAACTGGACCTCTCCATTGAAACTGGTTTGCAGTGGTAAACAATGGCACCATGACATCAGTAAAATCGTGGAAAAGGTTACCAGTGTAACCAGTAACGGAAAAAACGAGTATCGGTACGTTATGGTGCTTGGTGCACTGAGGAGGGTCCGGGGTTGACTTTACCGTGAGCTCGCTTGTGTGGCTTAGGCAAAAGTCATCCCCTTTTCTAGGGTAAGGTCTGATTTTCCATTGTTCATTTTTACGGCTTGAGCCAGCATCTTTGTAAAGGATCGATGAGGAGTTTGGGTGAATCACAATGTCACCCTCCATATCACAAACATTAGCACGAAAGTTTGAGAAGTCGCATAGAGGCTTCGTGCTTGATTTACCTACACGTTAAGAAAATGTGTCATTTTTATATAACTGACAAACTAATAGAGAATACAATACTTTATAAATTATTTCCATGAAGTACCTAGAGTAGGTTCAGTCGGATCATTTGTCTGAAAATGACGCGCTGCTTCTGTACTCATGCTCTCTGCAACCACACACAATAATTAGCCATCATAGTTTCCAAGCAAATGAAAAAGGAAGAAAGATTGAGAACATGTGTTATACTGCTCTATCTTATCAGGACCATCAGCAAGTTTACTAGTTCAGTAAGCTTCAAGCTGAATTATTGGTCACAACAAGTAAACTACCTACCCTATTTTGTTTGATTTATCTTATGGTTTGTAAGGTAGTAACAGCCTACATTAAATTTTTAACATTACTTCACACATAAACATACTATGCATTTTGGTACTGCTGCAAACAGAGGAATTAGATGGCCTTTGTTCTAAACAGAAATTGGTTTTAGGATAGAGTAAATAACCAAATGAATGGTTCTGAATCCAATTTCACAAATTTGGATTTTAAATAGGTTATGAGCTCTGGCGGAATTTGGAAGTCTGGCCATAATTTTAGAACCCAAATCCAGGTTTCTGAAGGATATGGCAGATGCCAAGGACCATAGTTTGAAAGTCCATGCATGATTTAAATCCATGCCCGTATTGATTTTGGAGGTTTAATTCGGTTAATTAATATATCCAACAAAAAAGGTTTCCTCTTCTTCACATTTATTTTTAAACAAAAAGGAAGAGGTCAAGCACAAAAGGAGGCGTACCTTCAGGTTTGGTGTCCATGGAGTCATTTATGGTATAATTTGAAACAGTTGGAAGTGTGACCTTGTGCTTGACCTCTTCCTTTTTGTTTTCACTTTTCTCATCTGATCCTACATTGCCATTATTGTTACCTGCACATCAAGTTCCATGCGCCAAACCCAAAGACATTATTCCAACTTTTCCCCCTTCATTATTAACATTTTAGTTAAAGAGAAAAAATAACCACTAGTGCAAGGGAGTGTTTCACCAAAAATTTAGGCCTTCTTTTCTGAGTGGATATATGCAGTAAACCCCACGAAAAGTATAAAAAGTTAAAGGCCTCAACCCCCCTTTCACACAAAAGAGGAGAATATAATTATATCTAATCATCACCCCCCCCACCCCCTCTCCCTCCTCCTTCCACCCCACCACCACCCCCACAGAAATCTCTGTCTCACTGAACTACTGAAGCCTAGGAAGGAAGAAGAAGCTTAGGGAAACAAAAGTTACTAGTTCTAATTTTACATTTTTAATCCATTAACACAAAATTGTAACTAACTTGAAACAAAAAAATTACCGAATTGGTCAGGGCCAATAGTAAACTCTGGAGTTTTCTCTTCTTCATTGGGGGCAACTATTTTTCTTTGAAATTTCGGTTGAGTGTTTTCTTCACCTTCATTTTTCACCTCTCTATCTTCATTGTTACCTGAAACATTTTCACAACAAACCCTGTAAAACTCAAATTTTTAGATCAATTAAAACACTTTTTGTATTTTGCATGCACAAAATTTCACCTCTTACAATTCCCTCCACTGCCACAGCGTCCACATTTAGTATCTCATCTGCATGTAAAGAAGAAATCGACAAATCAGACGAAATTTCTGTTGTTGCTGATTGGAGCTGATACCATCTCAACAATTTCCAAAAAAAAAGTATATATAATAGGAAAAAGCACACTCGCTATTTTGTTTTACTACGATTCAAATTGAACACAAAAGCTAAATTAAACCAACTAACCAGGCTGTTGATCTTCAATCACAGAAGATGAGGTTGCTTGCTCAGGGCTAAGCTTCTTCCCAGCTAAAAAAATCAAAAGGAAAGCTCTCGTTTAGCTCATAATGCAAAAATGAACCCCAATTTCTTCAAATTTGAAAAGATTCGAACTTTGAAATCAAACTGAGAACTAACCATCCGAGAAGAGAATCGCATCCGGTTTCGTGACAACGATAAAAGTTAATGTCACAAGAAAAAACCCAATAACAAAAACTAAAAGCCTAAACCTTCTCGATTCCTGCCTTAGATTTCTCATGAGCTTTGATCTTTCTCCTGGTTTCATGGTTTCAAAAGGAGAAATCTTGTGCACCCCCTTTTCACACACTGATCGCTCTGTTTCTTTTTCTCTTTTTTGCTAGAGGGAGAGCTAGAGAGAGTTCGAGCTAGAGAGAGGCAGAGAGAAGCAGCACCTTTGTATTGACTTCAAACGGGACTGGGTCTGGTTACTTCTCTTGGTTTCTCTCTATTTAAATAATTTTTTGTATTATATAATATTATTTAGGCTCTAACCCTTGGTTGATCTAATCTCTTGCTTGCATGAGTCTTTGTGGAGACTGAAAGGGACTTGGCCCGTTTGAACCTTCTACTGATTTTCTGAATTATCATTGTCTAGTGTTTATCGAATATAATTTATTATTGGTAAATTTCTTAAGAGACACCAAACATTTGCCCCATATCACATTTTCTAGTGTTCTTGAATTTCTAATTTAATCTAATTACTTTTCAAAATTACCTATTTTACCAGATATAATAAGAGTGTTTTTTTTATACTTATTAACATTTTTTTTTTCTTAGTAATGTTGACAATGTTTTTAATGCTATAAACATTCAATTGCCAATGAAGACTATTATAACTCTTTGGTATGTGTTATTTTTTTTACATAGAAATACTGAAGTGATGTAATTATTACTAAATATTGAAAATCCAGCTCTCTAGTATGCAGGATGTAAACGAGTCTGATATTATCCGTTCATATTCGAATTCTTATTCAAATATTTGACATATACGAGTTTGAATATTTGACAAGATACATATATCTTTCTAGCGGTTACAAATACCGATATGAATTCCGACAATTATTCAGATTTGTTTTTATAAAAAAAATTGGAAATCCGTTTTTGAGGTTCACATATCATTTTGATTTGGACTTTAAAGTATAATATAAAATTTTATTACAAACCAATTAATTTTAGGTTAATTACTCAACTATATTTAGTCATGTTTCATATTTTAACCAGATTGATAAGATTTTGGTACATATTACTTAAACAATACAATGATACTTAGTGATCGACTTTTGTTCATTAATATATAAATTCTTAGCTAATAAATTTTTTATGAAAATATTATGTACTTAATATTTGTAAATGTATACATATAAATGTGTGTATCTTTTCTTTATCAAATATGTGATGATTTTATTTTAATATCTGAACTCAATTCGTAATTGTAACCGATCCGTTTACTCATGCCCTGCTAATATGACGATCTGCCAAACAAAACAAAAGAAAATTGTAACAAATATGTAACAGAAGTAAAAGTTTAGTGACCTCTTTGAAAACTAGTCCTATTTGGCTATAAGAAAATTTATTCTCAGATAGAGATTGGGTTGCGAAGGAGGGAATGAATTCGGCGAAGGAGGTGGGTTTGGTGGTGTGTAACGACAAAGTCTTAGATGTCGTCTTGGTCTTATTTAGACGTGTACTTGCACCTGGTCTACCACCTGAAGTAATTACTGCATATGACATTGCAATAAAGGATTTGAAGTAATAATTTTAATATTACATATGTGTTAAAGCATAAACCGCATATTTTAGATACTACCGTGATTAATAATTCTAATATTACATGTATTCTAATGTTTGTAGAGACATATTCTGAACTAAGATGTGTAAAAATATATTTACAGAGGACTTGTAATTTAATAATTTCACACTTCATCAATATAAGAATTAATTTATTTTTTTATTCAATTATAATAGATCAATATACAACTTAAGATTCTAACCTTTTCATCAATAGTGTAGAATTATTATCATTGTTTAATATTTTGTAACTGCAAGCTGTTGGACATTAGTTGCTCCGGATGAATGCCTCATGTGCAACGTGTACACAATAACTTGTACACCGAGTCTACTCAACAGAAATTATTACATTGTTATTAGAGATTCAACACATGGGAACTAGCACATGGCATGTGAAAGAAGCAGTAGCTTGGAGGAACAAAGGAGGCAAATAAATAAGAGATGCTGGGGAAAATAAAAATAAAATATAAGCAATAGCATAGATGCTGTCATGTGGGGCCCACTTTCATTTTTCTTCTTCTTTTATTCACTGATGACACATCCCAGTTTTAAATGCTCTTTGGTCATCTTGGTGGGTTAAGCTATGGAGATCAAGTCCTATATTAGCTTGGCGGTCTATTATTTGAAGTTGTCAAAATATTAAATTCTGATAACAACACATGATATATTCTGGGTACAACCAGACAGTCACATAAGCCTAATTCACACAAAGACAAACTACAACTTGTGTTGCAATATATAGTTGGTAAAAGGAAACATTTACTAGTCGGCATAAATGCATATTATTACTATGATTGAACTATTTGAAAATCAGTCATCTTTAATTAAGTGAAAACAGGTTTATTATTCTATTCTTGGTTTCTTGCTCCGAAATAGACTTACATTCATTGTGATGTCTTGAAGCATTTAATTAAAAATTATATAGGCAAACCATGATTGTATCATAGTCACAAGGTTGGCCAATTATTCGCGAATAATTCGTTTCTTTGGTGATGACAAACCGAACTCCAGAATTATTCGGTTGACCAATCTTTGACCGAATTATTTCCGAATAATTCGCGAATTTTACGAACTTTTTTCAAATTTTACGAATTATTCGCGAATTTTTTCCGAATTTTTCACAGAACATTTTTTTTTTGGTTTTTTTTTTTGCTTCCTTGTAGGACTGAAATCTCTGGTCCAGATAATTCTGAATCATTTCCAAATATATCCGAATTATTTCCGAATCACGGATTTTTGATCTCGCTGAGCCGAACCCGAATAATTTATTTGTCACTCCGGGTTGTATCCTAGATTGAATTAATTCACAGAGTATTGTCATTTGTCTATTAATTCCTTAATACTTTGAATAAGTTTTCTTTGTCGCATTGTTTTTTACATATCTCAGATCTGGAGTCAAATATGGTATACTTTGTCAGAAGAGATTATTCAACGACTACACTGCGTCATCTTAACTTAATTAACATTTTTAAAATTATAAAACTTACCTAACTTATTTCCAACTGAGGTGCTTACTTCTCCCTCTGTTTTTTTTTTTCACACAGTAACAAAATTTTTTTTGCATATATTTACAGTGTTAAAACACACAATAGTAAAATCCAAAGGACAAAGAATATAGTTTGTATATATCTTTGGATGACCTTTAGACTGTGTTTCTGACGGAGGGATGCGGAGGAAAGGAATGGGAAAATCACTGTGCGGAGGTGAGCCTCACCCTAGACCATTCATGTCCGACGGTTTCACCTGCTTCATAAGAGAAGAACCGGAGAGGGAGTGAGGTGAACGAACACTGTTCGGAGGGAAGAAAAGCTCCGCGTTGTGTTAATTTTTGACAACAATCATCAACCTCAAATCGGGATGTAAAATCACTGTGTGGAGGTGAGCCTCACCCCCAATCTCTCCCCTTCCTTCCCTTTAATAAGGGGTTTCCCCTCTGTTCTGGAACACAACCTTAGAAGACTATAATAATATGATTAGAAGACTATAATAATATGATTGAATAATGTGAAAACATAATTGCGTGAAATGTAAGCATCCATTTTTTTTATAATATATATTAGTAATAATAACAATAATAATTGAGAGACCAAATTTATGAGGTAGACACTATATCCTACGTGATAAAATAGCAAACTAGCTATTCGATCTCTTTTGAAATATTCTGTACTTTTAAATAATTGTAAATTCTAATAGTGTGATGAGACCGAATTGAAGGTTTTTGTGGCGTAGCAGCCGCTGCATACTGAAAAAATCAACGGGATTTTGACAAGCGACCTTTGCTTGTAAACATGATTAAGTTAGGTCTAAATCTAGCTGTTAAAATTGCACTTGCTCTCGTGCTTTAGGTGGAGACTCAATTGTGAAACCAACAAAGCACTCGCAATTTGTCAACTTTATTAACTGCATGATGCATGCAACGACCTGAATTTTCTTCTTCTTTTTTATAAAGCAAAGATTGAAAGAAAAAAATGAAATGTTTAAGCACATTTTTGTCTGAGTATGACATTATGCTTAATTACAACTTAAAAATTTAAGAATAATTAAATTACTCACATTATCTTACTCTTTTTATTGTACATCTTGTTTTGATAATCTAAGTCATGATTTAAATTAATCATCTGATCGAAGTGATAAGATGTTGGAAAATAAATTTCTGTCTATGACTTTGAGCTCAATCTACAAACGAAATAAATGTACAATAAATTAATCCGTTTGAAAAAAAAATTTAATTATTTTTTTGTTACTACATCTTACTTTTTTATTTAACAACTTAAGTGTAAATTAAAAAATTTACTCAAAACTCTATTCTATACACGCTTCAAATTATTTGATTCGATATAATTATACTTGTAATTTTTAAACTCAACTAACCTTTTCAACGTCGTAATTAGGTATTAGGATTCTTTGACAGTGTCTTATTTAAATCATTTCAATAATACGTTTTCAAGTCAAATACAATTTTTAAAAATAGAAAAAAAAAATATAAATGTTGTTTTCTTATAGATTGATTATGTTCAATGTTCATAGAATTCTAAAATCATTTCTGGATATTGAATATGGACCATTTAAATTTGATGAAATATAAAACTTGCATCATATTTTATTATTTTCAATGTATATGACATATATAAAGTAATGATAATAGAGGAGGGATTCAATTATATTATTTTATGGTAACACATCTTGACACCATATGCTTATAAGTTATTTTTTGCAATTTTTAAATTCAAAAATTCGATCTGAACTGTTCAACATGATCTTCATAATAAAATGTGCTTGGAGACCAAATTTTACATTTTTTGGAAAAAAATTTACTATTTTTTTTTTTTTTTTTTTAAATCGTTGTTTTTCAATGATCCAGAATTATCTGAAAATAATAATTTCGTACACATCTTAATAAATACTAAACAAATTCCAAAAATGAAAAATTTGGTCTCTAAACACATTTTAATATGAAGATCATGTTGAACTGTTCGAATCGATTGTTTGAATTTTGAAATCGCAAAAATAACTTCTAAACATATGGTATTAAGATGTATCATCATAAAATGGTGTAATTGGATCCCTCCTCGTGATAATATTTTACTTATCATATTTTAAAATCACGTTATTTTTGTAACAGTTGTCAAAATTATCATACTAACATGTTGCTAATGAATCCTCTCCTAAACTATTGGCATATCAAAATTTGAAAATGTTTCAAAAGAGTAAAATTTAGTATTTAGCAATATTTTGATATAGTAACACTTTGAAAGGTTTGATTTATTATTCATATGAAAATAATGATTAGAACCATTTACATTTTGACTGACAGGCAAGCGCGTATATAATAGCCTAGCTAGTTACCGAAATTGGTAGAATATTAAATTCAATATTGATCTAATTACTTTATTATCTTTTAAATTTGTTGAATGTTGACTCTAAAAATAGTAAAAAAAATACAAAATGTTTACATATCAAGTAAGGTCGAGTTTAAAAAACCATAAAAATAATACATTTATTTAAATATTAGCACTTATTATTCTACTAAATTTTTATAGGTGGATTATAGTTAGAATCGACTTAAAAAAAAATATGATTTTGAAATTTTCGTATTTTGATCGAAATGTAGACATTTGTACAGGGGGAAATAAATTTGCTACGATCCGAAGTTTGGGAACAATAACCTGAAATTCCTACTTTTCAAATCTAGCCGTCTAACTTTTTCTGTACACGCATCTCGAAACAGCTGGTTTTTCTATGTACGCATCTCAAAACAATTCAACAGCTGGATTCGAAAAAATAGAAATTTTAAAGTACTATTTACATGTGAAGAATCGCAGCAAATTCAGATCCTTGTATGGAGACCTAACTTTATACTAGTACAATTTGATCAATTTGTCAGGAGTTTCTGGTCACAAATTTGGAAGTTCATATGTTTTTTCTCAGATTTATTATTAAATTTTGGTCAAGTTATTCCTCTGATATTACATATTCTTGTTTGACAATGACATCTAACTGATTAACGATGACAAAATCTGGTCATGTTATTATTTCTTATTTTTATAAGATTTAATAAACAATTCCTTCCCTTCTTCTCTGCTCTCACGAATATTATATTGACGTAATTATGTTTTTATCCTTTTTTTTTTTTTTTAATACCGTTGAATGCGAATAATCATAATACATATATCTATTGATCCTCTATTCCTTTCTCATTGCTTTTTATTGAATTTAGTACAAAACGTGAACCTTGAGTAGGTCTCAAATTGGAGAACGGAGTAGGTCCGATGCCCATCGGACCTACTTTTAGGTTCAACGAGCATCATAACCGTCTGATCTAATTCAAGATTTGTGCGCACAAAAATTAAAACATATATGCACAATTTTAAAGCATTCTGCACGAATCTTAAAGCAAATCGATGGTGATTAAAACCATCGAACCAGAGTAGGTCCGATGCCCATCGGACCTACTCTCAAGTGCTCAAATTCTGATCCGTCCGGATTAGGGCTGGGCAAAATTGCTCGAACTCGCAACTCGCTCGTAACTCGCTCATTTACAGCTCGCTCTAACTCGCTTATTTACAACTCGAGTTAGTTCCAACTCGAGTTGGCTGACTCGTTTAATAAATGAGCTGAGTTTGAGCTGACCCCAACTCGCTCATTTATAACTCGAGTTACATAAAGCTACACAGTTTGGACACAAAAAATCCCAGAATAACCATAACCAAACTCAAACTCGGCTCAAACTCAGCTCAAACTCGTTTATAACTTGTGTTGTATTGATTTAACTGGTTAAATGAGTTTATAAACGAGTTGTGAGCCAACTCGAGTTGATAACGAGCTGAGTTCGAGTTGGCTCTACAGCTCGTTATTATCATCTCAACTCGAGTTGACTCGCTCATTTATTAAATGAGCTGAGTTCGAGTTGGAGGTAACTAGCTCAAACTCGGCTCATTTACAGCCCTAGTACTCCGGATCCAAAACTCAAAGTTTGATCCGACCCGGTAAATCGGACTCGGGCACCGCCCATGTTTCGATTATTTTTATATTTTATCTCCTGGCCTCTATAATATATTAATATACGTGGCGAAAAATTTGTACATCACGGAGACCAAGCTGCTGCTCCATTATGGCTGTGCACCGGCACCGACAGTGGTTCATATTCTAGTTCCACGCTTTTTAGGGCTTCTGAATTGTGGGCCCCATACTTTACGGGAGAAATTGATTGAGGTCTCCCACAAGGCCACAACTCCCAAGGTTGACTCCATTGTCCAAATGGCACTATGGCAGTTTGCTGATTTGACGCCTTATAATCACAATCGTCAAGTCACAACAATACAAGTAGTTGTGTAGGGATTAGTATAACTAGCGTATTCCTAAATTCACCAAACTTTTTTTTAGTTAACTCTAATTTCACCGGTAATGTGTTCACATAATAAATTTATAAATTAATTTAGTAAAAATTCAAACAATAAAAAATAAAAAAAATAAATGCATTAAATTAACTTGTACATTGTTTATCACTTGACTTTATAATTGATTAGTTAGAAAAATAAAAAAAATTGATATGTTAAAGCTGTAAACATATTATTCAAGTGGTTTTAATAATTTAAATTTTTAATTTAAAATCAATCTAATAGATTTTGAAGTCACGTTTATTAAATAGCTCGATGAGCTTAAAAACATCTAGTTTTATTCGCAGTGGTAATCTATAATATTATATAATATAAAAGTTTTCTAAAATTATTGTAGTTTGATTATTTTTTTTATGTCATGGAGCGCATTAAAGTAATGAATACGCAACCCCACAACAAGATGTACTATCTTTTTTTTTTTTTTATTTATCAGTAATCAATTTTAACGCCATTGAAAAAGTCTATGCGTGTTTGTTTTCGAATACCTATCACAATCCCACCAAAAATATTACTTTTAAATGTTATAATTCCACCGGACAAAAACTATCATTTCATTTGTGATGGTTTAGAAGTCCTGTATGAATCAATCAAATTTTAGCCTGTAGAAAATGAAAATATAAATGAATTTGCCAAGTACAATATTTTGCACAAACTTAAACCATTATTAATAATATGACTTCAATTTTTTCCAGCATTCTATTTGTTAATGGGAGTATGAGCATTGCATTTTCCTTTGGAAAAAACTCCAAAATACACTGTAATATACTGATATTTAGTTTTTTTGGGGCCTTTAATCAATATGCGGTCCTCCAAGAATGGAACCGCAGATTGAATTGGAGGTCCTAGTATTTTTCGAATCCCCCAATGTCAATGGTGTTTTGATTTTTTTTAAATGGTTTTAATAAAAATTTTGACTCTTGTAATTGTTGTCCCTAATAGCACCTAGAGAAGAGTGAATAGGTAGTCTTAAAGACTTTTAGATGTTTTTCGGTTTAACCCTCTAAATTAACAAGTCAATCAATCAACAAGCAAATGTGTACAAATAAAGTAAATATAGTTGAGTTAGGGAAATTTGACACGCAGGATGATAACGAAGTTCGGCGTAAAATGCTTACGTCTTTGGGGTAGAGCAACCTCGTCGGTGTCCCTTTTCTATTACCCAAAAAGAAATGATACAACTCGTGACACGTTAGCCCAATAAATGTGAGAAGTCACGGCCTAACTCGTGTTCATAGTTGAGCCTAGAAGCTCGAGCTGGAGAGTCCTACGCAGATGATCGTCACACAACTATGTTTATATGTAAGTGGAAACGCTTGAGCCGGTGAGCCCCTTAATACCTACAAGCGGGAAAGTCACTCGACTATGACAAGGGAGCACTAAAGTAGATCTCCTCCGAACAAAAACCAACACTCTAACTAAATCTAGAAAAGATTTGTTAAGTGAATTTGAGATTATCAATGGAGTTTTGAAGTTTTAGCTCTCTCAGAGATGGAAGCTCTCAAGAACACATAATTAGTGTTATTTGAAATGTAGGGGCAGTTTTCTTAAGACTGGAGTGATAGTATTTACTCTATTTATAAATGGAGCTCCAGATCCAGGTATTTGAACTGATCCGTTCAGACGGTAAAACTTCCGTCCAAATGGATAGTTCAAATGTGTTGCAGTTAGAGTTTTTTTTGCCTTTTTTGAACTTTACCCTTTCCGTTCAGTACGTTTAGGTCCGTACAGAACGGATAGTGTATTTTCCCCAATTCTGTGTTACTCAAGTAGCGTACAGTATGGATTGGTAACCGTTCAGAACGAAATATGTTATATTGGAAAGTCTCTGTCTTTTTACGGAACTTTCCGTTCTGAACGGTTTGTCAAGCGGAATAATTCTTCCGTACTGCAACACTTCATATCTGTATCCATTCGGTACCATTCAATACATTTCGTACTGAATGGATAGTTCTTGAAATCAACAATCTCAAATTTACTTTACTTATCTATTTGATATTACAATCTATAGTCTTGATTTTCGTAAAATCTTATTGATTCTATTGGTTCTTCAAACTTTAATCTTACAATTATAATATCCTTGAACCTGCAAACTCACTCATATAATGAAATCGTTAAATACAATCATTGTATGCCCCTCAATTTAATGCAACCTAAATTTAACCTATATTTTGGTGTTTTGTGTTTTATTTCCTCTAATTTTTATTCATCCTCTATATTTAATATGTGTTTTATTTCCTCTAGGATTTTATTCATCCTCTATATTTAATATGTGTTTTATTTCCTCTAGTTTTTATTCATCCTATATATTTAATATGTGTTGATTCTCTATTTTAGAGTTCTTCCTACTCTATATTTATTATTTTATACTATGGAATTGGGGTTTTTAGTTACTATAGATTTATTCATACTCAATAATAACATATACGTGTTGATTCTCTATTTAGGGTTATTCATACTCTATATTCCATATTTTATAGTATCTAATTGGGCCCCTCATACTCTATAATATTATTTATTAGTTGCTATAGGTTTTTGTAAGTGTAGAATAGCCAGTCAAGATTTTCCTTATTATAGTAGATGTTACTAAAAGTGCATTCTACTTTTTTATATTTTACAAATTAGTCAAACAAAATAATTAAAAAATTACATAGAACAACAGTAATTTTCTAAATGACTGAGGATTAAATAAATTTCAGAGTCACACAACTCTCTTTTTGTCTTCTAAGAAATATATTTGCTGTTGTTATTTCGTCTTTATTAATCTAAGCGGAGACACATTGCTGGGTGCAAATTGGAGCAGGACAATGTTTTTTCATCAATTAGCGGTACATATGTTCCTCTCGGTGGTCCCACGTCGCAGCACATGATACGCCTAATACATAATTTGTTGAATAAATGACACCATGTGAACCCAAGTTTGGAACATTCAAAGCTTAATTGCTCAAATAACAAACACTTTGTTCAAAAGTTCAAACGTAGGTTCATGTATTTTTCAAAGAATAATAACAGCACATACCTGTGCGCGTATAAAATTCTTGCATGTTTGTTACATGTTTTAGAATTAATTTTACTACTTTAAGGCAGTGCCTGTGCGCGTATAAAATTCTTGCATGTTTGTTAAATGTTTTAGTATTAATTTTACTACTTGAAGGCAGGAGCGGATCCACATGGTTCCGGACTCCTGAATTTTGAGTTTTAGTGGAGATCTATCGGTCTCAATCAACTTTGTCTCTCTTTGAAATTTTTTTTCTCACATCTGAATGTTTAATTTGTAATTCAGGTTAAATTTAGGATTAAAATTGAAATAAATTTGTTGAATTTTGATTGTTAATTAGAATTATATTAGAGCATCAGAAATTACAATTCAAAGCATTGGAAAATATAAGTTAAATCATTATTTTTTATCGAATACCCAATTAGTAATGACTTTAAATTTAATTAGCTATTTAAACCCGATTCGATATTTTTTTGCCCCCCTAACGAAAATAACGAAAATTCTGAATCAGCCCTTGCTTTAATGCACCCTCCATGTGATATATAATTTATCATATTTATGTAATAAGAAAAAGTAAAAATTGAGTCATTTATGTATATATTGTGACTTTTAAACCAGATGAAACATTTTGTTCAAGATCTAATCTTGCTTTCTGCCGACAAAATATCAGTACAATTATCTGTCATTGCATGGTACATAAAGTGGTGGTCTACAAATTATTAAATTCATTTTTTTTCATTTGGAGGTTCTTTCAAATTTAATTAAAGAATACCCCACAGGGATTTTAGAAGAGATAAAAATGGAAATTGAAGCAGATGGTTTGCCAATAGTTTGCTAGGAGGAAACTAAACCTAAGTGACACATGACATAGACTCTTATGTCTAGCTCCTTAATTAATTTTTTTTTTAATCTTTTAGGGGACCAGATTGTGACATTTTATCTCACAAACTTGTTATTCTTAAATAAATCCCATTTCCATGTAGGTATATTAGCTTCTTTCACAGAGTCAGGCGCTTTTATTACAGCTTTTGGGTGGATTTCTGGACCTATGCCAACAATCTGTATTATCTTTGTTTCTGGTAAAGATATCAACAGAGTAATTTTGGCTTCACCCAGCACACGGACAATAAAGACACAATGGAAAAAAATATGATCTGCGCTGCGTGAAGCCAAAATAGCTCTGTAAATATATTTACCCTCTGTTTCTGATGCCCTATTGATAGAATCAGTTGTCACTTGTCAGATTAGTACCAAATAAACCTTCCATACTATTTTATGGTAAATGTGAAATCCAACCATCTACTATTCAACTTTAAATATAAAATAAAACAATAAATAAGATCCGGACTAGCAAAATAAGTTCTATATTTACAGCCCAAAAATCCAGCCCAACAACGCAAATCATGTACTTTATAGAATTAAGTTGTTTACAATAAATTTTTCAGATACTTATAATAGAACTTTGAGATATTACACTACCTACCTCTCTAGAAAAGAAAAGTATATTTGGTGGCTTTTAGCAGGGAATTTGGCTCCGGGAAATAAAAACTTTTCTCATTTTAAAAAGCAAGTGGGGAATACAATCATGACGTAGAGATCATCATAAAAGAATAAATAAAGTGACATGATTGGCTACCCAAAAAGTGGCATTTTATTTTTGTTTGAGAATCAAGAAGTGGTATTTGAATTGATTTGGATTGCAAATGGTCGATTTGCTTTTGAATTTTTACTTTCTGTACGTAGAAATTTCAAATTTGCCCAAAATGCTACAAACCGAGACAATTGGTAATTTTGTGTGGTTGCTGAAATCGTATTGTCAACTTTACCAGAAAATCAGAAAAGGGTACTGGACGACTGAATAACCCCCTCGTAATTTTGTTTAATTTATTTTTTGACATAGATCAGAGATATAATGCTTGGTTGCATGTGCTGATGTGCAGAATTGACGTAAGGGAGCTCAATTGAAATTTCCTTCAATAAATCAAACCAGCCCAACCCAAGCTTGAATGAGGCCTGGAACAATCCATGAAATAATTGTTGTAAATTTCTAGTCGGTCACATTTAAACGAAAGATTTATGTTCTTGTCATTACTAGTAATCTCAGCCCAGTTTAATAGTTATTTGGGTTACGTTGTGAACTTCTAGCCGACAGTATCCAAGCCCAATATTAATATGTTTCATTTTTGGGCTTACATGAAAACGAAGCATATTTCATTTTCAGCCCAGTCCAACTTATTTGGGCTGAAAATGAAAAAGTTGGATAACTATTGCCCCTTTGTCACAAATCTAACCCACATCCCTCTTCTTCTTTTTTTCATAAATAATGGTTCAGACTTCACAGAAAATTATAGCTGTAGTGTAATTACAATTCTAGGTTGAAATTTATTATAGTACAAAGTGTTTACCCTGAAAAAAGGTAAAGTCAATAAATATCCAATAGTCAATTTTATCATCGGTAGTTTACTACACAGTTCGCTTCACCCAGATGCCACAGGAGATCCTCAGTAGTTATCAAAGGCATGGCCTTGTGTGGTCCCACATTTTTGAACGAATCAATGAAGTTTAATCGAGTTTATAATGGTGGGACCAATCAAGTACTAGTTCTTCGGATCTTAATTTCTTGGGCGCATTTCGTGGCACGTTTAATTTTGACTTTTTCATATGAGGTCGTTGGAAGTACCTGGAATGTGCAAGTGCTGCCCCACTACTGTCCACCGGGGTCCACCTTGGCGCCGTCGGATATGGTTATGGAAGGTTCGGAACCTCTACAATTCTTGCGGTGGAATACTAAACGAGCCTCTTATTGATTAATTTCTTATTCATGATAATATTTTTAGAAGTAAACAATTTTTAAAATAAAAATTTATATGCATTTCGTTAGGTTTAATTGGTCTGTATACTAAACCTCATATAGTTAGAATGTCGTACTATGAAAAACATAAAAAACCTTTATATGGACCATTACGTATTTCAAGTAATTAATTTATTGTACGGTAAAACTCATTTTTTTTAATAATAAATGATCGTAGGCTTTCATTATTCAGTGTAAGCCAATACATATACCAGTCCATACTAATATACCAGTCCATACTAGTACATATACCAGTACACACCAATATACAATTCAGTCCATATCAGTACAACTGGACATCTTTTGACGGAAGTAAGCAAGAAAAAAAAACAGAATTGCCCGTCTCGGAAAATAAATGTGTGAGACAGTGATGTCGTACTCCGATTGTGTGGTGGTGATAAATCACACTATTGCAGGATTTATAAAAGATAAGTTATTTCTTTGTGCTTGTTGAGGTTGTTAAGTTTATTTGTTGTCAATTGATAATGATCCAAAAAAATAAATATATGTTTTATTAATGAAATTAGTTGACAACCGTCCCAACCAAAAAAATAGTTATCAAAAATCACAAAAAGTAAAAATGGTAGATATGTTCTTTATGGTTTGATAGGTTGTGTATCAAATTGTGCAATTTGATAATAAATTAACCATCCATCAAGCCATGTTTGAAAAAGTAGCGTTATTCGGTTTTATTGACATTTAATCGGACATCAAATGTTCTATAATTACACGAAATTATAATACACAGCCTTTATAAATAATAAGAAATACATCTGAAAATTTTATATCCTATTTAGATGAATTTTGACAACAATTATTATGGTTATCAAATAAATATGATTCTCACTGTTCTTTCACAAAAAAAAATATAAAATTACATGTGAACTTATTATGTTTTGAAAGTGTACATGACGTAGGATTAAGAATATAAATATAACATTTGATTTCTTTTTTTAACTTAACATTTGAACATTCTTAATGGAGAAATGGTCGCAATCAAGTTGTAATGGAATTATTGATGATATATAATTTGATTCTTAATGGAATTATTAAGAGTAGGTCAAATTCTTAACATTTGAAACAGTCTTAATGGAGAAATGATCCCAATCTAGTTGTAATGGAATTATTGATAATTTATTAGTTGATTATTAAAGAAATTGTTAAGAGTAGGTCAAATTCCCTGAAATGTCGTACCACACCGTATAATGCGGCTGAGTCGCATTTATTTTCATTGACCTTAATTTTGTATAGAGATATAACATTATCATTTGATTATTTTAATTGTTTTGAACTGGTTGTTGGTAAACCTGTCTATTTGGAAATCTTTTTATTTATTTATTTATCCCTGTTTAGAGAATCCTGGTTGTATCTGAAATCAGTTAAACTATCAACTCTTCAATGTTAAATCAATCAGAAAATGTTACATATAAAATAGCACAAAAATACAAGAGCAATTACATTAGCCATCCAATTTTCAATTTTGTCGGGATATGAACTTCCAAAATGATGTGCTGACATTTTCTGAAATTTATACCGACCCTAAAAGATACATCCCTTGAGGAAACCGTTTCTTTAGGTTTGATGCTTCTCTGTTTCACTGTCTGTTTTTGTTTTGGTTCAGTACCAACCTTTACTCTTTTTGTAATATACCTTAGGGGCCACTATTCCATTCCTCCATAAAAGTTCCAGTTAAACCTCCCTTTTCTTGAGAAAAAGGTAATTAGATGGAACTGCCAGAACAATTGAAGAAAGTACAGATGTTGATAAATTTAAATTCATTGTCTTATTTTTTTTTGTTGATACCATCCATTTTTTTTTGTAATGACTCGGTCAAATTAAATATCCGGTCTAGTTGGTGCTTGATGTGTTTATTAATTTATTGAATAATTCATTGTTCAAGTCAAATTTGAAGTCCAGATGACAGCTATTTGTTTATTTTTCGGGAGATAAATAAATTGCTATGAAAACTGTATAGGTTAGACGTCGGTATCAATGGCGCATATATAGTTATGGGATAATAGATATGCAAATTTCTAATGTTTTTGACTTATATTCGGTACAGAGTTCTACACCATGTCATGAATTGCAAGTACTAACGAAAATTTCACTTGACATGTTATGAATCAATTATCAAACAGTCAGATAAAATGGCTTAATTATTATTTGAAAAACCAATGTGAATATATGCCACCCAAACTTGGGCAAATATATAAAACTGATACTTTGTGACCGTTATCAAAATAAAAAATTAACAGAACACATGAACAAATGAACAACTATGTTTCCCTAACCCAACCAAACCCTATGTCTACTCTTGAAGAAGATCCAGGGCTTGAAGTAGGGAAGGCCTAAACCTAGTAAGATTCACTTTCACATCTTGTTTCATGATGATATCTGCTAACTGTCCCCAGCCTTGCGCATGGATCGCCATTGGATCGGTAAAAACAAGATGGTCGCTCGGGTACTTCTCAATCAGCGTGCTCTCATCTTTGTCGATGTAATATTCGACATACCGTAACTTCATGTCCCGTGCTGGTTGGCCGTAAAAATTTGTAGCCATCCAATCCATCTTTCCCCATGGCACTATTTGTACCATCACGGCTTCGGTCGGGAGGAAGATTTGGTTAGTTATACCAGCACCGTGCACGGCCAATAGCACATCACAGTTGTTAACCGACTCAGCAAATGATTGCAATTGATCAGGGCTTGCCTCTTTTATAATAACCTCAAAACCTAGTTCCTCTGCCATCGCCACAACCTCTTTTTGGTTGAGTAATTTCCTTGTCCCTACCCTTGAAATGATCAGCATTCTCGGTTTCTTTTTAGGCGATTCACCAAGGATAATTGGCCGGTCCCTTTTGAGGGATAATGAATCCCGAAGGAATTTTGTGAAATTCACCATGGAATAATTCCTCGGATTTCTGGTCGGGTTGGGGTATATGATCAAGTCTCTGTCCCGAATCAAACCTAAGAAGCCATGCGGGAAGCAATGAACCTCTTCATCTTCATCAAAGTTGATGACATCATAATTAGAAAGTTTGCTAAGCAAAGGCTGGTACCGGTGGACCCACCACGGCTTATAGTTCGTGATGAAATACTGTACCTCTCCCTTGAAGTGTGATGTGGTAAGGAAAAGTGGTATAAGCACATCTGACATGTCATGGAAAAAATTGCCAGTGTACCCGGCAACTGAGAAAATTACAGCCGGTACGTTATATTTCTTGGTGCATTTTGGCACATCAGATTCTGGTTTAACAGATTTCACTGTCACTTCTACGACTGATGGTAAAAGAAAATCATCTTTCCGTGCATAGGGACGGACTTTCTTTTCCCCGTTTTGGTCAAAAACAGTTGATTGTTGGGAAGAAGACACCAAAAATACCGACTTCTCCTTCGGGCTAATCCTCAAATCTCCGGTCATTTCACAGACGATTGGACGAGCATACGGAAAACCTTCGTCTTTTCCGTTTTCATCACAAGCAATCTTGCTCTCTGTGTTGCCTTTGGGTGCCTCTTTTCCATTGTTCTCATCTATAAGAGTAAAAAGAAGGATTCCACTTTAGAACAAATAACAAAGCATGTTTAAATGATGAAGAAAACATAGTGAAATAATGTAAGCAACTAAGCAAGGTTATATAAATGATGAGGGGACAACAAATATTTGAAGCAAAGGCAAATGAAAGCACATAAAAGGTAAACAATTTAATAATTTTTTATCCAAGTGCAAAAAGCTGATCACGTGCAAAGTTTTGACTCTTCTGATAATTGTTAATTATATTATTGGGAACTATTTGAGATTTGTAATAATGACAAGAGAGAATATTTGGATCAAAGTTAAACTTACTCCGGAAGATTAATGAAAACTGTTCAACATTAACTAGAATAATCAAACATCACTCAATTAATAATACTAAAAAGAAGTTCTAACAATTTTTGACATTGTTGTATTACTATTTCATTAAAACAATTAGAAGCAATATTCAAAGAATACTGTCCCTTAAAAAGTAGTTCTTTGAGTACCTTCTGGGACAGTTTCTTGTACTTTGTTTGTCTCTTTTAGCTCAGGTATATCCAATACAGGATCTTCCTCTGTTTCCTTGCGTTTGACGGTTTCATTGCTTATTGCTACGCACAAAATTGAGCACAAATTAAGGACTAGAGTAAGGATTTTTTTTTTTTGTTTTGCATTTGACTAGAGTAAGAATTTAGTTTGCACACAAAAGCTGATTTCAACACAAAGATAAACGGGTCCAAGAAAATTCTAAACTGATCAATGAAATTGACTCACCGTTTTGTTGAGGGAAATTTGGACTCGAACTTGAATTTGAAATCGAGGGTGATAAGTTGGATGTTGATATTCTGCCGACATCTACAAGAAACAATGAATTCAATCTAAAATTTAACCACCAAAAATAAAAATAAAGACTTAAAAACAGAAATTTAAATATGGAGAAAGAACTTACCAAAAACAGGGGAGTAAATAGAGAATAGTTTTGCGAGAGATATATATGTTAGCAAGGCTAAACAGCAACCGGCTACTAATCCAAGTCCAAGTTTTTTGGGTTCAATTTTAGATATATTTTTAACAATCTTGGGTTGTTTTCTCTCTGTTAAAGGTTTTGAATTCCTTGCATAAGCTGTTGAACTAGTAGCCATTTCTCTTTCTTGGTTTCTAGAAAGAGAAGAAGGGGGGAAAACAGAGAACTACAATTTATATTGAAGCTAGGATGGAATAAGCATTTGTATTAGAGCACAAAACGAAGACCCTCAATGCAAGGAACTACCCTTTATTCTAAACCTATTCCAATGTTGTTTTTTTATACCATTCTGTATTGGGGCCTCCTCTAATGTCGTCCCTCCAACCATACCCCTTGACTCTTTGAAATTAAGGGGGTAAATAGCAATTGCTTTCTTTTTGCCAATTGACAATCACATTTGTTGTATATATCACATGGTTACTAGATTTTTTTTATTTCTTTTTGTTTTTCTTGGTAGTTCAAGGTCCTTTTCGAAGAAGATAATTTTTTTATGGAATCCAATCGGTTGCTTCCTTTGACACTCTTCCCGATCTGACCTGGTTTTTTAATTTTTTGAAGGGTCAAATTTGGCAGGACTTGGTCTAATAGCTTAAATTTACATTCAACCAACAAATAATGCTTTAGTTATTGCAATTTACATGTTAGGTTGTATTAAAAGATATACCATTAATTCATATACACTTCTTTAATTTTATTTTAGCTTTTAACAATAATAGTCTAACACCATGTATCTTTTGTCTTCATTCAGTATATTTATTAGTTTTTGGAAAAAGTTCTCAGAATTTTTATCACATCAACTGCACCATTTAGAATTTTATGGTATTTTATTTTTTATGATTTAAGTTGAAATAACGCTCTTGTAAGGATATCTTAAATAATCTTACATATCGGAACAATGCTACACCATAGCTTGTGATGCATTATGTATTTTTAACAAAAATAAAAACAAAACATATACTTAAATTAACAAAAAACAATGGAAATGTAAAAAGACCAAATATAATTGAGTTCCTAAATAATGCAACCAATGATAACATTTTAGTAACAACGTAAAAAAATGTCAAAGAAAATTATTTACTCTTACACATAAACAACATTGCAACATGAATAATACCGGCATGGTTTTCGGCACAAATTTTGGGGAAAATAGAAAAAAATCAATAGATCAATGTTTATTTCGGTTCAATGCAGTGTGATTTCAAGCTAAAAGTGTTTATTTGACTTAAAAGAAGTTTGCATTATTTAGAATTCGGACAATGAGTATGAAAATTCAAAACGAATGTTGACACTGTTCAAATAAGTTTTTATTGAGTCAAAATGTGTGATAGTTACCAGTGATATTTGTGAATTGAAATAGAAAATTTTACTTCAATTTATAAAAGTGTGTTAAAAAATATAGTAAATATAATTATTTTAGCTGAAAGAAAATATGCATTTTTGTAATTTCGAAATGATTGACAATTATTTATAAACTATTTAAGGGTGCCGTTCTTATCAGGATAGCGTGCATTATTAGGTTTTGAATAGTATGTTAAGGACAGGGCATCCTTTGAGAATCAAAACCTCTACTCACCAGTGGGCAGGATTTTCCTGCCACCCTTGAAAATTAACCAATTTTCATGTGCCACTTGTTATGAACTCTTAATGAAAGTTTCACAATAATTAATTACTGAGTCCATCATTAATGTTTGTAGATTAACTTAGTAACTTTTCTAAATACAGAAACATTAACTCACATAATAAACAAAAATAGAAAAACAATTCAGTTTGTCTTTTATGAAATAATTAATAATACCACAAGTTATCTAGAGGATAATATTATAATTAATATAAATAAAAATATTATAAAAATACCACAAGATACTCTTTTATGAAAAAGTAAAGTTATTTACAGGAGAATTTCAATACCATAAATCTTATGTACAATTTAAGTTATAGATGTTCAAATATAAACAAAAAAAGTAAAATTTGGACTATTTTAATTTCTCTTAAATCAAGTAAGATTGATGTTCAAATATAGAGAAGTGTTTTCGAGAAAGGTTCTCATGTTACTGCAATAAAATGGTCAATTTTGAGGTTCGAAAGCAATGAAGGTTCTCAAACAATTCAAGAGAAATTACAATAATATGTCCAGATTTATTTTTTTCATTTATATTTGAAAATTTATAAATCAAATTGCACATATATATAATTAAATTTGTGGTATTATGGCTCTTCTGTAAATAACTTTACTTGTTCATAAAAAGAATATTTTGTATTATTAATTATTTCATAAAAGACAAACTGATTGTTTTTCTTCTATTTTGTTTCATTATGCAAGTCAATCTTTAAATTACTAAGTTAATTTACAAATATTTAATAAACAGATTTAGTAATTAATTATAGCTAGAGAGTCTAAGATACGTGGCTTATGTATATTGGTTTAATTTCCAAGGATGGCAGGAAAATCCTGCCCACCGAGGGGCAGAGGATTTGATTCCCATGGTTTGATGGTGATTGGTGGCAACATAGTTTGACTATAACAAAAGTGTGCAAAGTTATTAATACTTTTTTTTTTCAAATTGAAAAGTAAATATTCATTATGGTATATGGAAGTGTGTATTTGTTCAATTTAGAATGAACATGAATTATTGGAAGTATGTACTTGGAGGGTCAGATTTTGAGGATAGTTATGGTGGCCATAAAATAAATCACATCTGTTAAATAAGTACAAAAGTTGCTTGTTTTGTCCGCATATTTAATGAAAAACAAGGCTTCAAGAGAAGTTTCTATTAGTTTCGGTAGTAGAGCAGTTGAAAATTTAAGTATTCATTGCATTGATGACAACGCATGTATAAATTAGAATGCTGGTGCCCGAAATTTTTATTTATACCATTTTAAGAAAATAAATTAATAAAATAACCATCGTTTTTGGTCAATTCTAATTCTAGCACGGCCGCACCGGCATTCTGCGGACCCATTTGAGCGGGGCCGCAGAATACCGGAGCGGACCCCAATATGGGGCCGCAGAATGGTTCTGCGGACCTCCTTTTTTTCTTTTTCTTTTCTCTTGTTTTACCGAGGCACCCAGGGGTCAAAAGCTAGGTCCGCTCAAAATTAAAAATGGTTTTTCTAAATTTGGTTTTTAGGAATGCGTGCAGTGAGGTTTGAAAATGAATTAAAAAAAAAAAAGGGGGGTCCGCAGAACCATTCTGCGGCCCCATATGGGGGTCCGCAGAACCATTCTGCGGCCCCATATGGGGGTCCGCAGAACCATTCTGCGGCCCCATATGGGGGTCCGCTCCGGTATTCTGCGGCCCCGCTCAAATGGGTCCGCAGAATGCCGGTGCGGCCGTGCTAGAATTAGAATTGACCAAAAACGATGGTTATTTTATTAATTTATTTTCTTAAAATGGCATAAATAAAAATAACGGTGCTGGTGCTAACACGTTTGGAAGTAGGCAAGAGAACAACAAGTTGCTTTCATTTATATATATATATATATATATATATATATATACACACACACACATAGAGAGAGAGTGATGCTACGGTGCTTTGGGAAGTAAAGAGAGTGTTTTACTTCCTGCTCATATCTCTATTTTCAAAATTCAAATAGTTGATCCGAATTTCTCAACATGATCTTCGTATTAATATGTGCTTGGAGACCAAATTTTACATTTTTTGGAAATTTTTTATTATTTTTTTAGAATTTTTGAAAATCAGTGTTTTTTGAATTTTTTTATTATTTTTTATTTAATGAAAAACTGTGATTTTCAAAAATTATAAACAAATAGTAAAAAATTTCTAAAAAATGTAAAATTTGGTTTCCAAGCACATATCAATAGGAAGATTATATTGAGAAGTTCGGATCGACTATTTGAACTTTGAAAATAGAGATATGAGCGGAAAGTAAAACACCCTCTTTACTTCTCAAAGCACCGTAGCATCACTTTATATATATATAGAGAGAGAGAGAGAGAGAGAGAGGGGAGGGGGGAGGGGGGAGAGGGGTTGGCTAATATCTAAATGTTTATTTCTTAATTTTGGAACAAACAAATCGGTTTTTACATTTTTAAAGTTTAAAAAGTCGATCAAAACCGTTCAACATTCAATCTATATTAAAATGTACTTGGAGACCAAATTTTATATTTTTTTGGAACTTGTTTACTATTTATTAAGTCAATTTTAAAATTATTATTTTCAATGATTCATATATTTTTCACTGTTTATTAAAATCAATAATTTTAGTAAAAAAAATTTAAAAAATTAAAAATTTTGTCTTCAAACACATTTTAATATAGATATCACATCTAACAATTTGAATCTGCTGGTTGAACTTTAAAATCAGAAAACTAATTATTGCACCAAAGCTTGAAACAAACGTTTTGATATTAGCCCCCCTCTCTCTATATATATATATATTTGTTAACAAAAGAGAAGATTATTATATTTGTAGCTTGGAAAAAGTCTAAGCTCTTTTCCTCTTTCTTAAACACATACATAAAGGAGAGAGAAAAGAATCCAGACTTTTTTCTATGTGCGGATCCTGATAAGATATATCATCTCATGTGTTACTGACAAGTGTACTCCATCAACGAAATTGAAGTTTGGATTTATATGTCAGTAACTACCATCTGTTCAAAAGATTAGGATTTTGTCTCCTCTCCAATTGTGCGGATTTCATATGACGGATATGAGCAATTTATTTTATAAATTAAAACGTATATGTCTTATGGGCATAATAAACGTATTTTTTATTTATAGAAATTCATTAAAAACAATATAAGAAAATGGATAGATTGTTTGAAAATTTAGATTCCATAGAAGGAACAAATTAATAATTCGGGTTTTTGAGACAATTATAATAAATTAATAATTCTGTTTTTTAAAAATAACTTGGAGATATGGGCGGATCCATAAAATTCAGGGATAAACAAATATACATAAAATTCAGGGGTAGACAACTATCCATAAAATTCAGGGGTAGGCAAGTGTTACTCCTGGATTTGAATTTTTTTGCCCCAGTGTAATTTTGCCCATGTGCCTACCCCTGGCCCAGAAAAATTTAAATAACAAGATAAGAAATAATTTAAAGTTTGGCACATGAGTGCCTCCGTGGTGCTGAATTATTGGCTAACAAAAAAAAAAGACCGTTACGCAGTCAGAAAGAGAAAAAAAAACTTACTTAGTTTGCTATTCCCTAGAAAGTTAGACAGCAAAAAAAAAACTCTTATGATATTCGCTCATGCCAGCACGCAGCACCAACACGCCTCTCGCTCTCCGCCCTTCGACTCACGCCAGCACGCCCTAACTCGTTATTCACTTCTCTTTTTTTTTTTTTTGTAAAGTCTCAATTTCTGATTTGAATTGATCAATTGAATTAATTTCTTGCATAATTCATGTAGAAAATCCATTGCCTTCTCAATTTAACACATTTCTTGCACATCCTTTCTCAATTTCACACTATTTTTCAATTTCATCCTTGAATTGTTGGTTGAATATATGGTTTGGATAATGCAACTGGCAGCCCATGCCATGCCTTCTAAAAAAAAGAATATATGGTTTGGTGCTTGAATTTTACACCTATAAATATATAGTTTGGTGCTTGAATTGCGAATTGAATTGTGCATTGTGCTTGAATTGAGGATTGAAATGTTGAAGGCTTTGAATTGTGCTTGAATTGAATTGTGAATTACATATAGTTTGGTGCTTGAATTTCACACCTTTCTCTTGAATTGTGAATTGCTTGATTTGTTTGAGGATTGCTTGAATTGTTTGACCTAATGATCTTGAATTCTACATTTTAGGGTAATTAATTTGGTGAAAGACAACTCAACAAATAGCATGGGAGATCAATGGTTAAATGATTGTTTGGTTACTTATATTGAGAGGGATTTTGTTCAAGGGTGTTGATAATGAAAGAATTATGCTGAGATTTTAACATATGAAGATTCGTAGAGGCAAGCTCTATTCACCTTCATTAACTTGATTTGACTAGCTAGGTATTACTATATTTTTTTTTAATTATATGTAAAACAATACTACTTATTTTATTTTATAGTCTTGTTAGCATTTTGTACTCTAGCTCTTGAAATTATATAGTAAAAAATCAATTATTTTGCACTCTTGTTAGCATTTTGTACCTACCCATGACCGAAATCTTGAATCCGTCCCTACATGATGATAGGGATGATTTTTTGTACCTACCCATGATTGAATATCCATCAATATTTTCTATATTATTTTTAATAAATTTCTATGAAAAAATGTTCGGCATAATACATTAAGACCAAATATATTGTCTAGATTAAAACTTAAAAATTGATAAAAATTCTTCAATAAAATCCTACAGGTTGATAGTAGATTAACTACTTTCATGTGAATGATACATACTTTAGGTCCTGTCTAATTTTTATCAAACATTGATTAACACATTTTATTATAACTAACCATGTACTAATAATGTTAGCAATTAATATCAACAAGTCCTAGACGGAGTTCTTCGGACGATCGTTAAAATTTTCCTTTAAAATTTTTCACACTTGTAGGAACTTGGAATTTTTGTTTTTACACCAAACAATCAAATATAAGAGCCTCTGTATCTGACATCACACTATCAAATATCTCCTAAAAAAACTCATGATTAGTTTCCATATTCATGAATTTGTCACCAAATTAAAAAGTGCAAACTTAAATTTGGCATTCTTGATATATATTTTTATATTTTGTTTTATAATGAGATAAAAGTCAATCCTCTTAACTCTTGAGTTAATATAAACACTAAGTTTTATATTTGCAACTTTTTTTTATACTGTAGACGTTGCTTTAGCCATTATAGTGAACTTGTGGATTTCTTTTCACATTTTGTAAGTATAAAAGTTTAGACCTTATAAAAAAAGTTTAAAAGTTTGATTTAACTTTGCAACCAGGAATAGAAATGTTGGGTAAAAGGAGGCTAAATTCTTCCTATGAATTGAAAATTTTCATTTTAATCTTAATTTTTTTACATAAATTATTACTATTTGTCTACACTCATAAAATGAAATTAAATGAAAATTTATTCATTTAACCTTTCAAACTTAATTTTATTTTGTTCCGCCCCTGTCTGAGGCCAACGAATTTAAAATTGATAAACATAGTATAATTCTGGATAGCTCATAATTAGAGCGGAACACAGTGATAGGTAAAGGTGGCTAAGCCACCCCCATAAATTAAAATTTTATATTTTGGTCCATTAAATTTTGTAAATTTTATAGTTTGGTTCATTAAATTTTGTAAATTTTATATGCAGCTTTTTAGCCCCGTTATAAAATGAAATTGTTGTTAGGATTTTAAATTGTCTGTCACGCCACAGTTTTGCGCTTCAATTCAACGATTCAAGATTTCTTAATGTGTTGATATTTTAATGTTGAAGATTCATGTTGTTGTTGAAATTTGTATAAAGGACTTTCTCTAAAATCCCACGCCGTAAGTTTGTAGTTTGTACACAGCACAACACGAGAACTATGATGTTAAATACGATATATAAGCGCTTAATCGAAATTATATGGTTTGAAACACCATTTAATAATTGAAGGACTTTGTCACGCCCCCGTTGTCAGGCCAGGCACGCAATAAGAGAGGCATTCTCGTATTCATCTTTCGTCCCATCAACCTACGTTGCAACAAAAATAATAAACAGAAACAATACGGAGTCAACTACAAAGCTCAGTAAATAGTTATTTAACGACACGCTTTTCTATAATTGACTTAATTAAACATCCATTCAAACAGATTGGATTAATCCACACAAATTCACATTAAATTATGCCTGCATATTTAACGGTGATAACACTGGGTCTAGATTATCAGTAAAACAAGTTACACAGTATTCACACATTTAGAATGCCTGCGACAGACAATTTTCAGATTATTTGAACACACAATCTCATCATTTCACAATCAAATTCGAACCTCAGACCCGTTATCATGTTAAATATGCCCTCATAATCCAAAACTCAATTCAAACATCCAATTTAACCACACAAATCGAAAACACATATTATAGAGAAGTCTGATTACCTGATAGAGATCAATGCAGAAATCCAAATCAAATTGCAACAACTTTTCATAATCAACACGACGTAGTCAGAATTCAAATCGAACATGAAATCAAATAATATCGATTAGAATTAAATGTAACATTATACAAAATGCGTATACGAAATTAGTAACTGAAAGTAATGTTTTAATAAAATGGGTAACTTTGACGAACAAATGATATTTTATGAATAGACGAGTAAGATAATTAAGTGAAACTAAAGTTAAATATGATAAATCGATTATCAGAAAATCCATTTAACTTAGATAAAGTATGTATAATGAGATATTTACAAACAAATGTTTGAATTTTGAATTGATACGAGATAATATAATAGAAAGCTAATACTTGCAAATATTTATAATCTCCTTTTATATATTTGGACTGATTTGCAAAATATGAAAAGTTAAAGGTTGAAATACAAATTAACAAAAAAAAAGAATGACCAACGTGGCAATTAGTGCCACGCGGCCCGGGCCGATATTTTTATTAAAACCCCAAAAAAAAAACAAATTATCAAATCTGCTCCCACTTCAAAATTATAATTATTTCTACCCTAACCGCCCGTGGACTGGGCGGTCCACTTTTCCCACCAGACCGCCCAGCAGCCGGGCGGTCCACTTTTCAAATCTGACCGCCCAGTTGATGGGCGGTCCACTATGAAATTTTTTTTTTTTATAAGGTTTTATGTTTTAATTTGTTTGAATGTTTTATATTAATTGTTGTAATGATTTGTTTGAATGTTTTTATATTAAATTGTTGTAATGATTTTTGAATGTTTTATATTAAATTGTTGTAATGATTTGTTTGAATGTTTTATATTAAATTGTTGTAATGATTTTTGAATGTTTTATATTAAATTGTTGTAATGATTTGTTTGAATGTTTTATATTAAATTGTTGTAATGATTTTTGAATGTTTTATATTAAATTGTTGTAATGATTTGTTTGAATGTTTTATATTAAATTGTATGATATATATTTATTATTTGTTGACGATTATATTTTTATAATTGACGATTATTTTTATATGTTATGTAATTGTGTAGTTTTAATATAATTGATTTGTTTTATATTAAGTTTGTTAATGTTTAAATGTTCTAAATGGTAATCTAAATAGTAAGTCTAAACAATAAAAGTAGGTAATCTAAATGGTAAGTCTAAACATGAAACATAACAGTCCAAACATGAAATATAATAATCCAAACTAAAATACTAGAAACCTATCAAACTGAAATACTAGAAACCAATCAAACTAAAAAAAATATAAAAACCCTAACGGCGACGACGAGGGCGAGGTCCGGAGAGGTCCAACCTAGTAGGTGCATGGCGCTCTCTCTGCGACGGCGGACGCCTCTGGTGAACCTCATCCACCTGCATGTCATCGTGTACGTCCTCACGCGCCCATGGGTCCGCCCCCAGGTGTAATGCATGCTCCCCATGGATCCCCGCCTGTGTACGCAACACCCACGGATCGGCCTCCCAAGTAGGAGGATACGTGGCCGGAGGCGGTGTGCCAAATATAGCAGCGGCAAAGCCATCTGCAGTCTGTGCCCCACTCCCACTGGCCTCGCCGTCGTGCTGTCTGGGCTCCATATACTGCGGTCGGTGGGAGCTAGCTGGCTCCCATCCGCCCTCATCTGGAGCTAGGTCATCCAAAGAGAAAACGGCGGCGGCGGCGGAGGCAGCTCTCTCGGCGGCGGCGGCGGCAGCTTCATCCTGCATGTAAACAATGTTAAATTAAAGACATAGAAGTAACGAGTAAATTAATTAAATAATGAACTTTTGCTACCTCAGTATGCTGCACGGGAACTCCATGCTCGTTGTAGTACGCGTTCCACGCGTTGTTGTTCAACACCCATTGGTGGATCGCCCAACCCGAGTCATCATCTGCAGAAATGAAGATAAATTAATAATAATGATCTTTTGGAGAGACACTTAATAATGATCATTTGTATGACATATTATTACCTGCAGGAGGTGGCGGCATCTCCGCAGCGTAGATAGGGGCTCCAGGCTGCTCCGGATCTGGTGGTGGGGCCTTTATCTCGCGCCAATTGATGTCCTCCCCGGCATCGTGCAACATACCAACGAGGCGCCCGTCCCAGCCAGAGTCCTCAACGATCGGTGCACTGTGTTGGAGCATTTGACATCCTATCGCTCTCCAACTTCTTCTCGCCATGCACACCAAGCTGTGTGCCACTCCTCTAATAGCGGTCAAAATCTGCACACAATGTATTTTCATTATTATTATTAGAAGATGAATAAATAACTACAATTTTTTAAGCATGTCAGTTTCATTTAAACATACCGAACGAGCATGGATCGGACCGAAAGGCAAGTAAGTCCTAGATCCGTCACCCTCACCCGTGAGTCTCCGTCGAAGAGCATCACCATAGTCCCCCTGTAGATAAACCGTCGGCATGCCCCATCTCTGGTACCAGACTAAATACCGCAATCTCCAAGGCCCGACCGGCATAGGGGCATCTGGAGCTGGAGGCGGGGTCCATAAGTGAAACTGGGGTGATGCAGCACGCTGGTAATGCTCCCAGAAACGCGTGCTCCAGTCGACTTTGGGCTTGTTGTGTTTAGTGCTGCAATATAAATTAATTAGTAACGTGTATGGCTGAGCAAGTAATAAAATAGGGAAACAATAAGGCAGTGGGTAGTTACCTGTGCAGCTGGGTGGTCCGCTGCTCGCCCAACTCTGGAAAATCAGGGACATAGGCATCCAAGCCAAACTGACGGGGCACTCGATCAGGATAGTGATACTCAACTATCCAGAAGCATACGCACGGCCCCCGATAAAACGAGAGAGGTCTCTGCTCTAATGTCAGCGGGCACAGAAGGCCCCGATCGTAGAACACACGATAGGGGTACCAGGTGACGCTCGCCTCATGAAGCATCTGGAGCTGGCCCCGGACATACGAAATCCCCACGGTCCTCCCTCTGCCCGTGTCCTCGTACGTGAGGGGAGTACTCCATATGGCACCGTACCCCGGACGTCTCTCGGGGTCATCTCCCATCCATAGCCCCTCCTGAGCTGGAGGAACAGGCCGACACACCGGTAGATGTGACCAGGACCACTGCTGGAGTAGAAGAAGTGGTCCGGTAATCTGCCTGTTCGTCGCCTAAATTTTGGACATGCGATGCATTTCTGGTAAATATGGAACCATAATATATGTAATAAAAAAATTAAAATATTTGTACAAACTTACCAGACAAGCATGACACAAGCCCCGGTATAAGTGAGCGAGCACGGCTCCACCCCAATTCCACCTCGACGGCCGCTGAATGTCCCTCAGCAGAGAGAGGAACATAATCGGGACTGCGTCACCACTGGAATCGACAAACATGACGCTGCCACATAAATCCAAGACAAACGCCCTCACGTACCTGCAATATAAATTAGAAACATAAATAACTACATTTTTTGTTCAATCCATAACATATTTTAATTTGCAAATGTTTGTGATTACCTCAGAACAGCCTGCTCGTCACGTGTCTGGGGGGTGATCCTACGCCGGTGGAAGTATCTGCGGAGCGCCGCAAGACTGATGCAGTACTGTGAATACCGGTACTCCTCCTCCTCCTCTCCTTTCTTCTTCTTCTTCTTCTTTTGCAAGTCCGACGGAGCGGCCCCCAGCAGCTCCGGTATCATGTGCATCAGGTCTGGATGGTCGGAGACACCACCGATGGGGTCGCCGTCTATCCGTAAACCCCACAAGGCGCTGACATCACCTAGTGTGACTGTCATCTCTCCAACCGGAAGGTGAAATGTATGCGTCTCCGGTCGCCATCTCTCCACTAGACCGCAAACGAGGGCCTGATCAATATCACAGTGAGGCATGATGGCCAACTGATACAACCCCAGACGAAGGATGCACTGCTCCATCAATGGGTGACGGACGTATGGTATCTCGGGGGTGCGATGCCTCACTGTCATCATCGTCGTGTCCTGCATTTTACAATTATTTCAATATAAACGTCTAATTAAATAATGCTATTTAAATTAGGAATACAAAACCAACGTACCTCCATAGATGCAAGTGAGACACGGTGCCTGACATGTGGGATCCACAGAAGAGGACTAAACGTGTCAGGATGGTGAGGGGGATAATCTCCAAAGGGAGCATCTACACCGGACGACTCTACACCGGATGCCTCTGCACCGGATGCCTCTGCACCGGATGCCTCTGCACCGGATGACTCTGTACTGGATGCCGCTGCACCGGATGCCTCAGCATCGTGATCATGTGAACTCTCCCCCGTCTCCAGAGGGGCATCCCATGCACGTCCCCGTCTAGTTCTGACCATACTACATTTCAATAAACAGAAGATTTTATCATACAAATCCTGATTTATAAACCCTAACTTATAAACTCTAATTATGTCAACCCTAAACCCTAATTTAGGAATTCAACCCTAATCTAACAATTCAACCCTAAACCCTAATTTGATTCCTAAACCCTAATTTAACCCTTAAATTCTAATTTAACCCCTAAACCCTAAATTAACAATTCAACCCTAAACCCTAATTTAACAATTCAACCCTAAATTAACAATTCAACATAATTTAAACAATTCAACCCTAAATTCTAATTTAACAATTCAACCCTAATTTAAACAATTCAATCATAAACCCTAATTTAACAATTCAACCCTAAATTAACAATTCAACATAATTTAAACAATTCAACCCTAAATCCTAATTTAACAATTCAACCCTAATTTAAACAATTCAATCATAAACCCTAATTTAACAATTCAACCCTAATTTAACAATTAAATCGCGACAGGAAAATCAACAACCCGCACACGATAATTAACAATTCAACCCTAATTTATAAACTTCAGTTTTGTCAACCCTAAATCCCTAAACTACAAACTCATACCGGAAACTCTAATTTTGAACAATTCAATCGTTTCGGGAAAATCAACAACCCGGACACGATAATTAACAATTCAATTCTACCAATCGTTCCAATGCCAATACAAGATACAAAATATAAATTAAAAAAATTATTTAGAAACTTACCCGAAAATAATCGGACTGTCGCCGAGATGGTCGAAATTAGAGTTCGGGTGAGAGAGGAAGAGGGAGGAAGAGAGAGAGGAAGAGCGAGAAGAGGAAGAGGGAGAGGAAGAGGGAGGAAGAGAGAGAGAGAGAATGGCAGAAGAGAGAGAGAGAGAGGAAGCTCTAGAGAGAGAGAGGAAGAGAGAGAGAGGAAGAGAGGGAGAGGAAGAGAGGGAGAGAGAGAGAGAGAGAGAGAGAGCTCTAGAGAGAGAGGAAGAGAGGGAGAGAGAGATTCGGCTGGGGTGGTGGTTCGGGCGGCGACGCGGCGGGGCGGCGACGCGGCTGGAGGCAGAGGCGAAAGAGAGGCAGATGGGGAGCGGTCTGCTCCCAGCGGACCGCTTTTAAAAAAAAAAAATTTCATAGTCGACCGCCCAGCAGCTGGGCGGTCAGGTTTTAAAAGTGGACCGCCCGGGCGCTGGGCGGTCAGGTATCGAAAGTGGACCGCCCGGCTACTGGGCGGTCTGGTAGGAAAAGTGGACCGCCCAGTCCACGGGCGGTTAGGGTAGAAATAATTATAATTTTGAAGTGGGAGCAGATTTGATAATTTGTTTTTTTTTGGGGGTTTTAATAAAAATATCGGCGGCCCGGGTGACCTCCCTCTCCCGTAAAAGAAAGGAAAGAAAATGAAATGAAAGAAGAAAAAAAAAAAACATAAAACCAAAGAAAACAGGAAATGAAAGGAGAAGAAAAGTGAAAAAAAGAAAGAAAGAAAAATATAGGAATTTTTCTCTCGTTCGCTGACTGATGCGATTGAATTGATAGCTCTGTGTGCTCTTTTTCTTTCTCAATTCATGTTGTCAGTGGCGGAACATAGTAGACCCCAGAGATGCTAAGTCACCCTTTTTTTTTTTTAATCAAGTATATAGAAGTTCAAGTAAATTTTATTTTTTGTACATAGTAGCCCCCTATGTAATATTACAAATTTATAGGGTCCTAAATAAATATTGAGGAGCAAAGTTGAAACCTGTGTGACAGCTTTTTTTTATTTCCATTTGCATTCTTGACTCCTCGATTTCCGCACTATCAATATTAAAAAAATAGAAAACCTCTTGCTTTTGAAATTTGGAAAGTCCAACGTATAAAGAAAAAAAAAAAAAGAAATGTCATTGAATGATTGAAAAAAAGAAATCCTCTAAGCATCTCCAGTTCACCAAATACAGCAAATTAATCAAATTTTAGAAGAGGCGAAATTCCACAGAGCGCATCTATATTCAAATAGTGAAAGATTTTGTGTTATAAAATTTTTTATTTTTCATTATTTTTTTTTAAATGATGATTAACCCCCCTATAATCAAATCCTAGTTCCGCCCCTGCATGTTGTACGACTATAGGTATATTATATATCTCTTTTTTCTTTTATATTTGATCTCCTGATCCGATAGTCCGATTAAGGCCGGTAAATCTTGATAAATGAATAAACTAAGTCCTACTGTGTTGTGAATTGAATTAAACGGTTTGATTGACTGAAGAATCTTCTTCTTTTTCCTTTGTTTTCTTTATCGGGTTTGAACCCGTTAGTCATGGTTGGTTAATTTTGCTAAGGGTTACCTTTGTGGTACTATACCGAGTTGATATTGAGTAACTCTGACCCCTCAAATACTGGTACCGCTCGGTACCAACATGGTTGTGCTTGCTTGTATGTTATTATGATGGTTCTAGAAGCTTATTTATAAGAAAAGTACAAGTCAAGGTAAAATATGTAAACTTCTCCTGTTTGGATAATATTCCCTTGTCTGATGGATTAAATTGCAAAAATGAAACTTTTAGAACTCGTTGGAAACAAAGAATGAAATATGAATTTGATTTGTGGGCTTTTGGCTGGAAAAGGAAAAAGAAATGAAAAGACTGAATTATGTAGGCTATGGCCGAAGTTGGATGAAAATGAATTGGACTTTTTGGACATATTTGGATTAGAGGACTGAAATAAAATGTAGTTAAAAAAAGGATTAAGGAATAAATAGTGATTAATAAATGATGCCATGAACAATATGGGTATTTTTATTAATTAAACAAGGATTGTGGATAAGTATAAATGTGCTATATTTTATGAATGAGAGATTACTTGATATTATAATAATAATACTAACAATGTATCAGCACATTAAAATAAATTGAGTATAACTCAAAATACTGAACCATAATTATTGAATAAGCATGAACCTGGGAGTTAAATATTGGGACCCATAAATTATTATGTTATATTAAAGGGTTACAATTGTATTGATAAGAATATATATAATTTTTAGAGTGAGTCTGCCGTGGATCAAGGGTAGTTATCCTCTGCGGAGTTCTATAAAACTCCGCAGGTGCGGAGCAAATGAACGGACCAGATTAACTCTCAGCCGCTTTGTGATCGGGTTAACGGAGGGGGCAGTATTATTGTGCTTTTAGATTCGTGCAAAGTTAAAACTAACGGACCACTAACGGATCAGATTAAAAGAACCGCAGTCTGCGGAGCTTTTAAGCTCCGCAGAGGATAACGTTCCGTGGATCAAAATTTTCAAGAAAATTTTTGTCCGAATTAATCACAGGCGTTGATCTTTAAAAGGGTAAAATTGGAATAACTTATATATTTAATCTCTCCGTTAGGCTCTCTGTCACCGTCAGGCTCTTCCTCTCTTTCATGCTCGGTATCTTCCTCTCTCGTTGGTCGCCCCATCCCTTTGCTCTGTATCTCTCCTCTCGTCAGTCGCCCCCTCTCCCTTTGCTCCGTATCTCCCCCTCCCTCATTCTCTCCAGTCGGTCTGTATCCTCTTGTCGGTCTCTTTCTCACGCACACGCAAGACCTTCTCATCAAAGGGATGCCAAAGCAGGTCCCGCGTGGGACCCACATTTGTGCTTCTTTTGCTTCTTGGGGCTCGGAAACGAAATTACGCCGGTCGCCAGCGTCGACGTTGAGGTTCGTTCTGATAGATTTGTTCACAGACAAGCAAGATGGAGCTGTTCATAATGCAAAAGAAATGGCAAGTTATAATTTGTTTTTGTAGATTGAAATTTTTGTCAAATACATTGACAATTAGAAAGATGGCTATTACAGTTCTGAGGATATTGCAACCAATTAAGCTGTATTTACAAGCTGCTGTGAACTCGTACTTCGTGATGCAGGTACTACCTCAAAGGGACAGTATGTAAGTTTCGCTTTGCATGCCTTTTGTTTAACTGACTCTTAATTTGTAAATCCAATATTATATATTTTAAATTTGGGCCTTACTTTTGCCAACAAATTGCTGGATTAGGAAATAATGACGAGCCATGCATTTGCACTATGGATTGCCTTGGTGCTTTGTATGCAATGTTGATCTATATTTTTACTTTAAACTATTTTCTATCAGCTGCCATGCATAGTACTACAGAATCCCAATGTATCCTCCTCACAGGTAGAGGCAATTTCGATTTTAAATTTTTTCCTTGCAAAAAAGACGGTAGAGTTACATATGCTAAATTTCCACCAAAAGTAGCTCTGGGTTTTATTGTGTTCCCTAAAGATAATAATTTGCAATTAAATGAAAATTTATATTTCATTATCGATAACTAAATATTTAAATATTTTATGTAGGGAGCTGGCAAAATACTTTGTTGTTTCTGATACCGCTTCAGAGTCTCAAATGATGCCTGTGAATCCATGCATAAGCCTGCATGGTTACTGTTGAGATTTATTGTATGTTTATATATTGTTGGGTGTTTATGGGCCTAATTAGGATTAGGCCCGTGTCATTATGAGATAATCTAGGGAGAATCTAGGGTAAATCTAGGGTATTAATTATAAGATTTTGAGTTGTAAGGCTATATAAGCCAAAGTCATTAGTCAATAAAGAACAACTTTTGCTCATCTAACTTTATGGTATCAGAGCTTAATTAGGGTTAGGGTTAGCCACTTTTTCGCTACTGTAGCAAACCCGCTACTGTAGCAAATCCGCTACTGTAGCAGACAGCAACCTTCACCGCCGGATCTAGCCGCCCCCGCCTCTCCGGACCGCCGCCTCTCTAGGCCGCTGCTGGAGTCTTAGACTGGAGTCTTAGGCCGCTGCTGGGGTCCCTGCTGGCGCCGTCTGGAGTCTTAGGCCGCTGCTGGAGTCTCTGCTGGCGCCGTCTCCACTGTTGCTCCAGTCCGATCTGCCTAGTTCGATCTCTCTCTCTCTTTTCTTTTTTCTGTGTGTTATGGGCGATAATCTGTTCGATCTCTCTCTCTCTCTTCTTTTTTCTGTGCGATAATCTGCTTATTCAATTTGATCTGATCTGATCTAAGGAAAAAAAAAATAAAATAAAATAAAATAAAATAAAATAAAAGACAGCGAGTATTTTTAATCGGGTTTGTGATTGGGAAAAGGGGAAAAGCAGCCTCTCTTGATGAGATAGATCTGGAAGAGGGGTTTTGTGATTGGGTTTTGTGATTTAATCGGGTTCGACTCGAATCTTGATGAGATAGATCGAGATCGGGTCAAGAAGACGAGGTAGGAGGGATTCGAACTTGGTGTGTGACAAGGGGATCTGAGTCGGATTAATGGCCGAAGAAGGTAAGAATCCGATGGAGGAGATTATGTCGAAACTGAGTTTCACCGAGCTTCAGACACTGATGCGAGCGTTCAGTGTGGCTGCGAGTGAGAGCACACCGAGGCCAGCGCCGAATGTAGTCCTTCCACCGCTCGACAGGAAACTCGATGGGCCAGCTACATATCTGAGTTGGTCGCGTCGGGTAAGGTATACTTTGGAGGGGAAAGATCTGGAGGGTTACTTGACTGGTGAAAAGAAGGAGCCACCTGCGGGATCTTGAGAGGAGGATGGTGAGTGTGGGGGATATTCCTTGTCCGATTACGCCGGTTGGGCCGATTATGGAGTCGGCTGTGGTGCCGGGTGGTGAGAGGATCGAACCCGAGAATGGTGGAACTCAGACTCAGGGGGAGCTGAGAGTATACACGAGGAGAAGAAAAGAAGCTGAGGGAGCTATGCCAACAGTGCCACCTGTGCCAAGTCCCTTGTCCCTACCTTCTCCGACTCCTGAGACACCTACACCATCTACCTCAGATTCAGAGTACACAGGTGATATGATTCCTCTCTCTACTCCTCCCACTCCCCTATCGATAAGGAGGACTTCTCGCAGCAATGCGGGAGTTCCACCTGATCGATATGGCTTTCCACATGATATTGCCCATTTTGTCTCTTACTCTCACATATCACCTGTATATGGAGCATTCATTGCATCTTTGGACATTGTCTCTATCCCTAAGTGTTGGCAGGTTGCTAAGGAGGATCCGAAGTGGAAAGCTGCCATGCTAGAGGAACTTGGGGCTCTGGACAAGAATAACACCTGGGAGCTCGTGTCACTACCACCAGGCAAAAAGGCAGTGGGTTGCAAGTGGGTCTTCACAGTGAAGCAAAACCCAGAGGGTCGGGTTGAGCGCTACAAGGCCCGATTGGTAGCAAAGGGGTACAGTCAGACTTATGGCATCGACTATGATGAGACCTTTGCGCCCGTGGCAAAGATGAGCACAGTGCGAACACTCATTTCCTTGGCAGCGAATGAGGGTTGGAAGTTACACCAGCTTGATGTGAAAAATACTTTTCTCCATGGTGATTTGTTGGAGGAGGTATACATGGAGGTACCACCAGGTTTCGGCACGAAACAGACAGCTGGTAAGGTGTGCAAACTCAAGAAGTCTCTTTATGGGCTGAAGCAGTCTCCTCGGGCCTGGTTTGACAGGTTTAGGAGAGCTATGGTAGGCATGGGGTATCGACAGACCAATGCAGACCATACAGTGTTCTTTAGACGACATGGAGTTCACACTACAATGCTTGCTGTGTATGTGGACGACATGATTATCACTGATGATGATGAGAGTGAGATTGCTCAGCTGAAGGCCAAATTGGGCAAGGAGTTTGAGGTAAAAGACTTGGGACAGCTGAGGTACTTCCTTGGGATCGAGATAGCTCGTGGTGAAGAAGGGATTGTTTTATCTCAAAGGAAGTATGTGCTAGATTTGCTTACAGAGACAGGTATGTTAGGGTGCAAACCTGCGACTGCTCCCATTGACCAGAAGTTCAAGCTGAGTGCTGAGGCAGGAGAGCCAGTTGATAGAGAGAGGTACCAGAGGTTGGTGGGACGCTTGATCTATTTGAGCCACACTCGTCCCGACATATCCTTTGCTGTGAGTGTGGTGAGTCGCTATATGCATGACCCTAGAGAGAGTCACATGGATGCTGTGTACCAGATTCTGAGGTACCTGAAGAGTGCACCAGGGAAGGGGTTGATCTTCAGGAAGAATGGGCACTTGAACATTGAGGGCTATTGTGATTCAGACTGGGCTAGTTGTGCCGATGACAGGAAGTCCACGTCTGGATATTGTATGTTTGTAGGGGGCAATTTGGTCTCCTGGAAGAGCAAGAAGCAAACAGTGGTTGCGAGATCCACAGCAGAGGCAGAGTACAGGGCCATGGCATTAGGCGTGGCAGAGATGTTGTGGTTGAGAGCCTTGCTGGTGGAGCTCGAGGTGGACCGAGGGGCCCAGATGAAGTTATGGTGCGATAACAAGTCAGCCATCAGTATCGCTAACAATCCAGTGCAGCATGATAGGACCAAGCATATCGAGATCGATAGGTTCTTCATCAAGGAGAAGTTGAACAGTGGACTCCTGGAGTTAGGCCATGTTGCAACTAAAGACCAAGCAGCAGATTGTCTGACGAAAGGACTAAATTCGTTGGACTTAGCGAGAGGATGTGACAAGATGGGCTTAGTGGATATCTTTCGCCCATCTTGAGGGGGAGTGTTGAGATTTATTGTATGTTTATATATTGTTGGGTGTTTATGGGCCTAATTAGGATTAGGCCCGTGTCATTATGAGATAATCTAGGGAGAATCTAGGGTAAATCTAGGGTATTAATTATAAGATTTTGAGTTGTAAGGCTATATAAGCCAAAGTCATTAGTCAATAAAGAACAACTTTTGCTCATCTAACTTTAGTTACAAATTCATTCCTTGTATTATGTTATGACTTATTAGTCATAAACAGATTGTTGTGTCTTTATCCGTGCCTTATATAACTGAATGTGTACTGTTTGGTATTTAGGTGCTCTGCTGGAGGGTTAATTTAGGCTAAATTAGCAGTTAATGTCATTAGTCGAGGTCGAGTGGATTAATTAGAAGCACAACTGGACAATCTATGCTTAATTGAGCCTAATGGGGTGGTCTTGTTGCATATTTGAGGATATTGGTGCACAACAGGGCCTATTTGTACTGTTATTGGGTGGTCCTGTAATTCTAAAGTTGTAGAAATTAGCATAATTGCTAAAGTTCTCCTTTTCCCCAGATGTGCATGATATACTTATTGAATACTATAAACAGTGATGGATAGGAAAATTTTAGTAAATATTTAATTGTTGAGCATTAAAATTAGATCATTGACATTCCATATCGTTGCACTACTAGCACATTTGAGCACTTGTTTTGTAGCATGAACATTGCATCAAGTAAACATGTCGAATGTTAGTTAGTTGGTTTCGGGTTGCAATTAGGAACTTTTTTGTATATGACATGAGTAATTATGAATGCAGCTTGATTTAATTAATGAAGCTTTATAAGTAAAATTGAATGAACTCATTATACTAGTGCACATGAATATTTGCATATTTGATATGATACATTAGCATTGCATTTGGGGAAAATAATGGTTATGTTAAGTAAATGCATGTTGTGAATTTTTGTTCATACTTCTTAATATGAGAGTGTTGAACTTTGAGAACTTATGTTTATGTTAAGATCATGAGATAATTGCACATTTTTATGAGCAATTTACGTGCTACATGATTGATTTCAGCTTGTTAGTTGTTTCTTGAAATTCTGTTATTGTTGTTATTTTATTATAATTATGCTCGGTGCTCGTTTGATTCAGTTGGTTAAATCTTAGAATAACTCGACTGGAACTGAATGGTTGATTTTCAATCTCTCAAATTTTCCACATCAGTGGATTCCAGATCCAAAGCGCAAGACAGAGGAACGAGAAGTCCAATTTGAAGGTTGCAGAAGTTACCATAATGAAAAATATAATTTTTGTTTATAATAATCTGCTATAGTATTTTGATTGTATTTAATTATACCGTAACAGGTTTATATTCATAAACGATTCTGAAACTTTTATTGTTTACTATGAAATCGGTGATGTTTAGATGACATTGATGCTTCAGTTATTTATTCCTATGCTTGTTTAATGTTTTTATGCTTATACTGGTTAAACTTAGGCATTGGATCATAAAAAGAAATAAATTTCTATTTGCTTTTTTTTTTTTATCAAAATCAGATTTCTTTAACAATTTTCAAAATTTGGAATTTCAAGCATAATATGTTTGCAATGTAAATATTATAGACTACATATTTTGATGATTATATGTATCTACAAGTTTGAGGGCTTATTCCAATTAAAATCATATTTTTAGGGCTCAGTCAACTCAATCAGTTGACTTTTCCACTTATTTTCCAGATCTGAATTATTTTGATTGTTTCTCTTAATCTGTTGGTGTAACAATTATACAAAAATCAGGAAAAATGTATTTGAGTATAGTTGTACAAATTTGAAGGAAAAATTTCAAAAGGATGAATTATCTAGGATTTTTGAAAGATTAAAGAGTATTTTTGGTACTGACTTGATCAGCAGTGTTTCTAATTAATTTTTAAACAAACCTTGCTTGTTTTTCAGTTATTTATTTTCATTATAATCTATTAATTTACACATTTTCATTGATATGTTCTGCCAACAATCCTAGCTGGGACGACATGCAACCAAAGTCTACTGATTAATGTTAGAACATGACTTTTATTTGTTTACACATGGATTGGCTTATCACTTGTGCAACCTTTACAGTGAAACTGTAAAAATGTATTGCTTCACTTGTCTTCTTTAATTTGATGTCAGAAGTTAATTAGAAGACTACATGAATGCACTCTGTATTTTGCCAAGCCTACATTGACATCCTCAATTCAATTATACAAGCAAACAATGCAGTAGTCAGGATCCCTGTGCAATATTTTTCTTTGATCTGATCTTCTGTACTTTATTTTTATCGATCATGGATTGGCAGTTTGGCACAACTTCAACAATTTCCTTCCCTGTGCCTCCAGAGAATAATAGGCTTGACAGTATCCACTCCACATTATTTGTTTCCTTTTTAATATATACGTATGAAATACATAATTTTCATGCTTGCATGATCTCCTGAGTCCTGACAACTTGGATCTGCCATATAAATACAAATAACTAGTCAAATTTATATATTCAACAAAAATAGTACAAAGCTGCAAAAAGAAAAAAAAATGGTGTTTTACGGGACTCTCCAAATACCGTTTGGTAAATGGTTATATTTCTCAGAAGTTTTATCTGATACAATCTTGTAAATATAAGTTGCCTGATAGAGAACAGGCTATTATTAGATTATTTACACTAATGGCAAGGCTGTAAAATCTGACATCAACATACTGAAGATCTAATACCGGATGCTTGTACCTGCTTTCCATGACTCATGTGGTGGATACCCTTTCATGAAACAGTCAGAGATACATATTTTTTATGCACCTATTATTTTGTACAAGGTTTTATGAAGGCCTGCATTTTAGTTGTGATAACCCTGTAGTATTTTATTGAATTTTTGTTTCAATGAAACGCAACTCCTTGAGGAATCTTTTATCTCAGGGAAAAAAAATACAAAGTTTACATGCTTCAACAGCTACATCCATAATAGTGTGTAAATACCAAATTACCCCTCACATGTTATTGAATAGAACAGATACATGTTACTGAACATGATTCTTGCTATATGCAAAATAATTTTTAGCATTTTATACCTGCTTCTCAGTCGAAAACTTGAGATGAATTAAAAGTCAAACAGTTGGACATTAACATAATATACTATGATAAAAAATAAATCATCATACATCTGGTTGGCTGGTCGAGAACAAGCTCAGATCAGGTTATCAATTGAAATATCTCCCATACATTAAAAAACACACAATTTAGGAAGTTAACATCTTACCTAAATTATATACATGATCTCTGAACTTGTACATCTAATCTTCTGTCAGGCAATTGACTGTACCAACATCGTACAAAAAAAATAGAATTGATCAAGTACCATTCGAAAGAAGAAACACTGGTAAATCACTGAGAAATCTGGAAACACTGCTTAATATTAGTAAACAATTATTAGAAAGAAGACAAGTAAAATATGACAAAGAAATCTGGAAACTGAGAAAGAAGAAACACTGGTAAATCAATGAGAAATCTCATACTTCAACAGTATTTTAAAATCTGAACCAAGAAGAAACCTTATAAAGTACATAAATTCGTTCTTAATTCTTGTGGATTTTGAAAAGAAACACTACTAAATCAGATCTCTGGCCACAAATAGCACAAAATCTGTAGTGATAATGTATATTTTATTAATTTTATTCTTGTATTGCATATCTGGAGAGGTGAGAGTTGAACTAATACCCTGGCAACCAGCAACAAGCGTGCAAAAGAAAAATCAACATTTAATCAGAATATTTACGAGGCGGAGTGGTAGCATCGCACCTGGGGAAGACGAGAGCAACGGAGTGGACTACTGGAACCGCATGGCTGGGGGAGAGCGAGAGGAGAAGGGGCGGGCTGGTGACGTCGCACGGCTGGGAGAGAGGGCGAGAGAGAGAGCGCAAAGAGAAGGAGCGATCCGGTATACTATTTTACCCTTCCGATAAACATGTTCTGTTAAATTTAACGGAGAATTTCTCCTCTTACAAATTATCTGAACCGTATGATTGTGAACAAATGAACGGTTCAAAATTTTTTTAGTCCATTCCAGAATTTGCCTAATTTTTATATAGGTATCATTATGAAAGCGACTCATGAAATAGTATATTCAGGAGGAACAGACTGCTAGTGACCTCACTTGTGCCCTATGATATTAGGTGCAGAGTTATTGGATTAGTTTAAGATTTATGACAAGAAATTAAATTGTAACTCACTGTGCATTTTGAATATTTGATTGACTGCATTGATTGAACTGTTGCATCATATGCATAACCCAATACAATTGAAACTGAATTACAGGTAAGTCTGTTGACTGTCATGTTGATATTGTTTATCGATTGGTTGATTCTTATTTCAAATGATTGATTGTTGCAAATGATTGATTGAGACCACAGTGATTGAATTGATTAAAAATTGAATATTGTAATCCTTGAATCTCCATATAGTGGAGAAAAATGATTAATATATTATAAAGTCTAGCTAGCTACTAGACTTTACTCTATGACCCTTATGCGCATATGGTGAATGACCTCAACTGAATCCAGTACCAATAGGGTAGGGGATTTGAATAAATGTGAATTGTGACTGTTAGACTAATGAACTACGGTAACTGTTTTATCATTGATTTTCTTTCCGATAATGACATTATTGTAATATTGTTTTCGTTAATAAATTGTTAGGATAGTTATAATAGTATGAGCCTGACACGACATATATATGTTATGTGAAAAGGCAGACTGGGTTGTTGGATGGCGTCTGCAACGACAAGTCAGATGGTATCTGTTCGTGTTACCAGACTAGAAATTGTAAAGTTAAAAAATCAAACGTTACCAGACTTTAGGGTTTAAAATATTTAGACCCAAACTATTTATTCTGATAAGATTCATAGAGTTCTGATTTATTTATGTAATTTTTGTTGTTCAATTGGATACTGTTATTGAGCATTTGTATTCGTCATTATATAATAAACTGTTAGTTTCTGGTGCGGAGATTTCATTTTAACTATGGATTTCCTTCGAATACAATAATCTGAGTGGCAATAAGTACTGAGAAATAATTTATTATTTCTCACCTGTTTCTCCCTTGTGGGATTTTTAGGTTTGTTAGACGAAGACAAAGAAATATTTTTGGGGTATAATTGACAGCGGAGTCATCTAAAGATATGTGATTTTGGGTTTATTATATCTGACATGGTGTAGAGTACTTCTAGCATCATCCACTAAAAATGGTCAGATAATTCTTGTAAATTAAATTGAGATGTGGTAAAAATAATGAATAATATTGATAATGCATACAAAAGATCCGTGACTACGTAGATTGAATGGTAAATAGACGCGGTAGGTTGTTGCACCTCCGGATCGGAGATATGACAGATTTCGACCCATATTTCATGTAAAAAAAATATCAAAATAAAATTGTTATTACGATCTATATCGCTTTTTTTATGCAAATATTAATATTACGACATTTTGGTTGTGTTTTAACTGAAATTAAGTGTTTGTAAAAAAAAGATTCATTGACGTAAATAATTCATACATGTTAATTTTAAAAAAAAATATTCGTATTGAAACGGGTCAAATATTATATTTTTCGTATTTTTGTATGTATGTATAGAAAAATAAAGTAGAAGTAGGGTGTTTTTCAACTCACAAATTGGTTTGTGAGTTTAACTTCAAATGACGAATTCAAATCGTTAAAAAAATTGGTTTCATAAGTGATGTGTTTACATGTCAAATTTATAAATATCAAATTGATTTTTAGTATAAAGTCAAGCGGTCAATAATGATGAAATATGAACTCATTTTAACCACTTCACTTTATATTAATTAAGTCTAAAATTTATAAATTTGACATGTAAATGCATCAATCACGTAATATAATGATTTTAATGTTTTGGATATGTTATTTTAAATCATTCTGATAGGTTTTAGAATTTGTGAATTTAATTAAGAACCCCTAGTTCTACACTAAAAAAGTATATTATATATGATATGTAATAGTTCTATTTTGTTATTTTGTTATTTGAGTTCTAAAATGTTAAAAAATAAAATAGGAAAAATAATTGAATTATCTTTCTGATAGTTTACTTCTTAAATTAAACAAAGATTTATAAAAATGAGCATATCCAATATCTTGCGTCATTTGTTGCTACTAGTGTGAGGTATGGTAGTGCTGTTATTTAATATTGAGCTATCCAATTGAAAATATCACAGTCTGCTCATGTCATATGAAATTAAACAATTTGATTTCTGTCTTCAATCATTACAAACAGAAATATCAATTTTTGTTGAAATTTGAGTTCTGCTAATTTACAAGTAGATAGCTAAAATAACCCTTTTTCCAATAATTTATTTTTTAATTTATATAAATAATTCATTGGTTCGGTCCCTCTATTTGATAAAAAAAAAACCTCCTTTTTCCGATAATTTGATTTTTTTAAATGATTTACTATCTTTGGTCGCAATCTTTACTATAAACGAAATGTTGTCAATTTGGGAGTCAATTAGTTGATCCTGACATTCTACATTACCAAACAAAAAATTTGTGTTTCTTCTCCTTCTCCTTTTTCCATCCTTGTCCTTTCTGTTGTTATCTTTTTTAGAGCACAAGCCTCATCCATCCATAGGGTTTGTTATTGCTCTTTTGATTGGATCGGTGGCACATCAATTTAGGAAATTTTTTTATCCGTAGAAATTATTAAAATAAGACGTACGGAAATAGAAAGAGGACATGGTTTCTAACAAATATAGAAAGATCTGATTCATTGGGTCTGATTCATGTTTTTTTTTAGTTTGGATCCGAACCGTCCAATTAGAGGAAAATCAAGCTCTGGTACACAGATGATAAAAAAAAAAACATAATATTTGGATTTGGACCATTGAGTCAGATCCATATATTTTGGATCGGACTCAATGAATCAGATATTTCTATATTTGTTGGAAACGAGATACTCTTTTTATTTTTGTACGTCTCGATTTAATAATTTCTATGAATAAAAAATTTCCTCAATTTAGAACTCTATTGTTTATATTTCATATTCCCATGTGCGGTTGGTCCATGCCGAAATATATGATGATTTTTTTTTAGAAATATTGGTATTTTGTAAAATTTGATGCTCTTAGCTTTCAGCATATACACTGTTATTATTGATGCACATGACTTTGTAAGAATGAAAAATGATAAAATTTTGCAATATATTGTTTCTGATAAATCGTTGCCATTTTTTATACATCTAGCTTGCGACGACTTAGAATATAATAAATAATGGAAGTAGGTTTTGATGAAGTTGGTATATATGCTTCTACTATGCAAAACAGACATTTAATATATGTAGCCACTTGTTATACAATAACAAGAGAAATGGGAACGACATCTTTGACTATTTCTAAATTGATCGAATGAATATTTTGACATTTAATTTTATTTGCTTATGTCCTGCAAAAGTTATGTATTTCAACAATATGTATAATTATGTATTATGAGTTGGAGATTACATGTTCGAAATTTGAATGAATTTTTTTTTGTAGATATTTAAGTTAAAAGACTTAATTCCATATTATCTCCAAAAAGAAAAAAAAATTAAGTTGACTCATATAAATTAATAATTGATATATAGGTATGGAGTTATTTGAATTATGCATTTATGCAACAATTAGCTTTATGTTTGATCCAATTAACATTTCCACTCTATTGAAATTTTCAAATTACCTTAGAAATATAAAAAAAGGATAATATTATTGACTCCATGTGAATATTTTCTTGCTCTGCACTCTCTTCAATGTTTGCAAAATTCAGGAACAAGTTGGTGTTTTAAAATAGTTTTGCTTTTTGTAAGATGCATGAATTATTGTTAGAAAAGTTGAACCATCACCATTTTCATATATATTAAGTTGCATTTATTGAGCACTTGCTTGATTAGTGTGACTAAAAAAAGACAGTTTGGTAGCATGAAAGTGTTCCAAGATCGCACAAGTACAAAATATTGATTGAAGTATCTAAACTTATTTAAAAGAACTAGACGAGTGGGTCGTTAGTTGGAAGGATGAGGAGAGAACAATTCACTACAAGAATGAGACAATATCTGCGAGGGTAAAAAGTGACTATTTGCAAGAGTATACTGACAGAAAAATATTTTTTCTATTAGTGATAGGAGTATTCGCGAGGGTATATCGACAGTATTTTTCATAGATATTGTTCTATTATTGCGAAGTCTAATCTAATAATTATAAAGAATTTAGTTCGATGCATAGTTAATGATTGTTTTTCGTTACTATAAAAGGCTTTTCTGCAAAATAATTTAACGAAACTAAAAAAGAAAAACATTTTTAAAATTTGCTTTGTTTAAGTTTGTTGACTTTTACACTGATATGAATATTCGTTGGGTAAATTTTCAGAAATTTAGATAGTTAATAAATTGAAAGATAAAATAAATTAAGTTGGAGTAGTATTATTTGGATTGTGTAGAAGACATTATTTTTAAGCGTATTCCATTTCTATCGTGTATGATTTCAATCTACAATCAAGATATTTCAGAGTTGTCGCCCATTTGGCATGACCATAGAAGCGACTGACGATAACTCTGCAATATTTAAGAATGTATTGAAATATATTATATGAAAGCATGAAGGAAAAATACATTTTCATTTTTTTTTCTATTCGGATACAGAGCATGAGAGAGGAATTTATATTTTTATAATCGGATTGAATACAAAGAGGAGAGAGACAATTAGAGAGTCATTTTATATTTAATTCAAATAGAGGTTATATAGAGGTATAAAAGAAAAGAAAAGAAACGCCTCTTGAGAATTTAGTAATTATGAGAGAGTCAGGCTCCCCTTTATGAAACGTTTCTTTTATATAATTTTGTTAAAAGATAATTACAAGAAAAAAATAAATAATTAAGAATTACTTATTAATAAACTATTCAAATTAACCCATAGATTTCAAATATTTCAAATAATATGAAATATTTATTTTTCAAAATTTAGATTTCAATATTATTTGCATTAATTATTTGACTTATAAAATTTAAATGATGAATCTAAATGGAATAGTTAATTGGAAATTTTATCCTTATGAGAAGAAGTATTTTTTATTTTTATCTTTTTGTTAGAATTTTATTCTTACAAGCAATCTAATGGAATAGTTAATTGCAAAAAAGCTGTCCTAGACGATTTGTATTTTTGGCAAATGACACACGCTAACTTTTGATAGGTATGTCATTTTCAGAGTTGTTAAAAGTATATTTTCAATCTTTATATAAATTTTTGTCCAAAGTTTTGGTTGGAACACTGTCATTGTAGTTTTGTCATCATGGCTTGCAATTTCTCTCTATGGAAAACAACCCACAGTCCCACACACAACTTATTATAAGTCCAAAATGTTTGATATTTGAATCAAATATTTATTTAGCTCAAAAGTCCAAATAATTAAATTATCACAATAATTATGCAATGACGAATTAATGTTTAACCCTGAGGTAAATTTATCGTCCAATATTTTTTATTTTACTTTTTTTACCTTTGATTTACATATCTTCAATTTCTTTTCTTTTTTTGACGGGTGAAATATCTTTCAGTTATCTTAAATAATTATTTGCGGTCAGTAATGTTATATTTTCAAGGAAAATCCTACCTTGTTAGGAATCAGTAGTAAAATAATTGGATTTGTTTTAGAAATTTAAAATTCAAATTTTCAGAAAATAGATTAATTATTTTGTATTCTTTGAAAAATAGAAGGAATCTCACCAACAGTGGTTCCATCAAATACAAGTTTCTGGAAACTCACCAATGGTGCGGTTTAAGTATTTTTCAAACTTTAAATTCTATCTTAACTCAAATTTGTTCAAAAACCGCAGGAATTAGATCATTGGTGTGGTTCCATCAGTCTATCCTTTGTGAAACTGCACATGCTATTTATTTTTCAAAGAACAAAATCAATTAATTCTTTTCTGAAGATTTGATTTTTTAATTTCTGAAATAAAAATAATCAAATAACTGACACCAGACCCCACGGCTGCTTTATGATAGGATTTGCCAATAGCTTTCCGAGTGGGGTTATTTTAAATTGTTTCGTTTCAATCACATTTATGTTTTAGATTGGACTGAACCTTGTAATTGATGGTTATGACTTGTTCAGTGATTGTTGTTTTAAATTGGACTGAACCTTGTAATTTATGGTTATGACTTGTTTAGTGATTGTTGTTTTAAATTGGACTGAACCTTGTAATTGATGGTTATGACTTGTTTAGTGATTGTTGATATGTATTGTTATAAATTTTGATATTTATTTAAGATTTAGCATAGACCCCACGGCTGGTATATGTTATAAATTACTAGACTAAAGAATTTATAAAAAAATAATAATTTCCTAATGATGCAACACAAAATAAAGCGGACTTGGAAGTTCTTGTGTTTCTTTCATAAGGAATAATTTAGAAATAAATTTATCATTATTAACACTATAAGTAGAGTTATTTTCAATTTTATCTCTAAATATATTTCACTACCAAACTTAAGTCTTTAGTTACACAGACCAGATGGTCTGATCTGGTCAGTATTATTTTATAATTTTGTGGAACATGTCTAATTCGATCTGTTTTTAATTTTTGATTCATATAATTTATTTGAAGTTTTTAATTTAGTTATTTATTTATTTTATGCAAATTAATATCAATTAATGTAATTAATCTTAATTAGTGTTGAATTTTGAGACATGTATTCAACTCAAAAAGTACAATTTTGCCATGTACGCTCAAGCAGTTTAGTATCTCAAATTATTTTGATTGGTTTTGATTGATTTATGTGCAATTACGACTAGGGCCGACAAAAAACTTTGGATCGATCGGAACTCGCATCTGACTTGATCGTTAGCAGCTCGTTCGTTTCTAGCTCGAGCTGTTAACGAACCAATTCGGTTCAGGTATGAGTTTGTGTAAATTTCTATCATTCTGTGAAGCTTAACCATGCATGAATTTAGTTGTATGAATTTATATGTTTAAATGTACAAAATTCATGTTAAATTAGGTAAAATGAATTTCTGTCATTATGTCATATCTGATTGCTTGAATTATGTAATTGTTTGATGAGCTTTATTATATATTTATTTTGAATTTATATGATAGTATCCTAATAAAGCCCAGCGAGCTAATGAGCCAGCTCAGTTTAGTTGACTTCTGACTCGTGACGATTATAAGCTGAGATTTCAACTCAAATCATTCAATTGTTGTGACAAGCCGATCATGAACTAAACCCAGCTCGTGATAAACCCTAATTATGACTTTACAATTTTGTCCTCCCAAAAAAAGTTAGGATACATTATTCTTCCCCCCTCTAATTATATTTTCTGGCCCTCGAATGCTCTATTGAAATTAGGAGCAAGAGACCGTAAAATAAATATATATGTATATACCTTTCGCATATTTAGAAAAATTTAAAATTTATATTTAAATAAAATTCATCCTTACATTTCTTTTTAATTTGTTATTTGCATATAACAGTAAATCTTGACAAAAAAGTTTTATTGCACTTGCAAACAAGGTTAAATAATATTAATTCCACGGAGAATTATTAATTTATTAAAGAGGAAACAATCATTTTTTCTTCTTCTTCTCTTTTTTTCTTTTTTATAAGGAAGGAGACCATCTTGTTAAACACTCTGTCGCACTTTTTTTTTGTATATCCAATCATTGTTTTGTTTGGCTATAAAAGTGTAAAATTGCAATCACTGTCTTTTTCTTTTGTTGCTTCTGATGGGGCCATGTACCGTAGGCCTAAAAAAACTATTTGCAGGCTAAGTATTGGGCTCAATACCAAAAGCTTCTCGGGCCCATTCCCAACCTCGAGTTTGAGAGGTCCCGTGACAGCCTAATAAGGCCCGCCATGTCGACCTCATAAAGTGAACTTTATGCCAACTCAGGATGGTCCCCGCGTCTATGCAGACATTACCGTGTCTACATGATTGTTATGTGACAACCTGTCAGGCCATGTAGACACGATCTCGTCACTATCTCTGAAATACAATTACCGGAAGACCTATATAAGGTCCAACCTCAACTGAACAAGGGGAGGAAATTTTTCATAAAGAGAGGTATTGAAACAGGAAAGAGTCCGAATACCTCACTATCTTCCACTTCGGGAATCGACAACTCATATTCTCATTCTCAGCATGTCTCCTCGAGACAGGACGAGCTCAAACTCAGAATTTTTCACATACGGCTTACTCTCTCTGAAATAGGATGCATCAGCTTCATCTGATAATAAAGTACACTATCCAATATATCAAGGTGACACTCTACCGCTGAGTTATATCCCTTCCCTGCCTAATATACTAACTAATAGGGTCGATAAATTCAAGGCCACTACTCCTAAACAACTTGGAGTCGGGCCTTCTTTTCGTACTTTTTATTATGGATAGCTCAGGAATGGGATCATTGTCAACCACTCCTATCGGAAATGGGATTGACCAAGCCATAGCACACGCTCTCATCAAATCCGTACTTGAATCGGCTCAATCCTTTTTTTAGGAACATTTGGACATTTCACCAGTTAAACCTTCCTTCTCTAAAGGATTGGTTATATTAATTTCTCGTTTAAGATGGTTTTAGTGTTTACTGTTTAACAAAGAAGATACGCCTAATGCAACCACAATTATGTTTCACATTGACTTCGTCCGGAATAAAATAATGTATTAAAAATACATTAATTTCTAATTTGAGATGAATACTAGCAAATGCAACATTAAAAAATATATAAAAAATTCAATAAATGATCACCTAAATAAAGTAATTAATTTCATATATTCAATGAGTAACCTACACATCAATGATCTCTATAGTCATATGATTAAATTCGACAATAAAGGTTAATCCAACGGTTGAATTGAGAATATTGAGTGAGTCTATGGTACTATGCATAGCATGGATTGGTTATTAATACGGATCAATATTTTCGTTTTCAAAATTCTAACGGTCAATCTAAACCATTCAACATGATCCCCATATGAATATGTATTTGCAAACCGAATTTTATATTAATTAGAATTTGTTTACTATTTTTTAAGATAGGTAGAAATCACTGTTTTTAGATGGTCTAGAATTTTCAGATCAAATGATTTTCTATCTATCTTAAAAAATAGTAAACAAATTCTAAAATATATAAAATTCGGTCTACAAGTACATATTCATATGGAGATCATGTTGAACTGTTCGGATCAACCGTTAGAATTCTGAAAACAAAAATATTGATCCGAATTACTGACTAATCCGTGCTATGCATAATACCATAGACTCACTCGAGAATATTTGATGACTTTGTAAATTTCAACACTTTTATATGATAATCCCTGTAAATTTCATAAATCACCAAAATTATAGTGTAGCACAATTATAATATTTTGGATGTATATACATGTTAAGCTTTAAATTTTAGATAAAGTTAAATCTATTTTCAAAATATTTGTCTCATCTTTACGAGCAAAACAATTTCAATTTTAAATATATTTAATATTATAATAATAATCTTCTAATTTCTTTATAGATTGAACCAAGGCATTATAGAAACAATAAAAAAAATATCTTTAATAATGACGACTAATTAATTTTTCTCTTCAACATAATTTTTTGTCTTCAAAACAAACCCCGAAAAGCAGTCCTAATCTGTTTAGAAAAGCTGGACACTTAACACATTTAAAAAACTTGTGAAACCCTGACCCACCAGCTTCCATAGAAAATTATTAAAAGAGCGTACAAGTAAATCATTATAGTTCAATAGCAATTGGCCAATTGCATAGCTAGCCTAAGTCCTAAGATGTGAACTGTTCCGAGTTAGCACAGGCCTTAAAGTCCGGTAACATAACAAAGGGCCCATAAATCCATGACTCATAAGAGCAATTCTGCTAACAATCCCCAGGGTTATCACTTCTATAATTTACACTAACAAAAGAAATTCACAAGTTCTAACTCACTGAGCATCCATAATTCCAAACTTGTAATTTCTGATCCAAAAGATACTGTTCCAAATGAATCAGCATACCCAAATCCTCGAATCATTATTGTTTTTACTTAACTGTCTATACAGAAGAAAAACAATATCTCGAAGAATATAAATTAACAAACATAAATTACTTTATACAAGAAAGAAAACTACTGTAGAAACCCCAATGCTTGCCAAAGGATTGGCTCAAACCTGTATATATCAAGCTTTATATCTTGTTTTCCCAGGTACCATTCTGCAACTAGACCCCAATCTCTTTGGTGAATTGCAAGTGGATCCCTGATCATCTCATGATCTCTCCCAAATTTATCTAACAATGTACTTTCCTCTGCAGTTATACTGTACTCTATGTAGTTCAAATCCATATCTACTGCTGGATCACCAAAATCTAATTTTGCCAAATGCTCAATCTTTCCGTATGGTACCACTTGTATCAATACCGCATTTGGAGGGAGGAAAAGGCAATTTGTCAACCCTGCACCATGCACTCCAAGCATAACATCAAAGGAATTAACTGTCCTTGCAAAATCAGCAAAGCCAATGTCTGGTTTTGGATCAATAATGGTCACCTCAAATCCTAATTTCTCGCCTAATTGTACAATTTCGGGCATATTTACAAACTTCCGGCTACCACCCCTAGAGATGATCATTAGTCTTGGTTTTTCCCCAGGGTTTTTCCCTAACTTTGTGGGGAATTCTCTTTCAAGGTGGTAAACTCTACGGAGGAACTTTGTAAAATCAACCATTGTATAGTTATTCGGAGCTCGAGAAGGATCAATACTAAATTCTTTGTAACTACCATAACTAACAAGAACACGCGGGTAGCACCTAACCTCGTAATCTTGATCAAAATTAATTATCTCATACCGTGACAATGCTTTAAATATTTTTTCATACTTGCTGATCCACCATGGCTGGTTGTTGGTTACCAGTAACTGGACTTCTCCGTTGAACTGACATGTTCTTATATATAGAGGGATCAGAATGTCAGTGAAGTCGTGCCAGTAGTTACCCGAAAGTCCACCTAGTGCAATCACAAGTGCCGGGTAGTTATTAACCCTACCAGAGCACTGGGGGGCGTCTGTGGGTCCCTCAAGGGACTTTACGGTTACAGGCTTAATGCTATCCAAGTACTTGCGCGAGTAGGGTTTTATTTTGTATTCTTGGGTTGGTGTGTTGTTGTTTGGTGGTATGAGAAGTACCACAGATGCACTGCCAATGGTACGGGCATCGCCATTTAAGTCACAGAGATCGAATTTACCATCGGATTGATCACATAGTTGCTTTGATGGTTGTGGTTGGCCGAGATTTAGAAATCCATCTGCAAAGGGGAAGAGCAATGTGAGACTGACTAATTAATATCATATTTTGTATGTTAGTATGAGTGTCTGACACCTCTCAGTACATGTAATATCTTTTAAGCTTTTTGCAGTGAAAAGTATCAAGTAAATTAGAAACATGGCAAGAGGCAGTATTCCAGTTTGAATGGTTTCCTTTTCGAAGTTCTTGACCATTGGTTGAAATGCGGATTATATGGTGGATTCTTTGAAAAAACCAAGTTAACAATATAATAAGTAAATCGTAATGGATTTGCATAGTTTGTAATTCCAAATTTGATCATTCACAACGGAAGTACAACTTTGGTAGATACTTGAGGTGAATAACCTATGATTTAGACTAGATGAAGGCAACAAGAAAAGTCGCCGAATGTTGAGTTGGTTGATTCCAGATGATGGCCATTTTACTGGTTCAAATGATTATATTTCTCTATTTTAAATTTATTTATTTCATAGTTTTCATCGAGCTTTTTGCTTCTTTCTTGTTTGGTTATATCATACAACATAATTAACATCTAAGTTGTAAGGCCTTATAATAAACTCAGATTCCTGAAAAGAAGTACAGAAAGCTCAAAGGCCTTTGGGAAGGAGCAATCATCGATAAAATTAGAAAATTAACAAGTTTTTCATCATTACATTGTTTTGAGAATAGGAAGGAAGATCAATGATTGTTGATTCCAAAGATAAGAACAATCAAACATCAAATCTCGGCTTTGAAAAGTCGGTCCTTTAAAACCATTTGGAACTGCACTATTCTAGCTAGTGTAAATTTCTTGGTTGTCTCCTCATTGCATATAAGTATCATTTCTAACTCTAATTTGTCATACGTACCTTAACTATGCAGAACAGAATACAATAATTTGTTATGCCCAAAAATATGCAAAATACTCTTAAAGCCATATAATTTGCAAAATTCCCATGAACTATGAGGTTATATCATTCAATATATTTCGGGTCAAGTTATTATATATTTCCAGACATTTTTTATAAAGTGAAATTAGCTCACCAAATTGCTTGACTTGATGTTGGTCCGTTTGCTCTCCATTATTAAATTGGTTGAGGCCTTTCTTCAATTTCTCCTTTTCCAAATTTTCTTGCCGTTCTCCGGGATTCTTAGAATTATCTAAAGAAATAAAAGGGAACAATGTAGAATCATAATTGGAATGAGACTATAAGGCATTGGGAAAATAGTTTTGAGTTTCATTTGCAAATATTTCTTATTAAAGGCTACAGATGCTTATAGATTAATATAAAGGAAAGGAAGCCAAAATTGAAGTCAGTAAACTTAAACATCATTGTCTTCCTGATCATTCCAATTTAAGTTTGGATATAGTATCAACACTTATCAATTTGAGCTTAATTATTCATACTATTGAAACAATGAAACTAAATTGCAAGCCCCAGCAGTGTGCAATATTTTCAGAATGCAATAAAAAATATGAAATTCCAAATCCATAAACAGAAATCAAAACAAGGATTAAATTCATATTCCAGTACAATCAGATATGATGTTGAAATTTATTTGAAGACTGAACAGTGGTGGTTTCCAATTAAAATGACATGTGCACAGAGAGTCGGTTATCAAGCCAATAGCCAATAGGATCAGAAGGAGAAAGTATCTCAAAGGGTAAAATGGTAAATACCAATTCCTATTCTGGTCCAGTATTCAATCAAACTGCAATCCCACAATAATCAGAACCTCGAATTATGCTGTTTCTACCATAATCTAAGAGAAAAAATTTCTAAACACAATTTCTAGAGATAGCAAGACCAATTGTGATCATCATTCCATTTTTAGTTCAGATACCAACATCTCATAAATTATTCAATAGGAATGCAGTAGAACAACTTACTGGGTAGTTTGACTTTAATCACATCTTGTATAGGTGTCTCTTCTTTATATTCTGTTACATTTATTTTCTGTGTCTCGTCTCCATTTTCTGTCTCCTGCTTTATTTCTTTTTCTGACAAACCCCCACAGAAAAAAGAAAACAAGAAAGAAAAAAAGTTTAAATATTAGTAGATTATAGTTATGCACTTCACGAGCTCTGGGTTTTGGATAATTAAATATTTAAATTACATGTGCACCAGATGAATTATCAAGCCAATAAGATCATAAATATACAAAAAATTATGAAAGGATATATGCTGACTGCAATCTCAGAAAAACAAACATTTGAATTATGCAAGTTTTCACCATAATCCAAGAGAATCTCTTTCCAATCCCAGTTCTATAGACAGAAAACCAATTCTGATTACCATTTTAATTCCAAATCTGATTCCTGTATTGAGTATGAAATAAGCTAATAGGACTGCAACAAACCAACATACCGGTCGGTTGAACTTCAATCACATCTCTTTTCTGTGTATCTTCTCGATTCTTTATCTCATTTGTTTGCTCTGGCTCCTCTATCTTTTCTTGCTCTTGCTCGCTTTCATTCCCTGACAAAAGGCCCCACAATATAACAACAAATAAGAAAGAGAAACTGGGAATATTAGTAGATTATAATTATGTTTTACTTATTTTTAACCTAGTAGTATGGTTTTATTGCGGTCAATACTCTGATCTTGCTCAGATTTCTCTTGTCCTTTGACCACCACCTCTGGTTCTTCAAAGGTATTCACCGTCTCGAAAGATTCTTCCTTTGGGTTACTCTGTTTTTCTTTCAAGCTATCATCTAAAAATTCAAGGCCAAAGGAGATAAATAATTATTTTATATCAAATAGATAACCCCAGAGTGTAAAAGAAATTCGTACCTTTCCCTGAAGGAATTTGGATGACACGAACAGCATCGTTTCCTTTAGCTACTGCAAAATCTTGGAAAAAAAAAGAAGAAGAAAAAAAATGAAAATTCACAGGAAAAACAATGTAACAAGACAAATTCGAGCACAAAAAGTGAGAAAAAAAAGTACCTTTCGAAGTATAACTCACAAATTGATTAGACAAGGTGAAATATGTCAACAGAATTAAGAAAACCCCTAAAATTAATCCATAACCAAGATAGCTTCGCGAAGAGGTCCGTGTGTTACTCCTCGACCCCTTCATCTCTCCAAGACCCAAAATTTGATTGCCCCAATTTTCTCAACTAAGTCAATTTGAGATCTCAAAGGAGCCCAAAAGGGAGCATCAAAAGAAGACTTTTTGAAGGTTAAGCATGCACAAGGCTATGATTAGTACTTTGGTAGGGAAATGATGCACCCATGTTTGTGGTCATCACGATTGAGGTTTTTCAATTTATATTTCTATGGTGGGTGGGTTCTAGTACTCATTTCATTCCAATTTTTTTTTCTTTAGGTTTAGGTTCTATTGAAGTTGAAGAGTCTTTATCTTATTAAATTTTGAATTTTGGAGTTTAAAAAGCCGAGGGAAGATACTTATCTCAGGAGGTAGGAGTTGAAGGGAGACCGGTTCCTTCATTGACAATACTTATCCTCTGTAATTGTCAAATCATACAAGGACGTGTAATTTTTTAATTGGTCAATAGTCAATACACTTGTCATCTGTAATTTTCAAATCCATGAAAAAGCATGTTGTTTGTCGGTGCATGGTGATCTATTTGAATTTGGGATTGCTTCTGCACATAGCTTGTATAGCTTTCCTTTTATTTATTTTGTTCACCTTCTAGTGATTTTTTTTTTACACATTAAATTTCTTTTTCGAAAAATTCTAGGCAGAGGCTGCATATATTTTGCAAGTTCGCAATGAAAAATACCATGACGTTCCACGAGAAACCTCTCAATTTTATGTAATATTTGCGCGTTAGTCCCTCAATTTATTCATCAAATTTATTTGGATTTGTTAGAATTGGCCAATTTGGTCACTTTGTCTGTATTAGTTTTAAATTATACAGAGATATGACCTATCGTTTTCTTCGAATTATTCTATAAAATCCAGCTCAGTCGTAAGCTTCACATCTAAAGCAATTTTTCTCAACATTTTTCTTAAAATTATAGTATACCATATACATTTGTAAAAAAAAAATGTAATCTTCAATACTCATATTATGATCCAATTTGGTTAAATCATTGAAGGATCAAAATTGAATAGAACAATTGATAAAAATATTAACCGTCATGAATTGAATTTTTTTGAAATTTTGTAAGAAAGAGACAGTGTGAATAATCCAAAATAGAAATCTAAACATAACAATAAAAGTAAATAACTATTCGCTTAAAAAAAAATAACTCAGAACAAAAAACCACCCAGAACAGTACCAAAAGAATTTTTTCTTCGAGTAAACAGGTGAACCTAATTGAAAATTTTAATTAAACCAATAAAAAAAATTGAGAAGGAAGAAAAAATAACGTATTGTCTGATAATATCTCTCCATAAATTTTCAATACATAAACCATTTACTTTATATCCATAAAAAATTATAAATGAAAAGATAGAAAAATAGTTATATCATTCAAGTATTCAACTAATAACATATCGAATGAGTGATATTTTCTGAAACTCCACATAGTAAACATTTTTAGAGCTAAAATGTCCCTCCAATTGGTCTATTCTTCAATATGTGTAATTAGCTCATCATCTAACTCCTCTGGCAGTAGATTGGTCTCTTGCATTTCGACATTGAAAAAATCAATAGACATTTCCCTTCGAATATAATTATGAATAAACACACATACTGTAATTATTCGACATTGCATCTTTACCGGATAAAATGATTTCGCCTTAAGAATTACCCATCTCCCTTTAAGAATACCAAAACATCGTTCTATGACATTAATTGCGTGCCGAAAAAAATTTTAGTTATAAAACTCCCGTGTTGTTCGTGGTAATCTGCCATCACTCCTATCACTTAAATGATACATTTGATCTCTATAAGAAAAATCATCTCCATTTAAATAACCGGCACTACAAAGATAACTGTAACATGCAGTTAGAAACATACAATTCTTCTTTTGAACCTGAGACATGAAAAATGTTACTTTCATTTGGATTAGCTTTTGAACCCAAATTGCAAAATTGAAGCTTAACTAGATTTTTTTTCCATTTTTTTCCTTCTTTATATATTAAAATAAGAAGTTTACCGAAAACCAGGTTTTGATATAAAACCTGTAGCCGCTCGTTACAAAATCCTGACTCAACAATGAGTTCTAGTACCAGAATGTCAAAATTACTCAGAAGCTCCTAAAACCTTAGAAATTGAATGAAGAAGCAAAGCAGAACAGAAAATGAACACCAGAATGTGAAAATTGCCCAAAAGCCCCTGGAAAACTATGAAGCAAAACAAAACAGAAAATGAATAGATTTAAGAGAGCACTCTAATTACGTATTTGATACTCAGATGGTTTTATTGGGACATCATCAGAAATTTGGGTTATACACATCAATGAAGTTGATGGAAATATTTGAAATGACCTGAATGGTGTATAGCGTAATACAAATCCTCGATTGAAATATTGCTATGTTTCTATTGTTTAATGAAATATTACAACAAAATCGTCAAGAATCTATGCCAAAAATACAAAATGATCTTCTGATGGATGAGAACACAGAAAAATAAGAAGAAATAAAATCTGAATGTTCCAATAGAATTAGAAAATGAAATAGTTGAAAGCAACATAAATTAGTCGTTACTTAATTTTAATGAGCTGTTGGTTCTTGATTTATTCAAGAAAAACAAAAACCAAAATGCATATCAAGTCTACGACACTGCAGTTGTACCGTGGATCCATTGCTTTTTAACCAGAAAAAACTGATACACCAACCCCCCAAACTTACAATTTATAGGTGAGCCCTTTAAGAAACATTTTGCATATAAGCCCCATAATTACTGAATATATATGATAAATACTAATTAATATGCTCACCATGAGGTACTTGTAATTCATTTTTTAAACTATTGCATCACGTAGTACTCTTAAATCAGCAGCAGGTCAGCAAGGGAGAGTTGAGAATCCTATAAAAAATTAATATACTTTTCACTAAAAAGAATCCTATATAATACAAATAAAAAGATTCAACTTTTCACTAAGTGTCAATTAGTCCTCATTCTTTTTATTTTTGTGCTTCAAATTATGTGAGAATAATTGAAAAATAACAAAGTTTAAAAAAAATCATAATATAATAAGGAGAACTATTTTCCGTCATGGAACTGTAGAGATAAAGCATCTAAGGTTGGAGTTTTAATTTTCTTTTATAATCAAATCAGTAACGTCTGTGCACAATATTATCAAAATTGAAATGGGTATCAATCCGATAAAATTTCGGATTAATGGTTCACTAGTCGGACTGGTAAGTTTGCACATATACATTAAGTCAATAATATTATCCTTTTTTTATATTTCTAAGGTAATTTGAAAATTTCAATAGAGTGGAAATGTTAATTGGATCAAACATAAAGCTAATTGTTGCATAAATGCATAATTCAAATAACTCCATACCTATATATCAATTATTAATTTATATGAGTCAACTTAATTTTTTTTTCTTTTTGGAGATAATATGGAATTAAGTCTTTTAACTTAAATATCTACAAAAAAAAATTCATTCAAATTTCGAACATGTAATCTCCAACTCATAATACATAATTATACATATTGTTGAAATACATAACTTTTGCAGGACATAAGCAAATAAAATTAAATGTCAAAATATTCATTCGATCAATTTAGAAATAGTCAAAGATGTCGTTCCCATTTCTCTTGTTATTGTATAACAAGTGGCTACATATATTAAATGTCTGTTTTGCATAGTAGAAGCATATATACCAACTTCATCAAAACCTACTTCCATTATTTATTATATTCTAAGTCGTCACAAGCTAGATGTATAAAAAATGGCAACGATTATCAGAAACAATATATTGCAAAATTTTATCATTTTTCATTCTTACAAGTCATGTCATCAATAATAACAGTGTATATGCTGAAAGCTACGAGCATCAAATTTTACAAAATACCAATATAAAAAAAATCATCATATATTTCGGCATGGACCAACCGCACATGGGAATATGAAATATAAAAGTAGAGTTCTAAATTGAGGAAATTTTTTATTCATAGAAATTATTAAATCGAGATGTACAAAAATAAAACGAGTATCTCGTTTCCAACAAATATAGAAATATCTGATTCATTGAGTCCGATCCAAAATATATGAATCTGACTCAATGGTCCAAATCCAAATATTATGTTTTTTTTTTTATCATCTGTGTACCAGAGCTTGATTTTCCTCTAATTGGACGGTTCAGATCCAAACTAAAAAAAAAACATGAATCAGACCCAATGAGTCAGATCGATCTTTCTATATTTGTTAGAAACCATATCCTCTTTCTATACAAAATTAACCATAATTTTACATATTTTTGTTGAAGTTTGCACATATACATTAAATAACATATAAAAACTGGTTACCAAAGTGCACAAGATAGACAATTTAAAATTGTCCAAGTGTCATATAAAATATAGAATAAGATATTTAATGAGAAAGGAACGGAAAAAGTTAACAAGAATCTTGAAATTTATTTTTTTTGGGATAAAAATCGCAACATATAGTGTTTTACATGATGTACTTAACAAACGGCATATGTTTTAGTTAAACAGTTTTGGTTTAGATATTTCAACCAAAAACTAGAAAATATTCAATTGTTGAAAAACTCCATTTTTTAGTTGGACAGTTCAAAATTTATATAAACCGATTAGTTATACAAATTGTGTGTTCGGTTCAATTATATAAACAAAGGTTTATTACATAAACAATCACTTTAGGCTACGTTTGGATGCACTCTAGAATAGCTAGAATAGCTGCTGTTTAGAATAGTAAATAAGAACAGCTACTGTTTAAGAACAGTGTTAACTCAAGCTATTCAGAATAGTAAAAAAGTTGTTTGGATTGCATATTAGAAATAGAGTTTGGAGGGAATAAATAGATTAATAATTTATGTGTTAGATTAAATCTTTTTATCAATACGTAATATAAAAATCTTTTTATCCAATACGTAATATAATATTAATTTAATTATTAAATAAAATATTAGATTAAATATAATATAATATTAGTTTAAAAATAATAAAAATATAATATTAATTAAATATTATTTTAAATATTAGATTAGTATTAAATAAAATATTATATTAAATATAATACAATATAATATTAATTTAAATGTTAAATGTAATATAATATTATTTTAAATATTAGATTAGTATTAAATAAAATATTATATTAAATATAATATAATATTAGATTAATTTTAATACAATATAATATTAATTTAAATGTTAAATGTAATATAATATTATTTTAAATATTAGATTAGTATTAAATAAAATATTATATTAAATACAATATAACATTAGATTAATTTTATACAATATAATATTAATAATTTAAATTTTAAATATAATATAATATTATTTTAAATATTAGATTAGTATTAAATAAAATATTAGAATAAAATATAATATAATATTAGATTAAATATAATACAATATAATATTAATTTAATTATTAAATGTAATAAAAATATTATTTTAAATATTAGATTAGTATTAAATAAAATATTAGATTAAATATAATACAATACAATATTAATTTAAATGTTAAATGTAATATAATATTATTTTAATTGTTAGATTAGTATTAAATAAAATATTAGATTTTAATTTTAATATAATATTAGATTAAATATAATACAATATAATATTAATTTAAATATTAAATGTAATAAATATTATGTTAAATATTAGCTTAAATATAATATAATACAATATAATATTAATTTAAATGTTTAATGTAATATAATATTATTTTAAATATTAGATTAGTATTAAATAAAATATTAAATAAAATATAATATAATATTAGATTAAATATAATACAATATAATATTAATTTAAATGTAATAAAATATTATTTTAAATATTAGATTAGTATTAAATAAAATATTAGATTAAATATAATACAATATAATATTAATTTAAATGTTAAATGTAATATAATATTATTTTAAATGTTAGATTTGTATTAATATTGAAAGCTCGAATCACTATTCCAACTTTTGTTAGAATAGTGGAACAACGCTATTCTTCTTGTTCCGAATAGCAAGTAGTACGTTTGGTTGCTCAAGCTATTCGAATAGCAATGCTATTCTAAAAATAGCACTATTCTTAGTGCATCCAAACATACCCTAAATAGTGAGGCTATGGTGCTATGCATAGCACAGATTGGGTTCGTGCTACGGCTCAAAATTTGACTTTTCAAAATTCTAACGGTCGATCCGAACCGTTCAACATGATTATAAAATGAATATGTACTTGCAAGCCAAATTTTACATTTTTTCGAATTTTTTTACTATTTTTTTAGATAGGCTGTTTTTGGATGGTCCAGAATGTTCAGATCAAGTGATTTTCGAAAAAATAGTAAAAAAAATCGAAAAAATGTAAAATTTGGTTTGCAAGTACATATTCATTTTATAATCATGTTGAACGGTTCGGATCGACCGTTAGGATTTTGAAAAGTCAAATTTTGAGCCGTAGTACAGACCCAATTGGTGCTATGCATAGCACCGTAGCCTCACTCACCAAACTAAATTGATGTTTTGCGTTCAGTTTTTCTAATTAAACCAACTTGTCTCATTTAATTTATATAACACTGATTGTACATATCATACTTATTATATATGGAGCTTGATTAAAGTTTTAAATATGATAAAAAAATTTAATCTTAATTTTGAATAGTAAACCATATTTCTATTAGTCAGGTTCAAGGTTATAAAATGCGGTTTTCATGCAGTATGTGAAAGGCTACCGCATACCGCATATACCGTATACGGCCGCATATGCGGATTTTTATGCGGACTTATATATGCGGATTTTAAAATAAACAATCAAATAAATAAGATATAATAACTCACAATATAATAAAAGAAAGGAAACATGCGGCCTAAAATCAAATAATAAGATAAGCTGAACTTGACAAAGGGCTTTTACTTTTAATTAATTGATCACTCAAAAGAGAGCAATATTTCTTTAATATTTATAAACTCGTAAATACTATCGGTTCGGACTGCAAGCGCACAATCCTATCGAGTAGTATATTCGAGGTCGATCCACAGGGAATATTGGTTCAATGCTTTGAGCGATCAAATCACAATCTTTCGAAAGGCTAGACGAAATTTGAAAATTGAGAGATATTGTTGTGATCAATGTAAATTATGAAGCAATTAAAAGTAATTAAAATAAAGATAGAGATGAGAATTCCTAGAGTTTCGGCACACCATTGCCACTCAATCCGCCTTGACAATATATTCCTGTTGCGTCTGATTTCCTGTTGTTGTTTAATGAAAGACACCACATAGGTCATTGCGATTTATGTTACGCAAGAATGACAGATCTTTCACCGAGATTCTACATAGGACACTGCGATTTTTCTTACGCAAATGTCTGATCTCTTAAGCACCCCAAATTACTACACATATCACTGCAATTTTCTTTACGCATGTGATATAATTTGGTACGCGTTTTGTTGGTCTGATTTATGGTTTCTCCGCTAAGGTTTTCTTCACATAAACCTAATAAATCTCAACGAGGCTAATTCATACAAATAGTTTCTCTTACCATTAAAGTAATGTCACTACCCTAACGGACTCAAACTAGATCATTGAAGTTAGATGAAGAGATAGTAAATTACAAAAGTATTTTGTTTCAACAACAAGAAATCATAATCAATAGAAATATATATATCAAAACATCAAGAGTAACAAGGTTTACTGCCTAGCCCTAAGAAAAGGAACTTAGCCGCGAAACGGCATTGTTACAAGCACTCATCTCTTCTCTCTTTAATCAAATCTAACCCTAATTACAAAGATGACTATTCCTTCTGCCTAGGGGCCTTATATAGGAGTGGAGGGACGTGTAGAGGTTGAGTAGGTGCTAAGAAACTGATCTGGAAACAGCTGTCGGCAGTTATTCCCCAAGAGATGCCTTCGGATACGGGCCGTATCAGGTGATACGGTCCGTATTAGGTCCTTGACGGTTAGGATTTAATGCTTCCAGCGCTATCTCCTGGTCTGTGCTAGGCCTGGTCCGTATTAGGCAATACGGACTGTAACAGAGACTTAGTCGATGAGCGTCGCTGATCCGATTGACATGATTCTAGCTCCATTTGATGTAAAATAGTCCCAAAACCTGTTTTCTGCAATAAAATATAAAGAAGGGTGACAGTAGCATTTTTCTCTAATTAATTAAACATAAGTGTGAGAAAATATGCAAAGCCTAAGCCAAAACCCTACGTAAATCATTATTATTTTGACTCTGATCATTAATGCAAATATATGAGTCTGTATCTCAAATCAAATATAGGCATCCGGACTTGATATTATTCTTTAGTCCCACATCACCAAATTAAAAATAAGAAGACACTTGGGACTCTATAAAAGATGCTGGGGGGTTTCCTTTACAACTCACTTGACTGGATGTCTCCATCCGGACGAGTCTTTGGAATTCAAATGGTTCCGGTTTATTTATATTGGATACGGATCCATTTTTTAATTAATAAAATTATTTGAATTCGGATATTTTAGAATCCGGTAATGGGTTTTAATATTTTTTAGTGTGTTTTCAGTGTGGACCACATATGCGGTCCGCATATTCATTTTTCATGCGGTTGCTCACCGCATACGCATATGCGGCCGCATGAACCGCATTTTACAACACTGGTCAGGTTAATAATTTAAATTATTATTTATAATCATATGTAGTAACTAGAAATAAATATCTTTTTTAGTTTTCTCCCGTATTTTATAGTTTAAAATTCTTAAAATTATCATTAATTTTTTTCAATATCACCATAAATTAATGTTCGATACTTCCTAATAAGTCCGGAAATATCATAAGTATGATTTGTCACAACTTTTAGACCATTGGTCCTTTGGTTGATTAAAAACATTTCACATCTTTGAAATGAAAATATGATTTTAGCATGGGCGCTTCATGCACAGTTTCTATCAAAACGATGGTAAATTCTTAAACATTATATAGGTGAGAGTGTGAGACCCAGGCGATAAGATTGTGATTTGAGTCAATGTTGAGTTTTAGTATATATTTTTTTATTCTATGAGACGTGTCATTATTAATTTCTAGAGGTTATTAATTTTGCACATAATTTGCTATGTCATTGGCGAGTGAGCCGAAGGTATTAATTTTTTTTTTTTTTTAACATAATTCATACTCGTGATAATGTCATTGACAAGTGAGTCGGAGGCGAAATAGCTCCGGTGAAAAAAAAATCATATTATCTGTGTAACAATTTGTCCTCATCGTATTATTTTAATTGGTATTATTACTATTTTGGTTATGCTTAATAAATTTCGGTAATACATGAATACAAAAATTATTTGGCTCACGGTGTAAATGATATACAACACCCACAAATTTTGTGTTACATGTAGAGTTTATATGGTTAAGTGGATCATTCATGAACGAAGATTTATATTTTCTTTTCTTTTCTATTGTTAAAGGGATCTTTGCAAATTTTCATAGTAATTTTTTTTGCACGTGACGTTGTGATGAGTCCAAAGTGAACTACTACTTTTAAAGATTTATAAATCCTAATTTATATTTACGTTCAGATCACAATCGTATGATCTTACCGTGTAGTATGATTAGAGTGTCGATCCACAGGAATAGTTATTAGATTTTAAACAATTTTCACTAGTCTAGGTTATCGGGTTTCTTAAAAGTTTGAGATGGTGCTGCTAATTGCAATCAAGGTAAATGTTATACAGTAGATAGAGAGCCTCTAGTGTTCAGGTTTCTACCCTTATTAATCATGTAAGTATAAATTTCGACGTCTCTCTACGTCACATGCGGCACTGTCACTGTCGCATGCGGCCTAGATTGCCCCACAGCTACCCCGCATGCGGCACTGTCACTACCCGCATGCGGCACTGTCACTACCCGCAGGGCGTGCTGGGTGTTTGTTTATGTGATTTGAAAGGTTTTCTGATCTTGCGATCGGCTTTTGGGTTATCAAGACTAAAGTATTTTAGGTACGCAATTATATTATTTCCCATACTACCCGTAGTTGAAATATCCCAAAGACCCTACTTAATCTAAGTGTTTCTAATGCTATTTAAAGTACAATTTACGTTATCTTGCCAAGGGAGCCCACTGGGTTCTAACCCTAGTCTTTGAACCGCTGCCAAGCCTTGTTAGCCGAAGTGTTTGGAGTACTTACATGCATTATCCTTCTCACACAAGGATGCAACGACTTAATACCTATTAGTATATAGAGCGCATTGGCATATAGTAGACAGAACTATGTATGCAAGGATACAATAAAAAAGAATTTAAAGTGCGAAGGAAAACTCGAACCACAACATAAACAAAACATAAACATATACTAAAACATAATTAAGAATTCAAGTACAACCCTCACCCTAGAGATGAGAAGTTTAGATTCTCAGGGCCATTGCAAAATAAAAGAAATAAAATAAGGAGAACATAAATTACAACCCAATTGAAGATGAAATAATCTCTGCCTCCTTAGATGACGTCTTCTTCTCTTGCTTGACTTCTAATGGCTACCCTTCTCTCTCTAAGTAACTCTCTAACCTAACATAACAATGAGAATTGCTGGTCTATTTTTCTGGACTTGACACAATTAAACACGCACACTAAATCCTATTACAAAAGGGGTATTTATAGCATTCCTAAAATGAGAGGTGGAGTAGTGGAAGTAGTGGGGGACGCGGGGTCCACCCATGATTGGATAGATGAAGCCAAAAATAGCTAAAATAGCTCAAATAACTTGGCTCTTAAGAAAATGCGTCCTTCTAGAAGGCCCATCAAGAATTTGTGTTCTTCTGGAAAGCCCATCAGAGAAATCACCTATTTTTAGGACAGTCCACGAATCGTGCGGCCTCTAGGCATGCCGCATGCGGCATAGAGGAAGCCGCAGGGATTCCTGACTTAGCGGAGCACTTCGTGTGAGGTGTTGCATGCTCCATGTAATGTCCCATTTTGACGTCTTATTCAGAAATCGCCTAAATACGACACTTTTTCTCTGTTTTTGCCCCAAATATGCAACTTCTCAAAAACCTGCCAAAAAAACCTAAAAATACGTTTGCGATAAATAAATCGAGAACATGGCTACTTTTCATTCACTTTTCGCCATTTTTCGGAAGAAAAGATAATGATTTTCGCTATATGTTTTGGCTTCATCACGTTGTAATTTTATGTATACGATTATGTCTCAATATACCAGTATCAATACGGTGCGTTATCTCATAGTAAAGGGTATTCGTCTTATTTATGTAGAGTTTATGATCATACTAACATATTATTATTTTCTTTTATTTTCTTTATTTGTTTTAATTAAAGGGTCCTGGTATATTCCATTATCTTTTTAGATGTTATTCTCAAGAATTGAACATATGTCATCTGGAAAGAGAGATGAAACATTGTACTACTATAGGTTTGCGGTTCACTAACATGTTATTATAAAACCCTGATCAAGATATATATAAAAAATAGCAGACTTGAAGCTGAAATTTTTAAATATACCATTCATAAAAAAAAGACAAACAAAAAACCACGAATTCTATGGAATTCCATATTTACCTTGGACGCAACCTCACGTAACCTCACGTTGCGTCCAATATGGAATGGAGCAAAATACTTCGGTTTTCTTATTAATTTTTAAAAATAGATGGAGCAACTTATAATTTGAATGTACCAGAAGAAACATCAAACATAATAGATAAAATATCTTTTAATTTAGATATACTAGAAATACTACGAAATATTTTTCAGGCATAATTTTTTGCGGTGGTAAAAAGAATTAAACTATTTCTTGACATGTTATTGGAAAAAAAATAAAAATATTTTGGATCTGAGTTATTGATTCCGGTTCAAAAGTCACTTCTAGGTAAATAAAAAAATTATCGTGATTCTTCTAGTACATTCAAATTCTAAGACACTTCATCTATTTTTGAAAATTAACAAAAGAAATTTTCAAAAATAGATGGAGTACCTTAGAATTTGAATGTACTAGAAGAACCACGATAATTTCTTTATTTACCCATAAGTGACTTTTGAATCGGGATCAATAACTCAGACCAAAATATTTTTATTTTTTTTCAGTAACACGTGATGAAATAGTTTAAATTTTTTTACAACTGTAAAAAATCATGTCCAAAAAATATTTCGTAGTACTTCTAGTACATCTAAATTAAAAGATATTTTATCTATTTTGTTTGATGTTCCTTCTAATACATTCAAATCATAAGTTGCTTCTTCTATTTTTGAAAATTAATAAGAAAAACGATTAAAACTGCGGCAATTAATATGATTTAATGAACGCAACTTCAAGTTGCGTTCATCAATATTTGGACGCAACTTGAAATTGCATCCACACCTTTGATATACGCAGCTTGAAGTTACGTCCGTGGTAACTATGGAATTCTACAAAATTTGTGATTTTTTTTCTTATCATTTTTTTTTCAATATGGTATATTTAAAAATTTCGGGACTTGAAGCAAAAAAAATTCTCAACAGATTATATGTTGTTCCCCATTGGATGCAACTCCATGGACTAGGATACGAACCAATCTAAGGTAACCTGTTTATATTTCGTAGAAACTTTTCACATATTTGGTGTTATCACAACCTAAAATTAATGAATAGAAAATTGCAAATAATAAAACACAGAATTGGCTTTCAAAAGGGTAATATTTTATACTGTTGCGTAGCAAGTCACAATATGTAACATTGAATGAGCCTTAGCAAATAACTATAAAGTATAATCTGGCAAACGAAAGTCTAGGCCCAATAATATATTGGGCTTTTATGTAGCCCAGTTTTATCCATGGACGCGAGGCGTGTCAGAGTGGTTTTTGCGAATTTTCTCCCTTGATTTTCCTGATCAATATGCTATTCCTCAGAATGAGTTCCATGTAGGGATGAAAACGGTATGGATAATATCTGATCCGTATTCGATCCGCATTTGAAAAATTAGATGTGGATATTCAATATCCGAACATCCGTGTGGGTATGGATACTGATATAGTTTTACGTTTCAATTATTCGGATAACATATAATATATATTATGAAAAAATATTGTTATTCACCATTAAAATTAGATAAATATTATGAACTTTGATATTTTTTAATATTATTTTAATAAATATCCTATCCGATTTGTATTTGTATCCGTATCCATATTTGAAAACTTAAAAAGGAATATGGATATGGTTTTACCACTATCCGCTCCGTATTCGCTCCGTTTTCACCTCTAGTTTCATGTGAATCGAAATTGTTAAAAGTAATCCGTATAAAAGAATAGAGGTATTAAATAGTTGGTTGGCTTGAATTTTAATTTTTATTAAAAAAAAGTAATCCGTACAAATATTTTGTAAACATTTTCATCTCGATTAAGTCTAAGCGATAGTATTTTTCAAGAGTAAAACTAGTGTTCTTAAGCTCATCAATTCTTTGGTGAAAATACCAATGACGAATTCAAATCGTTGAAACCGATCTAGTACTTCACGAGTGATATGTTTACATATCAAATTAATAAATTTCTGAATTGATTTAGTATGAAGTCAAGCGGTTTTTTTTTATAAATTAATTTTAATGCATTCATTATTCATTGTTTTTTTACCACTTGACATGTAAACACATTGATAAATTTTAATTCAAAAATTTATAAATTTAATATGTAAACACAACACTTTTGAAGTAGATCGGTTTGATCGATTTGAATTCATTGTTTGAAGTCAATCTGATAGGTTTTGAAATTAAGCTCACCAACGAACTTGGTGTTCTACTCACTTTTCAATATTCCATTGAGTTCATTTTTTGGTGTTCCACTTTTTCCTTTTGTTTACAGTTAAATATATTTCTATGTGATTGTATATATTTGTTTATTTAAAATTCTTGAAGAAAATGAAAAGAATCCTTCAATGGCATAGGTGTACGGCGACTACCTCCGGAGGCAGAAGGTGGTGTACTAAAAAGGATGCTAATCCACCCATATAAATTGAAAATTTATAATTTTGTCTATTAAATTTTATTATTTTTTGCATACATTAATATTTTTAGTCTCTTTTATAAAATAAAATTACAGTACACTTGATTTTCAAGTTCCATATTTAATTTTTTAATTCCGTCCTCTGCAAATTAAGTCAAATCACTTAAAAAGATATATGAAGGTGAATTATCTGGACACCTGAAAAGAAAAGTGGGAATTTGATATTGTTCTCCGTACTCTGCTTTTCTGTTTCTGTACCTGATTCTTTTATTTGTATGGTCTAATTTAAGGATCTGAAGAGGATACTTGCAACAAGATCCAAATATGGCTATACTGTAATTACATTGTGCAATATACGTTAATAATTCACATTTTATTCGTTTTTTTATGTTTCTGAACCGAATTCCAAATAAAACGCAATAAAACATATAATACGTTTTATTCGCGAATAAAACGCGAATCACGATTTATTCGCGAGAAAAACGTGAAAAAAATGCGAATTTTTTATATATATTTTTTTAAAAAAATTTGGGGGGTTTTTTTTGGGTTTTTTTTGCTTCCTTGTTGTACCGAATTATACCCAAATTATACTCAAAGCACGAATTTTTGACCCCGCCGAACCGAACCCGAACTATTCGTTTGTCACTATGACTGTAGATGTAAACTTGACTTCATTGTATAAACTCGACAAACAGTCTAATTAAGTTTGGTTTTATCAATCAATGCCGGAAATTAAACTCTATTTCTCTCTGTTTCTCAATTTTCATGAGTATCTGATGATTTTTTTTTTATAAAATTTTTGCAGCACCTATCAGAAGTTGTACAAGATGATTTCTGCTTGTTATAAAATTATGCAATTAAATAAAATACTCAACAACACTTGTAAAATATAAACTTGACATTTATCAGGACTAAACATCATTAAACTATCCAAATCGAAGATGATGATGGCCAACACTAAACATGACCCTTGTAAAAAAAAAACTAACACTCATTAGGACTGAATATGACAAGACTAAACTTGTTAGGACTAAATGTAAATTTTTATTTTTATTTTGTATGTTTGATACTCATCAAGGAGAAATTGATTGTATGGTATTATTTTACATTAAATTCTAAAAAAGATTGCTGTTTTGTGTTGATGAAATATTGCAAAAAAAATTTAGGGCTAAACGTAAAATAAGAAAATTATTGTTTCTTACAATTTTCCTTGATGAGTATAATGAGAACACCAACCGAACAAACCTAACTTTCTCTCTTTAACTTATTCTCTTTTACATTATCTTGAACATATTTGCATGCATGTATGAGTCATGCATGGGAGACGAAATATTTTTTCTTGTTGTTTTTTTTGTATTTTCCATGTTTTTGTTGTTGATTCGACTTGAAGATATCAAATGATGATAAGAAACACTTCCCAGTTGGAAGATTCGGCTTACAAAAGACTGACAGTTAAAGAAAATTCCACAAGTAGCGATAAAAAAAGAATCATGTCTTTTTGCGCTTTGGCCAGCGAAAGAATGAATGATGAATTGATATCATGAAGAAAACAAAATTGTGCTGTCAATCTTGATCAACAATTCAAATTTTATAAGCAATCCAATAGAGCTAGCTGTTAGGTAGCACTTACAATTCCCGTTACTATATTAGTTGGTACCACTTGGTTGGTTCATGTAAGAGATCACGCGTGGACTAGAAGCCCCCCACCCCCCCCCCCCCCCCCCCCCCTTGTTTATAATTTTTGTACTTTTTCTCGATCGAATAGTCTCTTAATTATTTAGAGATTGATAAACTTGCATTTGAAAGCTATATATGCTCGTCGAACAACAATTAATGACTAGTATGATTTCCTCATACATCTCGATCTGTGTCTTGTCAAATGCTATAAGTGAATAAAAAATAAACAGTACAATAATTTAAAACAATTTCACTGAAAAGCTAATTATTCAATCTGAAACTATCACATAGAATAGTTTGAAAATTTAGAGACTTAATTCGTTGGACAAAGTTGCTCTCCCAGGCGACTCAAAGGACAATAAAAAAAACAAAACCCAAGATCTATTTAGCCGCTATTTCTCTTTCACCTCTTCTCCTCTTCGAGTTTTCATCTCCGACACAACGATACCCTCTTCTCTCTCTCGACTCTACCTCCTTGAGTGGAGAGGAGAATGAGGGAGAGGAGAGGGATCGAGGCCGAGCGGAGCCAACTGAAGCCGAGGGTGTGGTATCCTTAGAGCTCGGAGCGTTGAGTCATCATCTTGATCGGAGCGTGGCGGTGAGTAGATCAGGTCGTCGGAGTCCGGCGACGGTAAAAAAAGTGAATCCGGTAGTGGAGCGAGATGAGGATTAAGATATTATGGTGATTATGAATGTATATAAGTATGATTAGAAGAGTAGATCTAAAAATTTAGAGAAGGATTAAGGGTGATTAGAGTAATTTAGAGTAATTTAGAGGATTTCGTAAGAATAAAAGAGTAGAGCTAGGAATTAGAGTCACTTGACTCATTGTAAATAAGTTTTTTTTTTTATCAATCGAATTGTTAGCAGACATTAAAGCCACTAACTTTCAAAATAATTCGTTGAACAGTGTAATACTAGACTTAACATCGAACTTGAAACAATCATAAAAAAAAATAGACATTATTCTCTACATATATTTTTTGAGAAAAAAATTGAAAATTGAATCTTTAACCACAAGATCAAATATGTGTATCTAATATGACCATATTAAATACACTACTCATTTATTTAATAAGAGAGTGAGGCTATGATACTTTGCAAAGAACAGGTCGGTATGTGCTATAAATACATATTTTTATTTTTAAAGTTTAAATAGTCGATTCAAACTACTCAACATGATCTCCATATAAAAATATATATCAATTTTTATGTTTTTTTTTATAATTTTTACTATTTTTTTAAGAAATTCTGCACCATCCAATAATAGTAATTTTCCATCTACCTAAATCAATAGTAAGAAAATTTTAAAAAGTATAAAATTTAATCTTTTAGTATATTTTTATATAGAGATCATATTAAACAGTTTAAATCGACAATTTAAATTTTAAAAAATATAGATATAAATTCATAGTACGAACCAATTCATATTTGGACAAGTACCATAGCCTCATTCTAGGATATAATTAATATTACTTTCTTCTATAAAAGACTCTCTCATTATAATATGTACCACAATTCTTCTTGTCTCTCTCATGTAATTGTTAGAACTTTTACCGATCATCGAATTTTTTTTTCTCAAAAGTTTCTCTTTTGTGTTGTGACAACTCACAAGTATATTTCCAACAGCATCTCCGTCCTAAATAGTGTTATATAACTGGGAAATGGACAAAATAATAATGCCACCAAAATATTGAATGGGACCCAGTGTACTATGGCCCAATGAGAAGACAAAGGAGACCTTACACCTGATTTTGGCCAGGCAGGATAGTAAAACGATATCATTTCCAATCAATGCAATTCTAACCGAACAAGGCAGCTAGCGTGAGCAACCAGTTGGAGTTACATTCAATTCAATTTGGTAGAAATCAAAGCGACAATTGGGAAGTGGGAAGAATGTGGAAGTAAAGAATATCCTCTCCTGAATTTAAGGACTTTCGTATTCTATTATTAGGAAGCATTGTTCAATTTCCAATTTCCTTTTGTCGTCCTTGTACAGAATTCTGTGCTTGTACAAAATTTGGTACAGAGAAAGCAGAAGAAAAAATGTATACAGAGTACGGATGACATATAAAGAAATTATTGTACATGAATTTACTGATCAATCGATATCAACAGGTTCTATATTCACAGGTAGATATCATGAAACGGGTGATGTCATTACGAGTTTTGTCGTGACACGTTACACGTATATCACGGTATGCACTTGAGAGTAGCCCATCGGACCTACTTTGGATCGATTGTTTAATCACCGTCTATTTACTTAAGATTCGTGCAGAATGCTTTAAACTTCGTGCGTGTCTGTTTCAATTTTCGTGCACACAAATCTTAAATTAGATCGGACGGTCATCATGCTCGTTGCACCTAAAAGTAGGTATGATGGGCATCGGACCTACTCCGTTCTCCACGGTATGGTACATCACGTGGTTCATTTTTTTTTTCTAACATTTGAGATCAAGCATAGTAACACAATTTTCGAGTTATTTGTGTTTAATTTGTGTTTAATTTGTTTTTTCGATGTTTTTGAACCGAACATTGAATAAAACGCAAAAAAATGTATAATACGTTTATTCGCAAATAAAATGCGAATCACGAGTTATTCGCGAAAAAATGCAAAAAAAAATTATTTTTTATTTTTGGGTTTTTTTTGCTTTCTTGTGGTACTGAATCATTCTCGAATTATACCCAAATTATTTCCGAATCACAATTTTTTGATCCCGTCGAACCGAATTCGAACTATTCATTTGTCACTATGACTATGGGTTCAAGCCACATAACTATTTTAATATTCACAAGGAATCTCACATCCGGATTTTAAACATGTGACTTCTTACACATAAACATTGTATTTACCACTAGACCAAATGCTGGTTCTTACGTCACGTGATTTATGTGTCACATGATATGTCCTCCTTCGATCGAAAATGACACGTCACACAAACTAATCCATTTAGTTCACGTGACAATATTTTCTAATATTGTTTTTTTTAATTTATTTTGCTATATTTGTTAATTTTTAAGCATCTTTTTTTTTTTTTTTTTTTATGGAGTAACTTCAATTCTGAAAAAAAAAAATAGTTAAGCGCGTGATGAGGCCAAAATATATAGTGAAAATCACTATCTTTTCTTTCGAAAAATGACGAAAAGTGAATGCAAAGTAGTAATTTTCCGATTTATTTACCACAAACGTGTTTTTAGGTCTTTTTGGCAGGTTTTTTTTAGAAAGTTACGTATTTAGAGCAAAAACAGAACAAAAGTGTCATATTTAGCGATTTCTGAATAAGGCGTCAAAATGAGACATTACATGAAGCATGTAACACCCACACAAAGTGCACAACATGCGAAATGGTGAAATTACAAGAAAAATCCGCTAAGTCAGGAAGCCGTGCGGCCTCCTCGATGCTGCATGCTGCATACCTTGATGCCGTACGATCCGTGGACTATCCTAAAAATAGGCAATTTCTCTCATGGGCCTTCGAGAAAGACGAATTCCTGATGGGCCTTCTACTATTTTTTGTTTCATCTATCCATTCATGGGTGGACCCCACGTCCCCCACTACTTTCACTACTTCACCTCACATTTAGTAAGGCTATAAATACTTCTCTTGTAATAGGATTTAGTGTGCGTGTTTAATTGTGTCAAGTCTATATAGTAGACTAGCAATCCTCATTGTTAGGTTAGGTTAGAGAGTTACTTAGAGAGATAAGGGTAGCCATTAGAAGCCAAGCAAGAGAAGAAGGCGTCATCTAAGGAGACAGAGATTCTTTCATCTTCAATTGGATTGTAATTTATGTTCTCCTTATTATTTTTCTATGGCTATGAGAAGCTAAACTTCTCATCTCTAGGGTGAGGGTTGTACTTCAATTCTTAATTATTTTTTAATATATGTTTATGTTTTGTTTATGATGATTTGAGTTTCTTTTATATTTTGAATTCATTTTTATTACGTCGTTGCATACATAGGATTTGTCTACTATATGCCAATGACCCTTCACATACCAATAGATGTTTAGTCATTGCATCCTGGTGTGAGTAGGATAATGCATGTAAGTACTATAGACACTTCGGTTAACGAGACTTGGCAGCGGTTCAAAAACTAGGGTTAGAACTAAGTGGGCTCCCTTAGCAGATATCGTAAATTGTATATTTAGTTTATATTAGGAAGCACTTAGATTAGGTAGAGTCTTTGGGATATTTCAACTACGGGATAGATAAGGAAATAATTTAATTGCGTACCTAAAATACTTCAATCTTGGTAGCCCAAAAGCCGATCGCAAGATCGGAAAACCTTTCAAATTGCATAAACAAACACCTAGCATGCCATGTGGGTAGTGACAGTGCCGCATGCGGGGGTAGCTGTGGGACAATCTAGGCCGCATATGACAGTGACAGTGCCGCATGTGACATAGAGGGACGTCGAAATATATATTTTGCATAATTAAGAAGGATAAAACCCGAACCCTAGGCTAGACTAGTGATTGCAATTAGCATCACCGCATCAAACTTTTAAAAACCCCGATAACCCAGACTAGTGAAAATAGTTTAAAATTTAATACACTATCCATGTGGATCGATACTCCAATCATACTACACGGTAGGATCATGTGCTTGTGATCTGAACGCAAGTAGAAATTAGAGTTTATAAATATTTAAAAGTAGTAGTACCATTTTGGACTCATCAGCGCAATAAGTCACGTGACTGTCTCATTATTTTTGTCACATTAGGTTATGTAAAAAATGTTTTTAGTCAAGTGTCATAACAAAATGCGACCAAGTCACGACATGTTTTTTCTTCACCAAGTTGATCCATTCACAAAGAATTGAGTGTCATTTGACACTTTTTTTTTCAAACTTCTACAAGTATTAATCATATTTTGAGAACTAGCATTTGGTACAGTGATAACAACAATACCCTCTGTGTGAAATATCGCAGGTTTGAAATCCGAATAAATAAATCCTTTTGGATATTAAATAGTTGAAAGATTTCATCTCCAACTTTTACCAAGAAAAACAAATATTAACCATATTTCATGTATTTTAAACTAAAATGATGTACGTACATTATTTTAAATAAAAATAGAATACTTCGTTCTTAGTACCAATTTGATCCAATTTTTTCGGTATTATTGCTCCTGAATAATCCGAATACCTTTCAAACACAGTTCATAATTTTGTCTCCCTAAAATTATTCCTACAGCCTTAAATTGGTTTGTAAAATTTTAGGTGTCCTTAATTTGGTTCTCTTTTTAACTACTAAGTAGGGCTGCTAATGGACAGGGCTGTCCGTGGACAAACGGGCTGAACAATTAACAAACTGATATTGAACGGGTTATAATCTGAACAAGGTCCGAAGTTTGGTTCATGTCCAAATTAATTCTTAAATACGAACTGGATCTGAACAGATCGTTGAACAGTCCGTTTGATGTCCATGAACAGCCCGTTCAGATATTAAGTGAACAGATCATTTGATGTCCATGAACAGCAGCCCGTTTGGCTCAAACGGTTACTAGCCCTAGTTACGCCTCTCTCTCCCCGTTTGAGCGCCTCTTGCCCTCTTCATCGATCTTTCACCCTCTCTTCGCGATCTCTCTCTGCCACTGCGCCTCTCTTCACCGGCTCTTCCTGACCCTCTCGGTCCGATCTTCGATTCCAGGAGGTCCCTCCGCTTATCCTAGAGGCGCGCCTCTCTCCTCTCTCCCAGACGACCTTGCTGCCGACCCCTCTTCCTGACCCTTTTCATGCTCCTCGCCATTCTTGGTAAGCGCCCCCTTCCTTGCTCTCCCTCGTTCTCTCTGTTGGGTTAACGGGTTGTGGGTCTCGTTCTATTTCTCTCACTGATTGTTGAAAATTGATTAAAAGGTGCTATAATTAGCATCAGATGTGTAGCTGCTATAATTAGCAATTTCTATTATAGTAAAGTTGGTAATTAGATGCATGATGCGCATGAAGTAGCATGAATTGCACTTCTGGTCAGTAGGGGTATTTATCGTAATAGATGCCAAATTTAGATTGTAGTGCAGTTATAGAAAGTAGTGGCTCTATTATTAGATAGATCTACTTGTTATAAATTGTAAGCATGTTATATAATTGATTGCAAGGAGTAAGAAAATACAATTAAGCAATTTTCTATTAACCAGAATTTACTGTTTACCAGTTTGCAATACAGAGGATTGTGTTCTGTTTTTCGTACCAGTAAGCAAGTGTGCCAGTAGGTATTCCAGAAAAGGCTCTAGTATATAGCTCAAGTTTTCCCATCTATCTCATTTGCCACTGCACAAACTTCATATGGTATGTGCCCTTACTTTTTCTTTTTTATTTGTCATGCATATGTAAAATTTAGATGTCCGCCTACCGACCATCAAATTATGTTAAGACTTTTTTGAAATCCCCAAGACAGTGTATAACCTAATTTTTAACTTCTCTGGACCCACATGTTAGAAATCACTATTGTGATAATGAAAATACCCATGTCAGATAAATTTAAGAACAAAATACAACAAAATAATAAACTTAATGTGAAAACATCATATAAGATTAATTATATGGTTACTCCAGTACTTACTATTTCCATTGGGTTAACTTTTGGTGTTCGTTCATAAAATAAAGTTTAAGTGTATGGTTGAATAAGACTAAGGATGAATTACTGATTAAATGCTTTGTGATGATTGTGAAGTTTTCTAGTGCTTCTAGCACATGCTATGAGACACCCTTTTGGCAATTATGAAAAATCAAACACTTTTGCAACAATTACAGAAAGAATTTATACAATTTGTAGTTCTCTTTTCTATATGAGAACATTACTGCATAAACAATTTTTTTCCTTGCTTTTGCAGCCAGTAGATTCCTTGCTGGTACAGGCCATTATAGAGGAAGCGGAAGTAGTACAATTTTTAACTTTAGCAGGTCTTTCAAGCTTGGCCGTGGAAAAAAAATTGAGGGTGTGCTTCAAAACCTTTGTTTCTTTATGGCCTTTTTGTTGTAAAAATCTTTATATTTGGGCCTTGTTTGTAGGTATTCTAGAACAATTTAGTATCGTTATCATTATTTGGTGGAGCTTGCATTTGAATTGGATGTGTGATTACACTAGAGGTAGAGTCTATAGAGGAGACTGCAAATAAGTACTTGGAGCAACTTGTTCAAAGGTATTCTCACTATTTCAAGAAATTGACATTCAGTCTTATAATTACTTGTTTTGCTTGCTTAAACTGCACCATATATCTCAAAAGTCTTTAGAATTTTTAACACGTATATATGAAAGCATGTTATTATTGATTGAAAAATTAAGGAAATCTCTACCAGTCTGTACCTACTTTTTTAATTGAATAGACTTTCTGCATCCATCTGTGGTGTATTGTCTATATTTAAATTGTTAACTCTGATTCTAGAGATGTTATGTTACTACTGAAATGCTTGCTAATTTTGCTATGTTAGGAATATGCATAATTTTTTTTTGGCATTGGCAGGAAAGGAATATGCATAATTCATGTTATTTTTTTGCATGTGTTTTGCTTGTGTTTAAAGCACATGTTTTTACTAAGTTATATTTTCTTGTACAAGTAATGTCGCAATCCGAGAGCCAAAATCCCGATGTTAGTGTTGAGTCCGAGAGTGGATCGGTCGTAGTAAGGCGAAGAAATTCACGAATGAAATCAGAAGCGTGGAATCATTTTGATAAACTGGAAACAAAAGCCGTGTGCAAGCATTGTTCCATGGAGTTTGCTACTGGTCCTAATTTGGGAACAACACACTTACGTCGCCATATCAAAGATGTTTGCGACAAAATCAGTGAAGAAGAAAGGGGAAAGTTTGGATTGGGTAAAGATGGTGATATGTTTGGTACAACCAATTATAAATTTAATCCCGAAGTGAACCGTAGCCTAATGACACTGCTTTTTATCGATGCCGAGATACCATTTTCCGTCATTGAGAGCCGATTTTGGGAAGCAACTATGAGATCACTTAGACCCGAATACAAAGCCGTTGGGCGGCAAACCTTAAGAAATGACTGTGTGGAGGTATTTAATAAGGGGTTGGCGGTATTATTGAAGGAGTTCGAAGAGTTAGATTCATGCGTGTCTTTCACGGCCGATATTTGGACATCAAGTGTAAATCTGGGATATTTGTGCCTAACGGCACATTATATCGACAAGAACTTCAACTTTCAAAAAAAAAATTATTGGTTTCAGACAAATGTCTTACCCGCATTTGGATCCAGCGGTTGCAAGTTTAATTGAGAAAATTCTACTTGAATGGAAGTTGGACGATAAGATTTTCACGATTACACTAGATAATTGTGCAGTGAATGATAATGCGATAGAAAGTATAGAGGAGAAATTTGGGTATAAAAACGTTTTTGGTGGGAAACACATCCACATGAGATGTGCGGCCCATATCTTAAATATAATGGTACAAGATGGTATGAAGGTTATTCAACCGGCTTTGAAGAAAATTAGAGATATAATGCGGCAAATAGCTTCGAGTGGCAAGAGATCCAATTTTTCAATGATATCTTAAAAGAACTTCAATTAGGAGTTAAAAAGGGTGTCACTCTAGATTGTCCAACAAGGTGGAATTCCACGTATGAGATGGTTAAAGAAGCTTTAAAATACAAAGACGCCTTGTTAAGGTTTGGAGATAGCGGTTTAATGGATGTTCCTAGTTCGGATGAGTGGAAGGAGGCAGAAGAGTTGGCAAAAGTTTTAGAGGTATTCTTTGATGCGACGATGACTTTCTCCACTGTGAGGCGACCATCTTCACACTTGTATATGAAAGAGGTGTGGACTATTCGTGCTATGTTGTTGGAGGATTATATGAGTTTGAATCAAACTTTGCAAGACTTGGCAAAAAAGATGCAACCAAAGTTTGACAAGTATTGGGAAAACCCGAACTTGATACTCATATTAGCTTGTGTTTTTGATCCTCGGTCGAAGTTAGAAGATGTCGAATTTTTTTTTAGAGTTTCATATGGAGATGAGACCGATGAGTACAATAAAAGATTGGAAGATGTGCGCTCATCACTTAAAAAATACTATGATGAGTACGCGAGCATGTACAATGTAGACCGGGCGACAAGTAGCGGGTCCCCACAAGTGGAAAGTAGTTCCTTGGGGAAAAGGAAGTTTGATATGAGATTATCTGAATTTAAGTTTCAAAAACGTCATATGCGGCCAAGGAGATCCGAGTTGGACAACTATTTGGAAGAAGCTGTGGTGGGGCTTGATGAAGAAAATTTTGATATTCTGCAATGGTGGAAAAGAAACTCGGATTTGTACCCGACGTTAGCAAGGATGGCAAGAGATATTTTGGCGGTTCAAGTCTCAACCGTTGCATCGGAGTCGGCGTTCAGTGCAGCGGGTCGATTGACGGATCACTCGCGTAACTCTATGAATGCTGAAACCATCGAGGCTCTTATTTGTTCAAAAGATTGGTTTAACTCCATTGACGGTGGCTTTGACTTGAACCAATTCCGTCCGTTCATGCGGGTAACTTAAAAGGTAAATACTTCGTGATTGATTGCTACTTTATTATAGTGTGTTGTGATATTAGTATTACAATATCTTTTAATTTAAAATTTTATTGATTTCTGATGTTATGAATTAGTATTGTCAATACTCAAGTATCGTGATTTAGATATTTTCTTTGAAATTCCCAATATAGCATGTTACTACTAGAGCCTAGATATGGGATTGATTAAGATTTCTGGGTCAACAAGTGGGGACTCATAGGTCCCCCACTATGCACTGGATAATAAAAACAAAATATCTGTTAGTTTCTTTATATGCTGGTAATAATTTAAGCTCATAACCAAGGAGACAATACAATGTGTTCCACTAGCTAGAAATTGGTAAACTGGTAGCAGTGATTTACTTGCCTAGTGCACTGCCAAAACTTGAGAGGCAGCATATATTTAGAATGAAAAAAATATATTTCACTAAATAAGAGCCTAGTGCACTGCCAATCATCACATAGGTCACCAACTTCCAACATAGCAGCATATATTTCACTAAATTTTAATAGATCCAGATCGAAAAAATCAGGTGTTGAACAAATTAGAGGCAGGTTACAGTCTTATATCTAGAATGAAAAGGAGCCAAATTTGAAATTTGAAATTTGGAAGGATATAAAATAAAAGGAGCCCATCAATATGTAATTTTTGGAAATTCCTTCAATTCTAATCCATACTAAAATGTGTATCTCTATAGGAAGAGATTGTTTTGTTGTTATCATAATAGCAAGCATTATACCTCTTAGAAGATTCTATGCCCATTTTCCTATCAAAAACTAAGATACCCATAATGATTACCAATATTGGTTATGAGTTATGAAGTATATTATGCGCAAACAAAGTATTATTTATACTCAGGTATTTTTTGTTGTGATTCTAATAATTTGATAGGTCATGTAGTTTTGTTGAATGAAATGTCAGAGCAGCTAATTTTGAACCTCTTTTTGTTGATGCTGTGTTATACAGGTGCCTCCTATTTTTGGGAAGAGAACCATCTTCATTGTATGTGCTTCAGGGTAAGAAGAAGGGGAAGAGAAGGGCAGAGGAGAAGGGGAAGGGGAAGGAGAGGTCGCTGGAAGTTCTCTCATGGCTGTTGGTTTTCTTTTATTATTATTTGGTTAAATTTTTGTGTGTTTGTTTGAGTTTTGTTTGAGATCAGAAGAGTGTTTGTTTTGCCAATCACAGGGAGGCCCACATTATTAAATTGCTCTTTTGGACACGTGAGATGTTCAGTGAATATGATATGGTTTTTGCTTTTTTTGTGGATGACAAACGGGGTTAGTTAATTAGTGTGTTTTCAAATTTTTAAAATTTCTCGTGTATTAAATCTATATATTTTTTAATATGAGATGGTTCTGTTTGAAGCTCTAAGATCAGTTAATCCCGTATACTTTGCACAATTTGATCTGTTTCATCATTCATACAGTGTATCAATCAAATTGTCCATATATATTGTCCACACAAAGCCCGTTGGTTGTCCAATGGACAACCCGTTAGTTGTCCGCATATTTTTGTCCGAACAAGGCTAGTTTGAGCTGGGTTTGTAATGATCTGAATTGGACGGACCGAACATGGTCAAAAGCTCCTCAAGTTCGGGCCGGTTATGGACTGGACATTTATCATTCAAATTCCGATATGGGCCGGTCATGGACTGAAACCCGCTCATTAGCAGGCCTACTACTAAGAGGATGACTGATGTTGATCATATGAGACTATGAGAGCTTTTGAACCCAAGTTCACAAGGAGTCCGGATCCTCTAAGGTAACTCAAATTTTGAGTTTTTGAGTTGGACAGTCCGGATTTAAACTCAAAATTTCAGTTACCTTAGATTCTATGAATTCAGTTCACAATATGGTCGGCATAAAGCTCTAATTTTTACTTGGGCAGGGTTCAATAGATAAAAAAAATAGTTTCTTCTCTTCATTAATAGACGATTCAATACAGTTTCTTCTTTTTCCTGTTCTCTAATTTTCATTTGGAATTATTTGTGATCATTTTCTCGTATTTATAGACCTGTGCTTAACAACACACACACACACACACAGATATATATATTGATTATTAATTACATATGTTCTGAGGTTATAATTATATATGTTCTGTTGATATTTTGCCAAACATGATTATTCTATTATTTTCTGCTCTATCTAGGACAAGTTTCTGAACTGAACAGTATGATTCTATGAACTATGTACTATGTTTTGCAAACTATTAGTAATATTTATGTTCCAGCTGTATCCTTCTCAATTATAATTACTGTATACTAACTACACACACCTGTATATATGTGTCGGTTGCGCAAGGGACGTGATCCGACATTTTTATTAATATCCAAAAATAATTACAAATTAATAAATATACTCACGTTAACTGGGTATTTTTAAAAATGTCCAAACTGATTATTTAATGGCCGGTCCCATTTTTTTCTCAACCGGCTATTAAATGGCCACTTCTCAATTTTTTTTTTGTCACATACCCTATAAAAACCATCTTTCTCTCTCCTCCCTCTCACAACTCACTCAACTCACAGATGAGAAAGAGAAAAGAGAATGAGAGAAAGAGAGAAAGAGAGAAAGAGAAGGCGATTTCCCGGAGGCCAAAATGATGAACAATAGCAACCGAGGTAGATCGTCCTATCTTGGCCTAGCGAGAGGAGGGTCAATTAGTGATCGAGGTAAAAATGAGGGAAAAAGAACAACTATCAAGTATGCCGTGATAAAAAGAACTGTCAAATATGTATGATGGAGGAATTTCTTAAACGTCTTATTCGGTATGAAATTTTAGACGATGACTTTGTGGAAAACCCCCACGGCTCTGGTTTGAAAAAAAAGAAGGTTGATCCAGAGCCTCCAACATCGGACGATGAGTTTGTTCCATGTAATTATACTGGTAAGGCTAGCACTTCGTCTGTTGTGACTGTTCCAGATCCGGCAATATCGGACGAGGAGTTTGTTGCATGTTCTTTCAAGGCTCGTTCTAAGAAGTAGTATTATTATAGTTTAAAATTTGGATGCATTTGAGCTGAAGGCATTTTAGTTGGATGAATTAGTGGTTGTAAAATTAGAGTTGTAAATTTTTTTAGTTTATTTAGTGTTTATTTTGTAGACTTTTTTCATCAATTCAGAGTTTATTTAGACTTAATGTATTGACATGCATGTAGACTTGATGTTTCTCTACATTTGAATATGGTAAAAAATAGTAAAGTTATAAAAACTTACATTCAACTAACTCATAACTTAGTCTTAATAAAGTCCATACAAATTGCAAATAAAATAATTCTAAAAGCAGCATCTAAATAAACAAGTTCACAACATGTATCAAATGAGAAGAATTTAAATCACCTATTACTACTACGTCTAAATTAAATCTGAAAAACCGACCAGTTGCAGAAGATGGCCTACCAGATGGCTCTGTTTGGCTTCCAGATGCCCCTGCTTGGCTTCCAGATGTCCTTGTACGTCTACCAGTTGACCTCCTTGGTTGGCTTCCAGATGGCTCTCCTTGTACCCCAACCGCCTCTCCTCCCATGACAACTGCCTCTCCCATTGCTTCTGCAAACATAGTAGATGCATCTAAACGGCTTGTAGCTGTGCTACGTTGTGACCCTTGTGACCCTGACCCAGTTGTCTCTGCGATAACTCGCTCATTTTCTGCCGCATTTGCTGCGTTTCTGGCCTCTGCATTGCATTTGTTACTTAGTAAGTTGGTCTAAATTGAAAAGAAATATAATGTTTGATGAATGTTACATACCTCTTCGATTCTTGTCGGTAGTGGAACGGTGAGCCTGATGCCCCCTTCACCTACCTTGCATTTCATCAATGGTCATTACATGACGGGTGTGTTTCCTCCTCCCAACCCTAATCCAGACCTTGCTAAGAAGAATTCTAGGTTCATTACAAGTAGGCCATTCTTCCATATTGCCAATAGAAACAAACACCCCACTCCAAATACTTTCAAGATAGTTCAGAGTATACCAGTCTGCAACAAATTGGTCATCGCTCCAGTTTTGTTCACGACAAAATGCTAAGACATGAGCGCATATAATAGATGTTAATTGGATACCTCTGCATGTACATTCTATTTTGTTGCCGGACCCGCGTGTCACAATGTACTGAAACTCCCTATGAATGATGTTCATACTTCCATTGGCACCGCGGGTGACTGGAATGTACTCATTTCGGGATGAAACTTGGTTTTGACCTTCGCCGCGCGTATAAGGGACCAAATGCATTTCTGCAGCTTTGGTCCATCGTTTTTTAATTTTTTGTAAAACCCGGTCGGAAAAAAACTAATTTGCATCTCTCAAGTCCATTGTTGGCTTCCGCCGCTCAACAAACTATTTGTTGCACTTGTAGAACGTATCCTCCACTATGACAGCCACGGGCATTTTACGGCTAACCCGAAAGACATTGTTGAGCGCTCGGAGTCATTTGTTGTCATGATACCAAATCGGTATCCTCCATCACATGTTTGGAAAATCTTCTCATAATTGGACGACTCCATCACATCATTGGGACATACTTTGCCCACATTATTTAAAAATGCATTACGCCTTGGATTTAGCTGTACCAAAACAAAGGTGTTACTTCATTTTCCTCATAGTCTTATAAAATAATTAAACAAAATGTTATAAATTAGACATACCACAGCAAACTCTTCGAACATCTCTTTCAACCTTCTTGGCTTCTTCTTCCTGGCTCCTTGTCTGAATCTCCATCCGAACCACTTGTCATTTCCACAATTCTGGACCAGGTTTTCAGCAACATGCTGCATACAAAACATGTGCACAAAAAGGTCTGGAGACCATCCGTATTCTGCTGTCAGTGCACATCTGATCCCCTTGTGTTGGTCCGATATAACACAGACGAATTTATTAGCTCCAAGCACTTCATTCCTCAACCACTGCAAGAAAAAACCTCAATTATCACTATCCTCCTTCTACACAATTGCAAATGCAATTGGCAGCAATTGGTTCTCGGCATCATAGCCGCAAGCTATCAAAAGCCTCCTCTCATACCGCTCAGACAAGAAGCATGCATCTATGCTAATCACTGGTCTCAAGTACTAGAACACTGCAATGCATGGACCAAAAGCCCAGGCTACGATCCTGAATTGAACATCATCTTCAATAAGCACTCCGTTTTTATCTCGTATCAGACAAGTCAAAAATTGGTACTTAGAGCCAGAATTCTTGTCGCAGATTCCTATAAGTAGTGGTTTCAGCAAGCTGTATGAACCCTCCCAACTCCTAAATTGTCGGGCTATTACAAGCTCACGATCTTTCCACAATCGGTTGTATTTCGGGTTACATTGTCATACCTAACCCTCACACAGTTTGTCACCCCTTGGATGCTCATACAGGGGTCATCCTTAATGCTGGTCTCAATGACATCGGTAATGATTGATGCCGTGAGACATTCATGGTCGGTCCTTGTATACTCAGACCTACATGTGTGAGACTTGTCTTGCCTCGTTATAAACCATGCATCTCCAAAACCCATTGTTTTTCCCCTAAGTTCATAATCACAACCCGGAGTCTTACACATGATGAGTCCAAATTGAACTACTTACTTTTAAATATTTATAAACCCTAATTTCTTCTTACGTTCAGATCACAAGCGCATGATCCTACCGTGTAGTATAATTGGGGTGTCGATCCACAGTGATAGTGTATTAGATTATAAACACTTTTCATTAGTCTAGGTTCTCAGGGGGGTTTTAAAAGAGGGTTCAATACCCTAAAGGTTTGATGGGGTGGCGCTAATTGTGCTAAGGTTAGAGTTAAACAGTAAATAGAGAGCCTCTAGGGTTAAGGTTCTCTCATTCTTAATTATGCAAAGTATAAATTTCGATATCTCTCTACGTCGCATGCGACACTGTCACTTTCGCATGCGGCCTAGATTGTCCCACAACTACACCGCATGCGGCACTGTCACTACCCGCAGGGCTTGCTAGGTTCTTACTTATGTGATTTGTAAGGTTTTCTGATCTTGCGATTGGCTTTTGGGCTACCAAGACTAAAGTATTTTAGGTACGAAATTATATTATTTTCCTATACTACCTCGTAGTTGAAGTATCCCAAAGACCCTACCTAATCTAGGTGTTTCCTAATATAATCTAAATGTACAATTTACGCTATCCTACCAAGGGAGCCCACTGGGTTCTAACCCTAGCCTTTGAATCGCTGCCAAGCTTCGTTAGCCGAAGTGCCTATAGTACTTACATGCATTATCCCACTCACACCGAGATGCAATGACTAGACACCTATCGGTATGTGGAGGACCATTGCATATAGTAGACAGAACTATGTATGCAAGGACTTAATAAAAAGAAATTTAAATAATAAAGCAAATTCAAATCAATATAAACAAAACATAAACTTATACTAAAACATAATTAAGAATTCGAGTACAACTCTCACCCTAGAGATGAGAAGTTTAGCTTCTCATGGCCATGACAAAATAAAATGAATAAAATAAAGATAACATAAATTACAACCCAATTGAAAATGGATGAACCTCTGCTTCTTTAGATGACGCCTTCTTCTCCTGCTTGGCTTCCGATGGCTACCATTCTCTCTCTAAGTACTCTCTAACCTAACCTAGCAATGAGGATTGCTAATCTCTATTATGTGGACTTAACACAATTAAACACGCACACTAAATCCTATTACAAGATAGGTACTTATAGTCTTCCTAATATGAGAGATGAAGTAGTGGAAGTAGTGGAGGTTGTGGAAACTTAGAGTGCACTCCAAATTTGGATAGATAAAGCCAAAAATAGCTATAAAAGCTTGTCGCTGAAGCAATCGCGTCATTTTAGAAGAATTCTGCTGAAAATAGGATCAACGGTGGATGATCTGATAAAAAAAAACAGTCCACGGATTGAGTCCACCGATCATGCGGCATACTCCTATGCGCATGTGGCATAGAGGAGGCCACATGCGACATAGAGGAGGCCGCACGGCTTCCTGACTTAGCGTTCATATTATGTAACTTCAAAATAGAAAAAAATATAAGAAAAATATGAAGTTGAAAATAAAATATATTTAATATTGGACTCATTTCGTTCGCTTATTTTTGTTTAAGTATGAAGTTGAAAAAAAAAATATGAAGTTGAGTGGTCAAATCACTCAACTGTTTAATATCTATAAAAAATTTCCCATCTAAATTTTGAATTTGTGACATCTCATACAAAGAGCATTATCTTATTTTGTCACCACCGAAATTAGTAGAACATTTTAGAAATAATATAACCTCATGTGAAATGTGAAATTAATTAGATAACCAAATTAAAGAAATTGAGAGCACTCAGTTTTGTGATGGACTTGTAATTAGTTTTCAAATAAGGGTTGCTATGCAAAAAGGGGATCCACTGTCGATCCACGCTGGAGTATAGCGTAGAAACATAGTCATAAGATTCGCGAATTATTCGCCAATAATTCGGTTTTTTGGTGATGACAATCGAACGCTGAATTATTTGGTTGACCGAACTGTGACCAAATTATTCGTGAATAATTCGCAAATTTTACGAACTTTTTCAGAATTTTACGAATTAATTTCGAATTTTTCCCATAATATTTTTTTTGGTTTTTTTTTCTTCCTTGTAGGACTGAGATCTCTGGTTCGGATAATTCCGAATTATTTTTGAATTATACCCGAATTATTCCCGAATCACGAATTTTTAACCTCGCCAAACCTGAACCCGAATAATTCATTTGTCACTGTGCGTAGAAACACGTGGTTATGTAATCGCTACACCGATGTATGTGAAATAATTATCGAATATCTCATAAAAAGTTTGAACGAGAAATTCGGGTAAATATATTAACAGAGGAGTTTTAATGTAGCGTACGAACCATATGCAGCGCCGTTTTGATTCTATAGTCAGTGCACTGCGTGAACTTAATACTGCTCTGTTAAAATCTTTACCGAGAAATAAGGGGAAAATAAAACAGAGAAAATAGAGAGACTGTGGTTAGTGGGTTAATTAAGGAGATTACATACATGATAATATATGGTCCTATGAACAGTAGTTGCAAGCCTGCGCATGCAACTGTTTTTTTCAAATAAAGAACCAGAAAAACAACAAAATAAATAACATTTAAGAAAAATTATATTGTATACATCCCAAACCCACCACTTCATCTATCGTTTTTGCACATGCTAGAGTTGCAACATACTGTATACAACCTATAACTGCACAAATCTAAATGAAAATAATAATATATAATGATAATAAAATACCTTTTTGAAGTTATCTATGAAAGTAAACACAGAAAACTTCGATTTACACAGACAAAATTGATACACATTTTTGCCTTATTAATGAAGAAGCTGTTGAGCTTTAACCAATATAGGTGCAAACCTCGTTAGGTTGAGCATAACATCTTGTTCAAGCCAGTAATACCGCATCCCGGCTCGCCAACCCTGCTTGCGTATCGAGTCGGGATCACTTATTACCGGGTTGTCCCATCCATATTTCTCGAGCAAAGTTGTCTCCTTGGCACTTATACTATACTCCAGGTGCCTCAGTTTCATTGCTGTTGCAGGCCTATTAAAAAAATTATCAGCGTCATTTTCCATTTTTCCATATGGAATAACTTGAATCAGCAATGCATTTGTTCTAAGAAACATGACGTTGGTTAAAGCAGCACCGTGCACACCCATGAGCACATCACAGGAATCTACTACCCGTGAAAACTCGGTTATGTTTAGGTCACGAGTTGGTTCCACTGGAAGTACCTCGAAACCTGATCTCTGCACCGCTTGAACAATTTCAGGGCCGTTCATGAACCGCCGGTTCCTGCTTCGCAGGATTAACATTAATCTTGGTTTTTTGTTGGGATCAGTATTCAGTTTAAAAGGAATGTCAACTGATTGTGGCAGAGCAAATGCATCCCTTATGAACATTCTAAAGTCCATCATGTTGTATCTGTTCAGGGTTCTTTCAGGATCAATGCCGAGATCCTTATGGCTCTTTAAACCAACCATTACATGTGGGTAGCATCTGACATCAGAATCCTTGTCGAAATTTATGATCTCATACCGAGATAATTTCTTGAAGACCAACCAATACTTTTGCATGAACCAGATGTGCATATCAGTTATCAGAAACTGAACCTCACCATCAAATGCACGGGAATTTATGAACAATGGAATTAGCACATCGCTGAAATCATGCCATAAGTTACCAGTCAGACCGCCCAAGGCAAAAACTATTGCTGGTATGTTATTTCGAATCGAACAAGGAGGAGCCTCTAGAGAAGAAAATAGTGATTTCACAGTGACATTTTTAGCATCGACTGCTCTACGGGATTGAGCGCTGAAAGTCCAATTCTGGACAGCTGGGTTGGTGGTTTCGGGTGGTGGCACGTAAAATACAGTCGAGAAAATACCGAAAGTGCGTGCATCACCCATGATGTCACATGCCTCGTACCGCCAGTTGGAGTTGTCACATACTGGCTTGGCAGGAGTTTGCTTGTTGACATTTTTTGTGGACCCCTCAACTGTGTTAATAATTTTGTTGTTAACATTCAATACACAAAGTGAAAAAAAAAAAATTAAATGAAAGTAGCTTTGTACTATTGTATTCCAACAATGCAAACTATGGCAATTCTAGTTTTTATTTTACTGAAATTGTATATGTGCATATTAACAATTTAGGAGGCTCAACCATCGGATAAGTTGACGTGTCAAATTAATCATTTGGAGGAAATTAAGAGGTGTTAAAATTTGAACTTTGACAAAGACATGATTCTCCACCTAGTCATCCACAAGTGAAAAATGGTCAGAAGATATTTCAGCTTATTAAAATTAGAATAGTGCTTCCTAAAGAAAAAAATAGAATAGTGTTTCCTCTGCCGCTACAACCAGAGATGCTCTTTAGTCTTGTGAGTTGTGATTGCTACCTATTTGATTTTCTTTGGGGCGTATTATACCTTACGTGGTGACATGAAATGTCTCACCAAATTAAAAAAAGGTGGAAAAATTATATCCTCCAAAAAGCAGGAAAATTGAAAATTTGAAAATGAGAGAGCATATATACCATATGCTACTTGTGTGATATTCTTTGTACTGGTTTCATTTATTGTTAGAGGACGAAATTCTGGTTCATTTTCTCGAATTTCATCTGCTTTCTGGAGTACCTCCTGCTTTGTTTCAGCTGCTGGAAAAAGCAAAAAAGATTTGCATTTCAATTGTCCTGAAGGCTCATTATTTGCACTAAGTTTTACAGGAACCTTAAAATCCACATATTTAATCCTAAAGTATTCAAAATTAGTAAATAACTGGAATCAAGATCGCAATACCATGGCTGTCGTCATTTCCATTATACGCGTTGCGGTGGTCATTTTTTGAAGAATTGTATACATGTACAATTTGTTTTACTTCTTGCGATGTTGTTTGTTGTCTATCTTCTGATCTCTTGGTTTCCTCGACTGGAAGTAACACCAATGTGTGAAGTAAGATTAACAGGAATTCAGAGCATATCTATTTCATGTTATCTCACTGGTAAAAAATTGAGAGAAATGCTGCTGAATTAAACCAACAAATATTTATTGCTACAACAGCTGTATCCCATATAATGTAGTTACTTTTGTTAGCAGTACTGCCAATAAGAGAAATATTGTTCAATAGAAACAAATGCATATATTCACAATTATCCAAAATTTTCTCTTAATATATAATACCGCCATATATATGAATCACATACCTGGTTCAATTAATCTTTTGCTATCATCTCTCGTATCAGTACCATTTGTATACTGCTTCCCTGACAATGCTTAAGAAGTACAACAAAAAAATAAAATCAGACCTCCATATTGCATTGTGATAACAACCGTCCAAATAGCTAAGAAAAACTATATAATTATTAATCAAGGAAAATAAATAAGACATACAATTTAATGCACGGAGTCTGAACTGGTCTGGCAGTGTGAAGCATGCAGTTATTGCCAACACAAGAGCCAGTAATAAAATCAAACAGAACTGGCTCTCGGAAAAAATCCGGTTCATGCTTTTCAGATTCTTCATCTCAATAATCTTGCTTATGTATCACATATATACATTAGGTGCATGGATATGTGTGTGTTTCTTTTCTCCACTTCTCTAGCATATTGGTTTATAAAGGAACTTTAATCACTGGAGGCGTCCATTCCTGGGATTGGGGTCAGGGGTTGGCTTGGAAAGTAGAGTACAGGTATGCATTTTGTATTTTAATTAATTTTGGTGGGAATATTCTTTTATTGTTAAAATTGGCTGCTTCTTACAGTCAGATATATATAAATTAAGGTCCAATTTTGCGCCCTTGTTTAGTACTGGTAAGTGGTAACTGCGTATTGACTGGCTATCGGTTTTACTGCCACTGTAATATTGGTACAAAATTAATTTATAGTGGTAATATCAACAAGCTGTTACAGACAAACCCACGCTTAGTTATGTTTTTGTCGACTTGTGGTAACATGGTTTTTGCCTTTGGGATCCTTAGCTCTCAAATTCTAATTTTGTTCTAGATCATTAACATTATTAGTAAATTAAAAGTTAAGCATATGTAACATACTGGTTATCCACAAAAGAGGTTGGTTGGGAAGTAAGGGATCCGTTTGATTGATGATTTTTAGGGGGTATTTATTAATGTAAATAAATGTACTTTAAAATGCATATATGGACAAAATATCCCTAATAAACATATTGCTACATCTGTATGATTGAAGTACTTTTGATAATTAAATACAGTGGTATTTCGAGCATGTCACATCATAAATACTGTTTGCTAATTGTGACTAATACTTTGTAAATTTTTTCTATTTTAAAAATAGTTTCGTTTGGAAAAGAAACGCACCTGTCACCTATGTCATCTGTTTCATTTTTTTCTGAGAAAGAGATGAATAAACCAACGCCTTGGTATTGGACTATTTTATTAGCAAAACAGGAAATTTGATAACATGTCAACATGCAGACATAAACAAACAAACAAATTAAGCATATATAAGTATTGAAAAAAAAAGGATCACTTTTCAATATCTTTAGCAGACAATTCAGTAAACAACTTTTATATCAAGTAAACAAATTGTAAATTTAATATAGGTGCCTTATCTATCAAGTCCATTAAAGTTGAGTACCGTTTACTATTTAGTACTCTTTCAAAGATGAGTAAATACGGACCTTTATGAATGGAGAGCGTAGTAAAAATACTACTGAATTGAGAAAAAAATTGTCATGATAATTAAGATCTAATCTTATAATAATTTTGAATCGTAAATACATTTTACAAACTTCTTAAAATTTTATTGGCGGGAGGGGGAGAGTGCCTCCCCATATTTCCACATGATTATGCCTATGTTTATAAATTTTAAGTTATTTGCAATTGTCGAAGTACATAATTTTAATTTTGTTAATTTTGTGTGTCATGACATCGTATCACATATATCACTCCTATGTGAACTCGGGATGGTCCCTACACCTATGCTGACATTACCACGTCTACATGGCTGCTATGCGACCTGTCAGGCCACGTAGACGCGGTCTCATCACCGCCATTGAGATACAATTACCGGAAGACCTATATAAGGCCCCAAACTCAATTGAGTAGGGGGTGAAACTTTTCACAACAGAGAAGGTATCAAAACATAATATATAGAGTCTGAATACCTCACTACTTTTCCACTTCAGAAACCGACAACTCACACTCTCATTCTCAGCCTGTCTCCTCGAGACAGGACGAGTCCAAATCTAGAATTTCTCACATACAGCCTACTCTCCTCAAGATTCCTCGAGATAGGACGTATCACCAATTCTCCCCTTATTGCAATATATTTGAACTCGGATCTCCTTCATTATAGTAAATAGTGTCACTATCATTAATCCATAGGCTTGGTGTTGAATCCCACAATAATCTTGTACTAAATTACCAGATTGTTAGATTGGAATGACCAAAGAACAGTTTATTGACATTTTTTTGGGTTCCAATGTATTGTAGAAAAACTATTAGTCTGAGACATGAGAACATGTCTTTGAGCAAATGTGGGTAGCTCAATTAATGATAGTTTGTTTTAACATCAACATCATGTTATTTATGAGTTCAATTAATGAAATGTCGAACATCTAAGAAGTAATCATGTTTCAAGACTTGCCGCAAAAATAAATCAGGTTTGAAGACAATTGCATCAAGTGCCCAATATAATAGCATTATGTACATTAAATGTTTGTTTAATCTGATATGTACATTAAATGCTTGCTCCGCCATCCTTTTTAGGTGGTTGATCATGAAACTGGCTCATGGACTCATGGTGGCTAGGGGTGTCAATGACACCCTTTTATCCGTTTCGTATCCGAAAAAACAGATATTGGTAAGATTTTTTTTCGTTAGCTTATTGGATACGGATAACGATTTTTTCAATTATCTTATCCGTTATCCTATAAGATAATTTTTAAAAATAACATTATATATATAGATATATATTTGTATAAAAATAATACATGATACAATAAAGTTTTGTGTTGTATTAATTTTTTATAATACAAATTAGTTGTATTCATCTTTTTATTTCTTGTTTGAAAAATATTTTATCGAAGGCATAAATCGAGATGCCAATAACACTTTCTTATTCGTTTACTCGACCTGTAACGTATTCAAAAAAACGAATAAGGGTAAAGATTTTTTTTCGTCATCGTAACGGGTACGGATATGAAAATGCCTCCACCCGACCCGTATCGTACCCGTTGACACCCCTAATGGTGACTTTCAACCTAGAAACCTATTTTTAATCAACAAATTGTGATATTTAAAGATTCCAACGGGCTCTTCACCCGTCCAAGTTGGACTCGGCCCGAAAACAGAGAACTACTGTTAAAAAACATGGCACTTTGAATTCCTCATGAGACTTGTTAGTTCCCATGTACTTTAAATATACAAATTTGTACTCAGTAATAAATATAAATATATTAAAATTGAGAAGTCAGCAATTTTGTAAAAGAAGTTGAGATGCATACTTAAGCTCTGTTTCTGTCTTTCTTTAGCCAGGAAAACACACAACTCCCTATCATGTTTTTAATGTGTTTGATTTAAAGCTATATTGCTGGCACTTTGAACAGGTCTTGGTCTGAAGTGATCGTTTATAGTAATTTTAATCAAAATGATGGAATTTGAGTGCTGTTGAATTCATATTCATTAATGCAAAATATATTTCTTAATTTGTTGGTTTCCTTCTTTTTACAAAAATATAATATTTAAATAAACATTACAAAATAAACAATGAAATAATTGACTACTCTTTTCAATATTCCCAACAGGCCATCTAAGAGAATTAATTAGCTCTACTCCTTGACAAGTTGAAGTGCTTGTTCTAACACAGGAGTAAATCTAGTAATATTAAGCCTCAAAGTCTGTTCTTGCCAATAAACTAAGGACGCATTCCCCCATTTCTCGAGCTGATCGGGGTCCTTAATTACTGGGCTATCCTTACCATATTTCTCATACAAATTGGTCTCTTCAGCCGTAATATTATACCCTAGAACTCTAAGTCGCATTTCGGCTGCGGGTTCATTTAAAAAGAGGTCGCACGCCCATTTCATGTTTCCCCATGGTTCCACTTGGAGAAAAACGGCATTTGTTCGGAGGAAAACCATGTTTGTCAGGCCTGCCCCATGTGCACCAAGTAACACATCACACGAGTCAACCTTTTTTGCGAACTCGGTCATATTTTCCGATTCGGGCTTGCCTGGGATGACCTCGAATCCGACCCGCTCAGCAGCAGCAATGATCTCATCTGCGTTCTCAAATTTGCGGCTTCTCCCACGAAGAATAATCATCATTCGTGGTTTCTTATCTGGGCTATCATTCACCTTGTAAGGGATGTCTAGCCATAGTGGTAGTGAAAAAGAATCTCGTAGGAACATCCGGAATTGAAATATGTCGTAGTTTCGAGGGGCCCTGGCAGGGTCGATGCCGAGTTCCTTGTGGCCCCGAAGACCGACTATGATATGGTCGAAACACCTGACTTCTCGATCAGTGTCAAAATCGATGATCTCATAATTGGTAAGGGCCTTGAAGACTTTGTCGAACTTCTCAACAAACCAGTCCTGGTAATCTGTAATTTTACTAATTAGTTCAACATGATATGCATAACATATGGGGAATGTGTTGGTACCTAATTTTCCTTGCATTGAGGACTATTAAACATTAACCTTCTGCATGTATCTTCTAAAATTATGATCACAATCAATTTGGACATTTGGTACCATATAATGGAACTATGTAGCTTACTGGTGATAACACCAATTAATACTGATGTTACTGTAATTATATAGCCAGTCGAACTGCTCAGATAATTGCATTACCTGTTATCAAAAATTGGATCTCGCCATCGTAAGCACGAGACGTGGTGAAAAGCGGCACAAGTACATCACTAAATGCATGCCATAAGTTATAGGTTAGCCCATTAGTGGCAAACACTAAAGCTGGTACATTCTTCCTGATGGTACATTCGGGGGCTGGAGGTGACGATGAGTTGAACGATTTGACAATGACTTCACGGATCCCCACGATCTTTCGTGACTGAGACTTAACCATCCATTCCTGTGCCTCAGCTGTCTCAATCTGAGATGGAGGTGGGATAAAGTAAACTATTGAGTTGTTCTCTTGCCCCAAGGCGCGAGCATCACCTTGCATCTCACAGCCATCATACCTCCAGTCTGAGAAGTCACATATTGGGTTCATCGGAACTATTTCTTTGGGTTCTTCGGTTTTTTTGGGCTCTTCTTCTTGAAATTCAGTCTCTCCACCTATAAAATTGACAGATATAGATGCTTCCATAAATGTCTTTTATTTCATTTCTCCAATGGCTTAAATAAACCAGTCAAGTTTGAATTAGATTTTATTGATTTACACTTAGATAATGCAGATCATGGGACTAAATTTTCAACTAAGAACTCTGTTTATGCAATTGAACCAATTTAAAAGAGATCTTTGTAGCGAGTATTAGATTACACAATTACATACCACTGTTATATTTATTCCCTCACTATTTATAGTTCTTACATACCTGCAGACGGTGGAGTCAGAGCAACTTCCTCCTTTGATGCACCTTTCTCTATTTCCGATAGTTTATAAGCTAGAGAACAAGTAAAAAAAAGCATGATCAGTACTCTTTGATATTGGTAAGAAGTTTCGTGTCATAAAAAAATTGAAACAATCAAAAGAGAAATAGTAAATGTGATCAGACTCACTGTCTATGCTCATAAATTGTGGAAAGCCGGTAAGATAAAGCGCTAACATGAGGAAAAAACCTAAAAGCAACCCCAAGCCAAGCCATGTTTCAGTCAAGGTGCTTGTTATTTTCCTTGCTAACTTCATATTTCTCGCTTTCTCTCAAGCAGAAAAAATGCACCTCCTGCCTTGCAACTCTTCTTTCCCTGGCTCTTTTTCAACGCTTTTGAATAATCATAATTAAGGACATGAGAAGCATTCTTCGCAGAGGTATAGATGTGCGTCATTAAGACTAATTTTAAATTATTGTAGTTGCTTATTCATGGAGGGCAGTCCTAATTATATATAGTGGAGTACACAACTATCGAAGAAATCATTTTGAATTCAAGGTAGGTGGTACCTGAATTCGCTTTCTATCGAAGCTGAATCTCTATTTTGCCAGAGGCTTGACCATGTCATGACAGTATTAATTTTGAACAAAAATCATGGGTCAAGAAAACATATAAGAACAATACTTAGCAAAAGGTGTATTGAAGCAAAGAAAAATGTATGTATTAGAGAACAATACTTAATAATAAGTATTTAGTTGCTGTTAAAGTTACTGTCTTCTTTGAGAATCATGTCTAGTTAATTACGACATTGCTCGTAGGTAGGGCTCGCAAAAAAGATAGTAGCTCGTGATTCAATTGAGTTTGATTCGGAAAAAAGTTCATAATTAATTCGTTCGATTGAAGATCGTTCTGAAACTTATTAAATAGGCTCGGTTTGAACTCGAACTCGAACTAGGTCTGGTTCAGTTCGAAATTGGTCTGGCTCAGTTCGAAATTGGTCTAACTAGGTCTAAAACCTCCAACTCTTCAATTCTCTTCCGTTTTGTCGCAATTCAAACTATTAATGACCAAATCGAACTAATTCGAATCGCACCGAATTAAACTCGAAATCTTCTTTTCAGTTTGAAACTCTGCTTCAATTCAAAACAACTCGATTCGAAATTAGTTCGAACTGAACTCGAACTGCGTTAAGTTAGATTCGGTTCGATTACTTTTGCAGCCCTGCTCGTAGGAGACATATGCATGTTTACAATCAAGTATTAAAAATTGGGAAGAGACTAATTTTGTTAAAACAAAAGGAAAAAAAAAAATAGTAATTGCCTTTTCTACGGTGACAACCAATTGGTCAAACCTGCATGTTGACAATTGACAAAAAGCTGATGCTGATATGGCACCTAATCGTACTTTGTGAAGCTGATAAGGCCCTTAATTAATAGTACTTTGTGGTGCTGATAATGGCATCGTAATTTGTGATGTTAAAGATGCTTTGTCGCTATAAGTAATTCAGTATTCTAAAATCTAATATAGAGAATTTTTTGAGTAAAAATCCATGGTCCCAATTTAATCCTGTAGCAGGAGGGCGGCAACTTAACCTTTAAGTCTACTTCAGTCGGCAGAAATATTATTTTTAAATTGAAATTATTTCAAATTAAAAGTAGAATTAATTGTCAATAATGTTATTAGCAGAATTTATTTGTCAGTTGTCACTAATGAAAGTAAGACAAATGGAGACTTTGAGTATTGGTATTTGGTAGTACAACAATAAATATGAAAAATAGTTTTTCAAAAAATATTTAATTACTTAGTACAAAATATTAAATGAGTCTTAATTAAAATATGATTTTATTTTCAATAATATATTACTTTTACATCATTTTAATTAAAAATAACAAATCAATTGTATATAATAGTGGCAATCTAAGCCAAATTTCAAGATTAGCAAACTTACTAAATTTAATAATTATTTTTTATATTTCCGTAATTGATGTTTTATTGCCACATTAGCATTGTCATTAAGATCGATGTGCTTAGAGAATAGAGAGCCATTTAAAATTGCTTGTGCCTTGAATGTTGTTCGAGTCTTCCGTTTAATATTCATTTGTAATTAAGGCAGTCAGAAACGGTTGAGCGTTTGTTCAAGTCTTACATTTAGTATTCTATTTAGAAATGGCAACAGCAATTTGACAAAATATTCCATCAATAATTGCAAGCCACCGATGAGATGGTTACTGATATTTCCGATATTTTTATTAATACCCAAAAAAAAACAAATTATCAAATCTGCTCCCACCCCAACTTTATTTTTATTTCTACCCTAACCGCCCGTGGGCTGGGCGGTCCACTTTTCCCACCTGACCGCCCAGCGCCTGGGCGGTCCACTACGCTGATCTGACCGCCCAGCAGCTGGGCGGTCCGCTATAAAACCCCTATAAAAGGGGTTTTTCTCTCTCCTGATGAGCACAGTACTCATTCCCCCATTCCAAAAAAATTCCAGAACCGAAATGAGAGAAAGAGAGGCGATTTTGAGGCGAGTTGAGGCGATTTTGAGGCGATTGTGCACAGTAATTCCAGCACAGTAATTCCGGTACAGTAATTTCAGCACAGTAATTCCAGCACAGTAATTCCGGTACAGTAATTCCAGCACAGTAATTCCAGCACAGTAATTCCAGAACAGTATTTCCAGAACAGTAATTCCAGAACGGAAATATGTTGGTTGCACTGTATGTGGGCGGGAAGTTTACCCGGGGTGCGGAGGGAGCACAGTACACTAAGGAAGCAGCCTACGGCTTCGAGGTAAATGAAAATACCTCATTTGTTGAATTGAAGGGAATAGTGTATGAAAAGATCGGTGTGAACCCCAACCGGTGTGATATAGATTTAGCTACCCGGATTAACACAGTAAGTGGTGGTAGACCTTACTATACCAGGTATCCAATAACATATGAGTCGTTATGGAGGAGTGTTTACAACACTTTTCAGTCACAGGGGGTAATGGTAATTGACTTATATTCTAGGAGAGTTCAGCGTGAACCCGGAGTTGGAATATCTAGGGAAAATAGAGGTTATGATCACTCGGGTTATGACAACCCGCATCACTCGAGTTATGACAGCTCGAGTAATGAGCACTCGGGTTATGACAACTCGGGTCATGAGCACTCGAGGTATGACAACCCCCGCCACTCTAGTTATGACAACCCCCGCCACTATAGTTATGACAACCCCGGCCCCTCGAGGTATGACAACCCCCGCCACTCGAGTTATGAACCGCCCGTATCACCCGTTTATGAGAATTTTGTACCTGATTTTACCACCGATCTACCACCACCACCACCACCACCTCCTCCTGAAACCCCAATCCAACCCAGATTTCCATCTGTACCACCATCAATACCTTTAGTGTCACCCATTGCTACCCGGAGAGACCTTGACCTTGATGCTGAGCTCGATGCCGTACCACAAAGAAATTTGGAAACAGGTGACGAATGGGAAGGGGATTGGGATTCTGATCACCTGTCAAAAGGTGATGGAGATTATTTACCTAAGGAAGACAGATTTCCGATTAGAGGTCGGACAGATAGGCATCCGTGCCCCACATTCAACGATACCACTGCTTTTGAAGAGGCAGACATCTCATTTTTTAGGCCGCGTGTCAGGTACAGTCAAGAGCTTGCTCCGCAGCAGGTTTACACCAACATAGATGAACTTGTGAAAAAAATACATGAGGTCCATGTTCACGGCAACTGGGAGTGCATAACTGAAAAAAGGGACCGAAGAAGGTTAGTAATTGTTTGTGCTAACGAAACGCATTGCCACTTCCGTCTTTATGCAACCCCTGTGGGTAAGGGCGAGGTATGGATTATTAAGAAGTGTGAACCACCTCACACATACAAGGCTGCGTCATCAAGGAAAGACCATGCAAATCTTACGGCTTCACTTATTGCCGATGTAATTGAGAATGACGTTAAGGAGGACCCATCGATGAGCCTTAAGGAGGTCGCTAGACATGTCAGACGCGTTTACAAGCATGTCGTGCCAAAATACAACAGGTTGTGGAGAGGGCGTGAACTTGCGATTTGCCGAATGTTCGGTAGCTGGCATGGTTCATACAACTTGCTTGCACCATTGCTGCAGGCCATAGTAAGTACAAATCCCGGCATGGTTCATACAACTTGCTTGCACCATTGCTGCAGGCCATAGTAAGTACAAATCAAGGCCATAGCATGGGCGTTCGGTCCATGTATTCAAGCTGTGCCATACATTAGACCGGTAATCACTGTGGATGCATGCTTCCTGTCTGGCCGTTACGACGGGAGACTGCTGATCGCATGTGCATATGATGCTGAAAACCAGTTGTTGCCTTTGGCCTTTGCAATTGTTGAGAAGGAGGACGGGGAAAACTGGAGATTTTTCATGAGGTTCGTAAGAAGACAAGTGGTTGGCGACCGGTTCTTTTGTGTCATATCAGACCAGCACAAAGGAATCAAATATGTTTTTGATCGCCCAGATTTCGGGTGGTCGACAGCGAACGGCGATTGTGTGCACAGGCTGTGTATACAACATGTTACAGACAACCTACACAAGAACTGCGGATCTGCAAAATGGGTTGCAGATACATTCAGAATTGGTTGCAAGAAGAAGAAGCCGAGAAGGGTGGAAGAGATGTTCAAAGATTTTGCCAAGGTATGTATATTTTTATTTGTTGACTTATATTTTTTGAATTATTTAATCAAACGTTTTCTCATCTGAAATTTTTTTTTTTGCAGTACTGTCCAAAGGCAAATTTGTACTTACTCAAGGTGGGAAAAAATAATCCCGCCGATCTGGCTGAGCCACCCGCATATGAGAAGATATTGCAAGCCCGTGATGGAGGTTTCCGATGGAGAATTATGACCACAAATGGGTCTGAGTCCTTGAATGCTGTTTTCAAGCAGAGCCGGCAGTTGCCCGTGGCAGCAATTGTGGAGAACACCTTCTACAAGTTAAATGCATGGTTTGTTGCACGGCGTGTTAAAGCCCTCGAATTACTGTCCAGGTATGTATATTTTTATTCAGAGATTTTGCCAAGGTATGTATATTTTTATTTGTTGACTTATATTTTCTGAATTACTGTCCAGGAATCAAACGTTTTCAACAAGGGTGGAGGGGAAACTAAGGAAACATAGGGAGAAAGGTGCAGCTATGAGAGTTGTCCCGTACGGGGATAACCAAATGGAATTCGAAGTGCACTATCCAGATGAGTTTGCTCCAACCGGCCGTAGACCGGATGGGACTATGGAGTTTGTGAAAAGGATGTTCAAGTATGTTGTTATTTTTGCACCTGACAATACTGTAACATGCACTTGCCAAGGAATCCAGTTGGTCCACCTACCTTGTTCTCATGTTATGGCGGTGTGCCGAGAGAGAAACTTCTCTGAGGATGATTATGTCGCTGACATGTACCGTACCGATTACCTTGCGAGTACTTGGGGTGCATCTTTCCATCCTTATCCCAACCAGTATCAGTGGCCGCCCTATGTTGGTGATAGAGTCTGTCCCGCAAGCGGGTGGATCAGAAAAGGAAGAAGACCCCACAAGCGTCAAGTAATGACCATGGACGAGATGGAAGGTAGGCGAATGGGACATCAGGCCCGCCGTTCAACAACTGACAGGCAGCGAGCAGGTACGGTTGATTTTATTTATTTACTTATATTTTATTTGTTTACTTATATTTTATTTTGATTTTATTTCAACTGGAATGCAATGCAGATGCCATTAACGAAGCCAACGAAAGAGAAAATGCTAGAGTTGTTGCTGAGGCTACCGGTAGTAGCCACCGCACTCATGAAAGCCCAGGAACCGGTAGTAGTCGCCGCACTCATGAAAGCCCAGGAACCGGTAGTAGCCATGGAGAGACATCCGGTAGTGTCGCACAACCAGCTGCACCCAGACCCAGACATTGTATTTTGAGTTTGTTCGGCCGTCGTCGCTGATTACCAAGTTTTGTTAAATTATGTTATGAACTATTTTAGATGTATATTGTGAACTATTCTAATTGGTAGTTTGTAAACTATGCAATTTTTTATTTGCCTCGATTATTTTATATGCTTCATTATTGTTATTTTATTACTTAATTACGTATACAAAAACTAACAACATAAAATATAAACAAACACAAAACTAATGAAATAAAGTCTACGACATAAATTCTTAAAAATTCTACAACATAAATTCCTAAAAAATCTACTTCTTACAACGAGCCTTGAAAGAGCATGGCACAAAGTCATCATCAGAGTTTGCCTGATCTGGATCAGTCACAGCAGACGAAGTGGTAGCCTTACCAGTACACGGAACAAACTTATCGTCCGATGCTGGAGGCTCTGGATTAACTTTCTTCTTTTTCAATCCAAAGCCGTAGGGGTTTTCCACAAAGTCATCGTCTGAAATTTCATACTGAACATGTCGTCTCTTCCATTCCTCCAGCTTACATGTCTCACAATTAAAAAAATCACGACATATTTGACACTTGTACTTTTTTTCTTCATTTTTACCTCGATCACTAATTGACCCTCCTCTCGCTACGCCACGATCTCGGTTGCTCACTTTCTTACCTCGTTTGTTACTGTCCATACCTCTACTCGCCTCAAAATCGCCTCTCTTTCTCTCTTTCGGTTCTGGAAATTTGTTGGAAACTTAGAATGAATACTGTGCTCATCAGGAGAGAGAAAAACCTCTTTTATAGGGGTTTTATAGCAGACCGCCCAGCTGCTGGGTGGTCAGATCAGCGTAGTGGACCGCCCAGGCGCTGGGCGGTCAGGTGGGAAAAGTGGACCGCCCAGCCCACGGGCGGTTAGGGTAGAAATAAAAATAAAGTTGGGGTGGGAGCAGATTTGATAATTTGTTTTTTTTTTGGGTATTAATAAAAATATCGGCTGATATTTACATCATAGTTTGCAATATGATATTCATGTCATATCAAACGTAAATTGTGCACCGCTTCTCTTCTTATTTTTTTTCTTCTTTGACAATTTCAAATACCACTGGTGTTTTTTTCAATGGAATCTGGGGTCTTAATCGTCATACATCATTCCTTTTCTAATAAAATGGTAATTTAATGCGGCTGACAATGAAGTTTACTGTTTTCTACTCCAATGCGTTTGAAGATACTGTAACCCCCCCCCCCCCCCCCCCCCCCCCCTTCAAAAAAAAAAAAAAGGACGAGCTTATTTTTTGTTCTTCTCTCTATTGTAAATTCCATTATGAATTTATGATACATCTACTCATGATTCTTTGTCAGTATTACTCAAATTTAAAAAAAAATTGTAGATATATTTTGTCATTTAGATATGAAATGACATAAATTAACATTCATTTATTCATCTGTTAAAAAATTTAAAATTTCAAAACCAGACTGAGAGATTCCTTATGATATTTAAAATTATGAGATTTGACTGTTGACCCCTGGTAAAATTAAAGTTAACACCGGCCACGGCCTTCAAGAAAAGCAGAACTTAAAATAAAAATTAAAGGCCATTTGTCTCTAACAAAAGAAAGTTCCTAAAACATTGAATTTTTTTAAGTCATTTGATAAATGCTATATGACTTTCAAAATTTAGTGAAATTTATTGCATAACCTATCTAAATGATACATAACACCTTTACATTTTTTTTATATCATGTTGAGCAGTTTGCATCGAGTGTTTGAATTTTAAAAACATATATATAGATTCATAGTACATACCGATCCGCACTTTATAAAGTACCATAGCCTCACTCAATTAATTATCTCTTCATTTTCATGAAATTTTCCCAGCATTAAGGTGGAGATATCTTCATTTGTAGAAAATCAAATTTGAATTGATTATAATTAATATTATTATTTGTATGAGCTGCAAATTTCAAAAGAACTACACATTACTTTAATTTGCTTGAACTTTTATATAGTGTTATCGTCGCTAGCTATTTATATAGACCCTTCTTTTTCAGATAATTTCATGTACATAGAAAAAATTTCATATTCTTCTTTTCCGTTGAAAACTAACTCAAAGAAAATCCTTTAAAAAAATTCTCTAAATAAATAATAATGCATATATATTATTGAATAATGATCTCAGAATATAATTCATCATAGATCAAGGGCATATGTGTAAATGTACAAAATAAGGTCACTGTAGCAAAAATCAGAAAAGGCTCCAACGGTCACATTTGACCTTGTAATATATATAGCCACTGTGTAATAGAAAAAAGAAATACAGAAACAAAAAATTTTTTTCAGATTCTCCTCAGCTTTTACATCTCTCAAAAATAACATGGTATCAGAGCTTCAGGTTCTGTGACTGAAAAAAGGCAACATCTCACGGTACCAGTAAACTGGTATTCACAACAAAATCCATAACCAAAAATCAGCAAAGAACAAATGGCTCAAGAGGGGCAACACGAGGCTACCAATTCCTCCAAGCTCACAAATACTTTGCTCAATGACAAGAACTATCTTACATGGGTAAAGGCTGCATCTAGAGCGCTCAGCGGTCGAGAGATGCGAGAATACATCACAGGAGAAAATAAAGAGCCAACACCCGCAAACCCAAATTTGCTGACAGAATCCGAAAAAAAGGCAGCAAAAAAATCCAATTTTCCCAATTTCGGCCAAAACCCTAGATCTCAAAATTACTCAAATCTCAGTGAAATTGAAAAGTGTACAGGGTGTAAAGAAGGAGGGACATACACATGAGAAGTGTTGGTTTCTCCATCCCCATCTGAAACCGAAATTTTGGAAAAAGGGGATCTTCGCAGGAGGCAGAGGAGACTGGAACGAGGAAAAAACAAAACATTGGAACGAAGGCAGAGTCGCTGATCAAAGAGGGGCTGCGGAGCAAAGAAGAAATTACACATCACATGGGGCCTACGCAGAAATGCTAGATGTATGCGGATTAGAAGGGATCCGTGTGCTGCCGAATGGGCCCAAACCCAAAAACTTTGAATCATCACATGGGGCCTACGCAGAAATGCTAGATGTATGCGGATTAGAAGGGATCCGTGTGCTGCCGAATGGGCCCAAACCTAAAAACTTTGAATCTGATCCGTTTAAAGGAGTAGGCGCTGGAAATACTGCATGTTTCGCTGGCGGGTCAAGCACAGGCCGAAACGGGTCAAGTGAGGCAGCATACTTCGCTGGCGGGTCAGATTCATGCCGAAACGGGTCAAAGGGTGCAGCAGATCAATTGCAGTTTCTAATTCAACAGATGTCTTTGCTACTGACTCAACAAAATCAATCTAAATTTTCTAATATTTCTTCACACTTAAAAAATTCTAATTTATTAGATAAAATAATTATTGATAGTGGTGCTACGGACCATATGTTTGGTAATCAAGCACTTCTAAAAAATTTAGACATGACCAAAAACGATCAATTTGTCTTTGTAGCTAACGGTATGAAGGCTAAAATAAACGGTATAGGTGAAACTATATTTTGTAATAAAAAAATATTTAATGTGCTATATTTAGATACGTTTCCTATAAATTTACTTTCGGTTCAAAAATTAACGCAAGAATTAGATTGCGATGTAATTTTTTCTTGTAAAAATGTTGTAATTCAGGACCGGAAAACCGGGGCGAAGATTGGTGAAGGGTTTCTTGAAAACGGACATTATTTTTTGAACTCAAAAAATTATTTTTGTGCTTCCGCTAAATCAATTGATGTTGGACTTTGGCATAGAAGATTTGGACACCCTTCCGACAAGATTTTAAATCTTATTTTGGATTGTAAAAATTTAAATTGTGCTAATTGTGAAGTTTGTAAATTGGCAAAACAAACAAAACTTCCTTTTTCTCATTCCATTAGCAAAAGTGAAGCTATGTTTGATTTAATTCATTCGGATGTATGGGGACCGGCTCCGATTGATTCATATAATAGGATTTAAATATTTTGTTATTTTTATCGATGATTTTTCAAGAACCACTTGGTTGTACTTACTAAAATCAAAAAACGAAGTTTTTAGTAGCTTCAAAGAATTTTTTTGTCTCATAGAAAATCAATTTAATGCAAAATTAAAAATATTTAGGTCGGATAACGGAACGGAATTTGTAAACAAAAATTTTGCCACATTTTTTAAAGAAAAAGGAATTATACACCAAACCACTTGCATCAATACACCTGAGCAAAATGGGGTTTCGGAAAGGAAAAATAGGCATTTGCTAGAAATGACAAGAACATTAATGTTTCAAAATAATGTTCCTAACATATATTGGTCGGATGCCATACTTTGCGCCACACATTTGATTAATAGATTACCAAGTTCAAGATTAGAAAATAGAATTCCACTAGAAATTCTTTATCAACGAAAAATAACCTTTGATCATTTAAAAATATTTGGATGTACAAGCTTTGTACATATTAAAAGAAAAGACAAACTAGATTGTGTATCAACAAAAACTATTTTTTTAGGGTATTCATCATTTAAAAAGGGATATAAATGCTATGACCCTATTAATAAAAAATTATTTATTTCTAGAAATGTTACATTTTTTGAAAATGAGCCATATTTCAAAAAAATGAGAGAAATTCAAGAGTCTAACCAAATTCAAAATAAACAATAAATTCGGTAACACCCTAAATTTCTCAAAATAATTTAGAAGAAAGTAATACAAGTGATGCCGAAGAAGAAATAGATGATAATAATTATGATATAAATGAGACCGAAGTAGGAAATAATTCGGGACTTAGACGAACATCTAGAATATCACAACCATCGAGTAGACTTAGAGACTATGTAACTTATACCGTCCAATACCCTATACAAAATTTTGTTTCATATAAAAAAATTTTGCCTTCATACCAAGCTTTTCTTGCTACTATAGAAAACGAAATAGAACCAAAAAATTATCAAGAGGCCATTCAAAAATCAACTTGGAATAAAGCTATGAAAGAAGAGCTTAAAGCTCTAGAAAAAAATGAAACATGGGTAATTGTTTCATTACCAAAAAATAAAAAACCCGTTGGGTGCAAATGGGTGTACAAAATTAAATATAATTATGATGGTACCATAGAACGGTATAAGGCAAGGTTAGTGGCCAAAGGATTTACACAAACCTACGGTATAGATTACAATGAAACCTTTGCACCGGTTGCAAAAATGAATACCGTTAGGGTTTTATTCTCCATTGCCGTAAACAATGGTTGGAATCTATATCAAATGGATGTCAAAAATGCATTCCTTCAAGGAACACTTGAGGAAGAGGTTTATATGACTTTGCCACCGGGTCATGTACAAGAGAAAAATACTAATCTTGTTTGTAGATTAAACAAATCAATCTATGGATTGAAGCAATCTCCAAGGGCATGGTATGGCAAGTTATCTCAATATTTAATTTCTTGCAACTTTAAAATTAGTAATGCCGATCACTCCTTGTTTACCAAAAATGAAGGAAAAATATAACCCTTGTGTTAGTTTATGTAGATGATTTAATAATTACCGGAAACAATTTAGAAGCAATTAGAAAAATCAAATCCCAATTAAAAGAAAAATTTGACATTAAAGATTTAGGATATTTAAAATATTTTCTAGGAATATAAGTAGCTTTTTCAAACAAAGGCCTATTAATTTCACAAAGAAAATATATCTTGGATTTACTAAAAGAAACCGGTAAATTAGGATGTAAACCGGCCTCCACACCAATAGATAATAAATATAAATTAAATACCGAAGATGGTGAACCTTTAGAAAATATAAACCAATTCCAAAGACTTGTAGGTAAATTAATTTATCTCACGGTAACCCGTCCGGACATTTCATTTTCCATAAGCCAAATTAGTAAATTTATGCATTCACCAAGAACACCACATTTAGAGGCCATAAATAGAATTTTAAGATATTTAAAAGGAAATCCCGGAAAGGGCATATGGATGAAAAATAATAATTCTAATATAATATGTGGCTATTCCGATGCAGATTGGGCCGGTAGCTTTGATAGAAAATCCACCACCGGCTTTTGCACATTTGTAGGCGGAAATTTAGTCACATGGAAAAGCAAGAAGTAAAATGTCGTGGCACGATCGAGCGCGGAAGCGGAGTATCGAGCCATGGCGTCAACCGCAAGCGAATTAATATGGCTCAAACAATTGCTCAAAGACATGGGAATCAACGTTGATCAACCAATGAAGATGTATTGTGATAATAATTCGGCACGACATATAGCACTAAATCCCGTATTTCATGAACGGACCAAACACATAGAAGTCGATTGCCATTTTATTAGAGAGAAGGTCCAAGCCAAGGAAATAGAAACACCATTTGTTCGGAGTGAAGATCAACTAGCGGATGTTTTTACAAAAGGATTGGATCCCAAACCATTTGAAGAAATCACAAGCAAGCTAGGGTTACTCGATATTTATAATCCTAGCTTGAGGGGGAGTATTGAATAATGATCTCAGAATATAATTCATCATAGATCAAGGGCATATATGTAAATGTACAAAATAAGATCACTGTAGCAAAAATCAGAAAAGGCTCCAACGGTCACATTTGACCTTGTAATATATATAGCCACTGTGTAATAGAAAAAAGAAATACAGAAACAAAAAATATTTTTCAGATTCTCCTCAGCTTTTACATCTCTCAAAAATAACATATATACTACCTCGCAATTACGTGCCATCACGCCTATTTCAACAATTCATGTTAAAGCCAGCTTACCGGGATGCAACTACGTACCACGTGGAGGTATATTGTTGCTTACATTAATTCGAATATCAGCTCACGTTATTATTTGATTTATTTCCGAGGTTAAGAAAAATAATATTCCAATAGAAGCATGCCTTCTTTTATTTTAATTGTTCATATGTTCTATTGCTTGAACTTTGAATTTAGGGATTCTGAGTTGTTTGCCCTCTTGAAGAAATCTTAAATATACAAAAATCCAAAAAAAAATCCGTAAATCTCTCTCATGTTTTGCATATTTTGATTTGCTTCCGGAAGTTTTATTTATCTCTTATTTAGTGTAGGATTCACTTTTTTTTGTTATAAATTTTTGCTTATCTTTCATTTGTATATTCACTTTTGAATATCTATACATATTCATTTTTCTCGAACGAAAAATTGATGAATTATATACTTTACGATATTTATAATATTTGCTCCGACATTATCATTGTCCGATTCTCTGCTTTTGTTACTGATGGGATAGATCGTTGTCTACGTAGTGACATTTTCATATCCATACCTATATAAAATTTGTTTTACTCATATTTTATCCTTACACATTAAATTTTTACTTTACCAGTTAAGATAATGTACAACAAAACGAATAACGAATAATTATCGAATACATCAACCATTTATATGATTACTGATATTTACATCATAATATGTATAAAGTAATCTAATCATAATAACAAAATGTATAGTAATATGTATAAATAAAAAATATCATATTTAATTTTATATTTATTAATTATTTAACGGTACGAAATAACTTTTATCCATATGTTTACTTTATAACAAGTTAACGAATTCTTTTCTTTTCCAAACCCATACATATTAAGTTAACGAGAAAAAATTCCTACGTATGCTCGTCTTATTAAATATGATACGGAAAAGATTATTTCGTTGACTCCCCTGCTTACTCCCTTTGAAATATTTACAACGGAGGATATAAATACACTGCACATACAGTCAGATTGTTCAAGAGATTAAGAGTGAGTGGTTTGATGCCCAATCATAGCCATCTAATCTATATCAAGAGGCGTGCACACTTGATCGTAAGAATCTTGATACGACTTCAACGGTTATGACCTGTCATCAGATCCAATTTGGTCTGGTGGCTATCGGACCGCCTTCGATTTCCAAGAGATTGCAGTCTGTAGCAGCGCATTAAATTCAGAGTAGAACTAAGGTGTTCTTAAGCTCACCAAGCTCCTTTGTGAGCTTAACTCAAAAACATATCGGATTGACTTCAAACGACACATCCAAACCGTTGAAACCGTTCTACTTCATGAGTGATGCATTTACATGTCAAATTTATAATTTTTTGAACTAGTTTAGTATAAAGTCAAGCGGTCAAAAAATAATGAAAAATTAACTCATTAAAATTAACTTATAAATCATCTTTTTTTGACCACTTGACTTTATACTAAATTAGTTCAAAAAATTTAAAATTTGATATGTAAACGCATCACTCATGAAGTAGATCAGTTTCAACGGTTTTAATGCATCGTTTGAAATTAATCCGATAGATTTTTAAATTAAACTCACAAAGGGACTTGGTGAGTTTAAGAATACCTTAGTTCTACGCTTAAATTTAAGGTGTTTTGGTCAAGCGCATAATTTTACTGGATCATATCAAAGCTATTATTTTCTGACTAAAACCCTGATTCAAATAAAAGTATGGTATTGTCCAGTCCGATTACCATAATATCCGGCCTAAAATAGATTCACGTCTCTAGAGACGGGCTCTGTAACCTTTTTCATTGGGTCGAGCCCAATTAAAATGCATCGTATCGGACTATCAGATCTTATTAGATTTAGTCCTGCCACATGGTATTTGCATTAAGAGACGGGTTAACGGCTTTCGGCCATGCTATAAATCTGATCTGACATCCAATAAATTACCGACTATAATAATTTTCAATTTAAGTGAAAAGATAGAAATCTAGCCTATTAATTTTTATTTAATATATATAAAAAAAATTATTTTCAGATTTCGAACTCTTAACTTTCCACACGAAAGATGTTGTTTTTTGCCACTAGATTAAATATTTGTTTTTTTCGTCAGTTTTAATTGATTTCATCCAATTTGCAATTCTGATGAAGGATGATAAAAAGAGTAAAAGACTCGAAACGATGCACATTTTCCGTTTTGTAAATTGTTATCAAATTTACTGTTTAACAAATCGATAAATTATGGAGTGCGTATCCTCATATATCTCATATTTTGCGTGACCGACGTGTCCGGTGCCTATTCGGGTATAGTACAGGGCAGTATTATTTGAGCTTTGAGATTTGTGCAGAATGTATTTGAATGGTTGAGATTTTTGGAAAAAGTCACGCAAAATATGAGATATCTCAGGGGATGCGAATTCTAAATTATGCCGGCTAATTTTGAATATAAGCGTCCAATCATTGCTAGGCATACATTTCGGATATGATTTTAATCCAATCAGAATTTTCTAGTATTAATCAATTACTTTTTTTAACAAAATAATGTCATTTTAAAAAATTGTCAGGTACAACAGCAAAAAAAAAATTCAAATGAACTGTATCACCACATGCATTTAATTGATTGGAATCGATTTCAGATGGGTTGGAATTAGCTGAAATTTACAAATCGCAATTTTTTATTTTTTAGAAAATAAAAGATTGATTTGTCAGGAAACAAATGATTAATATTTTTTGTTCCAATAGTAGCAATGACTGAACTAAAGTTTTGATCCAAGTATAAAATGGTCGACTCCGCCTCTAATTCTTGACAGCAACATAGATTTATAACACAAAAAATCTCATACTCGGGAGTTATCTAAAATTTGGTTTGGCTCCCCCACTATTCGGTGTCTACATCTGCTGGAAAAAATACCGATCTGATACCATTTTGTTTTTCCTTAGAAATTATTTTGTTTCTCTCTGGAACTGGAAAGCCCGTTAGACCAGTTCAAAAGCACTGTTAATGAAAAATTGTTGTTTTTATACAAAAATTATAGAAATTTACAAATCCAGATCGACTTTTTTTATTTTTTAATATGTAAAATGATATTATTTTGTTATTTTTTATTATGTAAGACTATACTATTTTTATTATTTTTTATTATGTTAATTAGTTAATGAGTTTGAATCTAATAAGTTATTTTAATCTAATTTTTACTCCTCCCTTGTAGAAATTCTGCATCTACCCTGAGAGCAATTATTTACTTCAGCTAAGGAGATGCATACTTTTCCTTTGTGGCCTGTTGTGTGGCGATGTGAAAGAAAATGATTGAAAATTCGGTCCTTATTATCTATGGAGCAAAAAAAAAAAAAACAATATGTTTTCTTGTTTCGTTACAAATTAATTGTTTTATTTTCTAAAATAAAATAAATTGTACAATTTGTCTACTGGAATACAGTAAAAAAAAAATTGTAAAATGCGTTTGGCACTCGGATTGGATCTTGACAAACTGACAAAGAAAACTCTACTTTATTGCATTTTCCATGGAAATTATTCACGAATGTTGACAAAAAGTACGGACAAAATTGACTGGACTAGTGGGTCAAAAAACATTTTAGCTTTCGTGGCAACCAAGAAATTAAGAAACATCCCTGCAGTTTACAGAACTTTTCGTTTGTTTGTTTCTTCCATGTGATGGACTGATGATTTTAGACAACGACAAGAAGTGATGAAACTGATTGTGATCGGATTCATTTTTGTTAGGAACTTATTCGTGGCTCGCAAGCTTTCAAAATATAATGAAATACAATCTGGTCCTTTTTTGACTTTTATCGTTCTTATCAATATGGTGTGACGCCGTCGCCGTGTATGATTTTTCCACCTCGAATTGCACAGACTGAATTAGGGCCGGTAAAAAAAGCTGGTGGCTATTGGCCCGCTTGGTATTAGTGAGTGACTCGATCGGTAATAATTCGTTTGCTAGTGGACTAAATTAAAATTAGCTCGCTTGTTACAGTTTTGAGTCAGAATTAATGAGTTTGAGTTTGGCCTGACTCGGCACGAGCTAGCTCGGTCATTAACGAGCTATTTAATATACATAGTTTAATAGTTTAATCAAATTCGTTCACTTCAGGTTGGAGATACTATGGTCTATGGATGTTATAGTCAGTATTATGGTAATTGCACTTTGGATTGTGCTTAAGTTGATTGGTAATTTTATACGGAATATGTGTGAATTAATTACAAGTAACTAAGTTAATTTGTATGAATTTGTTTGATTTGGTATGCATGAATTTATTCTGTGAACTATATATGAATTTAGGAATTTGATATTTTTGTATGTATGAATTTAGCTGCAAATTTAATTTATAGTAGTTGATTGCTTAGTTGCACTTAAATTTTGTTTTAGCTATAATTGATAAGATGTGATATGAAAATTTAAAATATAGCACGAAAAAATATACAAATTTATAAATCTGCCAAGCTGGTAACGAGCCAGCTCGGCTCACTCGGATAAGCCACGAGTCAGTCTTGAGCAGCAGTTTCAGCTCGAGACCTAAAATCCAAACTCGGTCGCTTAACTTGATCCACAAACAAACTGTTACAAGTGACTTTAGAAGCTCGTTACCACCCCTGCACAGAATCATTCATTTTTTTTTTTAGCAAATTGAATTATTGAGTTGATATTAAAAAAATGGTTTATTTTTTTAAGGTATTAAATAGTATTCATTCGGAACTCCAGGAATAAATCGAAGTCGAAGTTCACTTATTACAGAGGAAAAGGAAAAAAAGTTCTTCATACTTAAAACTCTTTTTTTATTTGAACGTTTTTAAATTTTCACTTACTGTTATACAATACATACACCTCTGTCTTAAATTTATTTCTTGAGATATATCTCAAGGGTTCAAATATACACCACATTTTTTTTTGGATTTATCCTCTGATCCTCATAAATTTAATAAATCAAATATTTAAATAAAATTATCAAGCATGCATTTTATCATACATACTGCCTATAAAATTTAAACTTGAGAAATCTAGTAAATTTTTTCATTTTAAAAAATATAGTTTTATTGGTCTAATTTATTAGTAGGTCGAAAGAAATGATTCACTTTAAATATATAAATATATAAATATGGAGATCAAACATTAAGATTATGATTCGAGTTTTCTTTATATAAAAAACAGTCCATCTGGCATTATTATTAAAATTTACTTTTCTGCCAATAAAAATTTAGAAATATACTAAAACATGATTAATCTTTAATGTTATTTGTATCACTTTTTATCACGTACACTTAAGGAATTATGGCTTTTCAAACAAAAAGTATTGAAAATTACTTCCTAAAATTATAATTAAAATTCTGGATGTTTATCAAAATAAAGTCATTCTGTCATAATTAATTATTCATGTATGGTTATAAGAAGTCTTATTTTGATATTTAAGTTTACATTTAGTGGTTAAAAACTTAAAATTAAAAGTACAATGAAGTTGCTAAAGTGAAATAATTTTAACCTATATCACAGAGAAAAATTCATATAAGTTATTATAAAGCTTCACTAGAAAAACATTACAATAACACTAACAATTTTTTTTTGGTGATCATCATGCCTTTTAAGGACTATTTTGATACAATCAACGTTTCAAATAACAACATTAAGATTTAAGAGTAGAACTAGACTGCTATTAAGCTCATCAATTCTTTGATTTGCTTAATTTCAGAATTTATCAAAATAATCTCAAATGACAAATTCAAATCGTTGAAATCAATCTATTTCACGAGTAGTGCGTTGACATATGACATATATAAGCTTTCGAATTAGTTTAGTATAAAATCAAGTTGTAAAAAAAAATATTACAAGTTAATTTAATACGTTCATTTTTCTCACTTTTTATGTGTGTTTGAATCAATTTTAAAATATACACACTGAATAATTATAAACTACGTACACACTTATCTATTTAGCTTTTTTTAAATGACAAAAAATAATTTGAAAATATTTGAGAGCCAATAACTTGAACGATTAATGTAATATTCCAAACAAAATGAACCAGTTTAGGACCCATGCAAAATACATGTGAGCAGGGGCTGAGCCAGACTTTCAAGTTATGAGTATCAAACGTGAATGAAGGTCAATCATATAAAATTTTCTTATTGTGAATGAGAGTCATTTTACACTATTTGTAATAATTTATTATAAATTACATAGAAAGAAATGAAAGGTCAATTGACCTCATTTTTATACTATGACTCCGCCACTGCCCGTGGGAACCTTCAAATTTGATCATCACAGGCTGATAAAAAAAAATATTTTCTTTTATTCTTTTCTCTTAGGCTTTGGACTATAAACTATATCCAAATAAGTCTTTGCGCTGATGAGCTGTTTCGGGACCATATTACTAAAAGTTAAAATTCCGCTATTAACTTTTATCTAATTTTGAGGTATGCTAATTAACTATCGTCTAATAAATTTCGTCTATTTCGTGTTCAATACAGAGTTCATTTTTTTTTCGCTTTAAATTTTTGCAAATTTTCCTATTTTTCAAGCGAAAAAAGATAAATCTATATGTTATTTTTTGAGAGATGCAAAACTGAGGAAAAACTTGAACTCTATTTTTATTTTCTTTTTTTATATCTGTTACAGTGGAGATTTTCATCTATGTATTACAACCATTTCAACGGTTAGAAAAATTGTACCATTAGTACCTATCCTAATTAATATTTTGTACAGCTGTACCTATTTACACTTTTGCACATATACTCTTGATCTATGATGAAATTATATTATGATATCATTCTTCAACACCCCCCTCAAGCTAGGATTGTAGATATCGAGTAATCCTAGCTTGCTTGTGATTTCTTCAAATGGTTTAGGGTATAACCCTTTTGTAAAAACATCCGCTAGTTGATCCTCACTTCGAACAAACAGTGTTTCTATTTTCTTGGTTTGGACCTTCTCTCTAATAAAATGACAATCGACTTCTATGTGTTTGGTCTGTTCGTGGAATATGGGATTTAGTGCATGTGATGTGCCGAATTGTTGTCACAATACATTTTCATGGGTTGATCAAGGTTGATTCTCATATCTTTGAGCAATTGTTTGAGCCATATTAGTTCGCTTGCAGTTGATGCTATGGCCCGATATTCCGTTTCCGTGTTTGATCGTGCCACGATATTTTGCTTCTTGCTTTTCCATGTGACTAAATTTCTGCCTACAAATGTGCAAAAACCGGTGGTGGATTTTCTATCAAAGCTACCGGCCCAATCTGCATCGGAATAGCCACAAATTGCATTAGAATTATTATTTTTCATCCATATGCCCTTTCCGGAATTTTCTTTTAAATATCTTAAATTCCGATTTATGACCTCTAAATGTGGTGTTCTTGGTGAATGCCTAAATTTACTAATTTGACTTATGGAAAATGAAATATCCGGATGAGTTACCGTGAGATAAAACAATTTTCCTATAAGTCTTTGAAATTGGTTTCTGTTTTCTAAAGGTTCACCATCATCGGTATTTAATTTATACTTATTATCTATTAGTGTAGAGACCGGTTTACAACCCAATTTACTTGTTTCTTTAATAAATCCAAAGTATATTTTCTTTGTGAAATTAATAGGCCTTTGTTTGAAAAAGCTATTTCTATTCCTAGAAAATATTTTAAAAAACCTAAATCTTTAATGTCAAAATTTTCTTTTAATTGGAATTTGATTTTTCTAATTTATTCTAGGTTATTACCGGTAACTATTAAATCATCTACATATTCTAACACAAGAGTTATGTTTTTTGGTAAACAATGAGTGATCGGCATTACTAATTTTAAAATTGCAAGAAGTTAAATAAGAACTAAGTTTGTCATCCATACGTGTGGAGATTGCTTCAATCCATAAATTGATTTATTTAACCTACAAACTAGGTTAGAGGTATTTTCCATTTTATGGCTCGGTGGTAGTGTCATGTACACTTCTTCTTCAAGTGTTCCTTGAAGAAAGACATTTTTAACGTCCATTTGGTATAGGTTTCAACCGTTATTTACGGCAATGGAGAATAAAACCCTAACGGTATTCATCTTTGCAACCGGTGCAAAAGTTTCATTGTAATCTATACCATAGTTTCATTGTAATCTAACCTTGCCTTATACCGTTCTATGGTACCATCATTATATTTAATTTTGTAAATCTAATTGCACCCAACAGGTTTTTTATTTTTTGGTAATGGAACAATTACCCATGTTTCATTTTTTTCTAGAGCTTTTAGTTCTTCTTTCATGGCTTTATTCTAAGTTGGTTTTTTAATAGCCTCTTAGTAATTTTTCGGCTCTATTTCTTTTTCTATGGTAGTAAGGAAAGCTTGGTATGAAGGTGAAACTTTTTTATATGAAACAAAATTTTGTATAGGATATTGAATGGTATAAGTCACATAATCTCTAAGTTTACTTGATGGTTGTGATACTCTAGATGTTCGTCTAAGCCCCGAATTATTTCTTACTTCGGTCTCATTTATGTCATTATTATTATTATTATCATCTATTTCTTCTTCGACATCACTTGTATCATTTTCTTCTAAATTATTTTGAGCAATGTAGGGTGTTACCGAATTTATTTTTTCATTTGACTAGAAACTTGAATGTCTCCCATTTTTTTGAAATAAGGATCATTTTAAAAAAATATAACATTTCTAGAAATAAATAATTTTTTATTAATAGGATCATAGCATTTGTACCCTTTTTAAAGGATGAATACCTTAACAAAATAGTTTTTGTCGATACAAAGTCTAGCTTATCTTTTATTTTAATATGTACAAAACTTGTACATCCAAATATTTTAAAATGATCAAAGGTGATTTTTTGTTGATAAAGAATTTCTAGCGGGATTTTGTTTTTAACTTTGAACTTGGTAATCTATTAATTAAATGTGTAGAGCAAAGTATGGCATCCGACCAATATAGTTTAGAAATATTACTTTGGAACATTAATGTTCTTGTCATTTCTAACAAATGTCTATTTTTTCTTTCCGACACTCTGTTTTGCTCTGGTGTATTAATGCAAGTGGTTTGGTGTATAATTCTTTTTTCTTTAAAAAAAAGTTGCAAAATTTTTGTTTATAAATTCCGTTCCGTTATCCGACCTAAATATTTTTAATTTGACATTAAATTGATTTTCTATGAGACAAAAAAATTCTTTGAAGCTACTAAAAACTTTATTTTTTGATTAAATATAAATATAACCAAGTGGTTCTTGAAAAATCATTGATAAAAATAACAAAATATTTAAATCCATTATATGATTCAATTGGGGTCGACCCCCATAAATCCGAATGAATTAAATCAAACATAGCTTCACTTTTGATATTGGAATGAGAAAACAGGAGTTTTATTTGTTTTGCCAATTTACAAACTTCACAATTAGCACAATTAAATTTTTACAATCCAAATATAATTTAAAATCTTGTCGGAGGGATGCCCAAATCTTCTATGCCAAATGCCAATATCAATGGATTTAGCGAAAGCACAAAAGTAATTTTTTTAGTTCAAAAAATAGTGTCTATTTTCAAGAAATCCTTCACCGATCTTCATCCCGGTTTCCCGGTCTGACATTTTTACAAGAAAAAATAACATCGCAATTTAATTCTTGTGTTAATTTTTGAACCGAGAGTAAGTTTATAGAAAAAGTATCTAGATATAGCACATTAAATATTTTTTTGTTACAAAATATAGTTTCACCTATACCATTTATTTTAGCCTTCATACCGTTAGCTACCAAGACAAATTGGTCGTTTTTGGTCATTTCTAAATTTTTTAGAAGTGCTTGGTTATCAAGTAGCACCACTATCAATAATTATTTTATCTAACAAATTTAAATTTTTTTAGTGTGAAGAGATACTAGAAAATTTAGACTGGTTCTGTTGGGCTAGCAACGCGGACATCTGCTGAACCAGTGACTGCAATTGATCTGTTGCCACTGCTGACCCGTTTCCACCAGATCCTGACCCGCCAGCGAAATAACCAGACCCATTCGGATCCGGACCCGGTTCATTAAGTTTGGATCCAGTTTGTGTGGAGAAGCCCCCATGCGCATGCGTTTCTCCTCCCTTCTCTTTCTTTTTTCCTTCGTTCCATTCCACCCTTCCTCTAGCGGAGGTCTTACCCCTCCAATGTTTCAGTTTTAAGTGGGGGTGAAGAAATCAACAGCTCTCATGGGTATGCCCCTCATTTTTACACACCGTGCACCTTTCGATTTCATTGTGATTTTAGTGAATTTGAGATCTAGGTTTTTGGCCTAAATTGGGAAAGTTGGATTTTTTTTTTGCCACTGCAAAGTTGTGGGTCTCGTGTCCCTCTTCGGTTATGATTTGTGGACATGGTTCTTGATTTGTGAGTAGGAAGGAAAGGGGATGGTGTTCATGATCTGAGCCCGTACGTCATAGTTGGGATTTAAACCGGCAAGGTACTCAAATATATCATCTTCTTCTTGCCGTTTTTTTATTATTACCAAGTCGGTGGTTAGCGGCCAGTATGATCGAAGCTCATCTTTTTTCTTTTGAAGAGCACCAAATGTACTCTATATGCTTTCTCGTGCATTGCTTTTCTTGTTGGATTTCTAGTTTGAGTTGATAGATATGGGAGTAATTGTTTTCTTACTCGTACATGTCTTTCACGGCTTGCCATAGCTCAAAAGTTGTGTCAGAGAGGAGAAAAAGCTCCGAAATAGATGGCTCCATGGAATTCGTGAGCCAAGTTATGATTTTGTCATTTTAAGTTCTTCATTTCTTTGCTGCCTTTTTTTCGGGTTCGATCAGCAAATTTGGATTTGCCGGTTCTGGCTCTTTGTTTTCTCATGTGATGTATTCCCGCGTTTCTCGACCGCTGAGCGTTCTAGATGCAGCATTTGCCCATGAAAGATAATTCTTGCCATCGAGCAAAGTGTTTGTGAGCTTGGAGGTATTGGTAGCCTCGTGTTGCCCCTCTTGAGCCATTTTGCTCTTTGTTGATTTTTTCGGTTATCGATTTGTTTGTTGTGAATATCAGTTTACTGATATCATATGATGTTGTTTTTGCGGTCACAGAACCTGTCGCTCTGATACCATGTTATTTTTTTAGAGATGCAAAAGTGAGGAGAAACTTGAACTCTATTTTTATTCTATTTTTTTATATCTGTTATAGTGGAGATTTTCATCTATATATTACAACCATTTCAATGGTTAGAAAAATTATATTGTTGGTACCTATTCTAATTAATATTTTGTACAGCTGTACCTATTTACACTTTTACATATATACCCTTGATCTATGATGAAATTATATTCTGAAATCATTCTTCAACACTATATACTAAACAAAATTTGAATGATTTGTCCCGGACAAACGCAATCATTATTCTTTATATTTCAAACAATAAATATTAGATCAAAAGCGAGGTCAAGATTGTCGGGATGGCACACGAGCCCCGAAACATTGGAGCAAACACTGTTAGTTAAAAAAATAAACTATTTAATCACAAATTTTTGTAAATTTTAAATTTGACATGGCTGCAACCTGTCGTGGCGAACAACTAAATGACGTCCGCCATGGCAAGACGGATACATAACTGTTTTTTTTTTCCCAAAATTTTTATTTCTCCGACTCATCAAGCTTGATCAAAGGTATTGCTCATCAAAATTTTGGTTTCTGCGCCACAATTCTTGGTCTCCACATATGAAAATGTGGAGCCCACACAAAGCTTTGATCAATTATTGGCCAATCAAAACAAATTCTTGGTCAAAGTTTGGTTTTCAGTTAAAAAAAAAAATTAATGTTTGTCCGTGGCGGACACTTATTTGGTGTTCACTGATATCCGAAATTTAAATGACGTGGCCGTGTCAATTTACATGAATTCATGATTAAATGGTTTATCTTTTTTTGTTGACAAATTTAATATTTCGGCTAGAAGTTGCTGGCTATGCTAAAAAAGTATATATATGAATTTACACAAAGCAAATTTCGCTTATAGGTGCGTTTTTTGAGCGGCGAGATAAGCATCCAAGACAAGAAGCCTGACGAGAAAGGAACTTGCTTCAAGCTCAATATATTCCTCAGTTCAAGGGAGGACAAGTAGAAACGAAGAAACAAGCCAATCCACAATTAGTGAACCATTCATGTTAAACAAGTCATATGCCGTGAAAGTTCAAATTCACATCCCTCAGGTTACCGACTGAGTACAATTGAAACGGACGGTTCAATTTGAATTTGACATGAATCTCAAAGCAAAAATAATACTTCCCTGTGCTATCCCGAATAGGCACTGACTGAGAGTAAGCGTGAGCCGTCCATTTCAATCGTGTTGAGTCAGGTACCTGAAAATATACGGATTCGTAAAAGTTCATTCCCTCCTCTTTGGAGAAGGCGATTGAAAGAAAGAATTCTACAAACATGAATTGAAAATGTGTCTATTTAGTTTTAAACTACAAGAAATTACGATACAATCTTTAAGAGGTATATCTTTTTGTAGAAAATTCACAAGTAAAAATTAAGTACTCCAAAATTAAATAGTAATATTGCTTGTTAAGAAATACAAAATCCTAAAGGTATTTTAATTATTTTATAATATATTATTAATACTGTTAGTCCAAAACTAAAAAAATGACAAGTTTACTAATAGAAAAATGAAAAATGTAATTGAAAATCGATCATTTTTAGTTATTAAATCCAAATAATTGACACTATCACTTCTAAGTAATAAAATTTAAAAATGATGTTACCATATACAACACTTATTTTTATTTTATTCTGACCCGTATGGAAACAACACTCTTAAATATTTGAATAGAGAAATAAACTGGAGAAAAGTTTCTTTGTATTAATCTTTCTCAAAAAAGAAAGCGTTACAGGTTATCACATATATATAACAGAGATATATTTTCTAACCCTTTATTAAAACCTGATTACATTATTGACCCTGGTTGAGTTTACATCTTGAGTCACACTAATAGACAAAAGGAATAATATAGGCTCGAGAAGAATCAACATAGAAATGTTGTTATTCAACGGAGATTATTTGTAACTGGTTTTGAGTAATCATTTTTTGCTTCAACATGCCCCCCGCAAGTTGGCGGTGGTGAGGCAATAGTCAACTTGTCACGTAGCGAGAGAAACCTAGGGTGCGGAGTGCCTTTTGAAGATGTCTGCAATTTGGTCTTTGGAACAAATGAATTGAACAAGAAGTTTTTTGGAAGCAACCTTCTCTCAAATGAAATGATAATCGATCTCGACATGTTTGGTACTAGCATGAAACATAGGATTAGAAGCAAGGAATGTAGCTCCAATATTATCACACCACAAGATAGGAGAAGAAGAGGTAGAAATGTGAAGTTCGGCTAGAAGCAATTGTAACCAAACCATTTCGGCACTAGCTAGGGCAAATCTCCGGTACTCGGCTTCAGTGCTTGATTTGGATACCGTTGGTTGCTTTTTAGAGCTCCATGACACAAGGTTGGAACCAAGGTATATGCAAAACCCGGATGTGGATCGACGATTATCCGGACAACCAGCCCAATCGGAATCACTATAGGCATGTAAAGTGAGAGATGGGTCGGCATGGAGAGAGAGAGAGGCCAAGAGATGGGGTCCCTTGAAGATAACGAACGATTCTTTTGACGGCCGACCAATGTGTCCTAGTAGGAGTGTGCATGAATTGGGACACTTTGTGACCGAGTAGGTGATATCCGGATGAGTAATGGTTGTGTATTGTAAGGCACCCACAATGGTGCGGTGAAGGTGGGGTCATTCATGGGATCACCATCATATCGAGGGGGGAGAGAGAGAGAGAGAGATTTGCTATCATGGGAGAAGTACATGGTTTGGAGTCATGCATCTTGGCTCGAACCAAAAGATCTCGGATGTATTTAGCTTGAGAGAGGTGAAGGCCAGTGGTTGTTCAAACTACCTCAATTCTTAGAAAGAAATGGAGGAAGCCGAGATCCTTGATTACAAAATGGGTTTGAAAGTTTTGGATGACATTGTGGTGCAAGGAGAAGGAGCTACCCGTTATGAGGATATCATCGACATACACAAGAACCACAATTGTATGCTCATTAGCCTATAGATGAATAAAGAGGGATCATATCGTGAGGCTATAAAGCCAAAAGCTAGAAAAGCTGATGCAAGAGTTTGAAACCACGCTCGAGGCGATTGCTTTAAGCTATAGATGGACTTAAAAAGGCGGCATACATGGTGAGGTTGATTCGAGTTGACGAAACCCGGAGGTTGTGACATGTAGACCACCTCTTGTAAGTCGCCATGTAGAAAGGCGTTTTGCACATCTAGTTGTTTGAGAGGCCATTCTTGAGAAATGGCAATGGAAAGAACCAATCAAATGGTTGTTGGACGCACAACGGGGCTAAATGTGTCAAAATAATCGACGCCTTCTTGATGAAGCCTTTGGCGACAAGGCAGGCTTTGAATCGTTTCATAGAGCCATCAACATGTCTCTTGACTTTGTAAATCCACTTGCATCCGACAACATTCTGATTTGGAGGTGGAGGTATCAGGATCCAAGTTCAGTTTTGGACGAGAGCATCAATTTCTTTGGCCATTGCTTCTCTCCAAAGCGGGTGTTGTTGTACTTGAAGAAAGGTGGAAGGTTCAGTTGTGACCAGAGTAGTTACTGTGTAAGCAACATGATCTGGGAAATTGCACAATTTTCTGTTATTGTCTTTGGTTCGTGTTACCATAGGGTGAACAAAAGAGCTGTCAGGTGGTTGGGTTGATACTGGTAAAGGAGTAGAGAAAGGTACTGGATGGGTCGGGTTAGGGTGTAAGGAGGCGCGGTCAGAACCTGGGGAGGTCGGTTCGGTCTGGGCAATAGGTGAATTTAAGTTTCGGGCAGGGTGTGAAGTGGGAGTGGAAAGGTTCGGTGATGGGAAGGGATTAATTGGTGAGGTAGGGTGCGGGCTACTGTTTGGTGAAGGAGATATTGGCCAGATGTAAATGGGTCATATGCAGGAGATGAATCTTCATATGAAACCAAGCTGAGAGAAGTCTTGAAATGGAAATTTGCTTCATCAAAAATAACATTACGAGAGACATAAATGCGATTAGTAGTAAGATTTAAGCAACAATAACCCTTTTGTGATAAGGCATAGCCAATAAACACACATGGCAGGGCACAAGGCTCCAATTTGTGATCATTATAAGGTTTAAGAAGGGGAAAACACAAGCAACCGAGCACCTTTAAAAAAGAGTAGTTGGGTGACTTGATTTATGAATGGAGAAGGTGATCGATCGGATGGAGGTAACCGATTGATGAGGTAAACCACACTTGCAAAGATTTCATCCCAATAAGAAAGAGGAATAGAAACATAGTTCATAGTGGCAAGGGCTAATTCCACAAGGTGACTATGTTTTCGTTCTGAGACCCCGTTTTGTTGGGGGTGTATAAGGACACGATATTTGGTGTCAGATTTGTGGATAGAGGCGAGAGATGGGTTTGTATTCGGTGTTATTATCGGTTCGTAAGGTTTTTATTGTGGCATTAACCAAGTTCTCCACTTGGATTTTGAATTGGTAAAATTTTTGTGAAAGTTCACTTTTAGAATGAAGAAAGTAAACCCAAGTAAACCGGGTAAAATCATCAACAAAAAAGAACATAATAACAAAAACTATTGTTTGATACAATAGGGGCGGGACCTCAAAGGTCTGAATGCACCAACTCTAAAGGGGCACAAGTATAAGAGGTGCTAGAAGAAAAAGGCAATTGATGGCATTTAGACTTAATGCAATCATGACAACTAGAAAGTTTGAATAAAGAACAAGGCAATTTATTAGAATTTAAAACATGAAGAGTTGTAGTTGATGAAGGGTGACCTAGACGAGCATGTCATATATGTCGGCGGGAGCACGTTCTCCAAGATAAGCTTGAGGCAAGGGCAAGGTTGAGAGATGAGGTAGAAGAAGTGTGTAGAGGCCAGTAGAAGGAGTTGCTTGAAGTAGAAGGTCCTTGGTAGTGCGATCCTTGATAAGACAAACATGGGAAGAGAATTCAATAAGTAAAGAGTTGTCATACAAGAGTTTGGATAAGCTAAGCACATTTTTCGTGAAATGAGGCACATGAAAAACATCTTTGAGTAATAATGTGAAATTAGAGAAAGAGAGGGAGGAAGAACCAATGTGGAGAATAGTCATACCGGTACCATTACCAATATGGAGAGTGTCAAATCCTTCGAACGGTGCATAAGAGGAGAGGTTGTTGAGGTCACTAGTGACGTGATGCGAGGCGCAGAAATTAAGGCACCATTCCCTGGTAGAGGCCGAGGGATTTGGCTGAGCTATAAAGGCTTGATAGTTCTGTAGGGTTGGGGCACCGTACCGAGGATCATACCTGTACCAGCACTTTTGGCAGTGTGGCCTCTTTTGTCAAAAACCTGACAAATCTTTATTGGTGCATTAGGATTAAAGGGAGCTGCAGAGGGTCGGTTTTGGGGAAAATAAGTGGGTTGTGTGATGTATCCTCTAAGAAAGGTTGGATTGAGCAGCAGTGGTGGATTGGGCCAGAATGACGGGGAAATCTGGGCCTAAAGGGTTGAGGTCCATTAGGAGGTCTGTACTCGTTGCTGTTATTGTTTGGCCGAAACCCATTAAATGTTTGGTCTATACCCGTTACCATTGTTTTTAGGTCTAGGATTTGAGTAATAAGCAGAGGGTGAAGTTACCGACGGGAGAGAGGATGCCGGTGCTTGAGACTCGAGGAGCTACTTGTGAGTGAGAAGAAGAGACTGAAGTTCGGGAAGGGTGAGATTCTCTTTGGTGGTAGCAGTTGCCACAACTGAGTTGAATTTGGATCCAAGGCCGGCGAGTATTTGCATCATCAGATCCTCCTCAGAAATTGGATGACCAATAAAGGGAAGTTCATCAGCAATGGATTTGAGTTTTTGAAGGTAGTCAGAGTTTAGAACCTCCCTTTGTGGTGGTCTGAAGCTTGCGGCGAAGTTCAGTCAGTTCACGAGAGGTTGTGCAAGAGACGACTTGCCCGATAAGCATCTCAGATAGGAAAGAACGAAGCCAGTCGAGGATCAATTGATTCTTCATATGCCATGAAAAGTATGTTGGGTTGATTTGGGATAGATCGGTGGGATGAAGATATTGACTTGGAGGTAAAGATTCAAGAAATTTGAAGAGGCCGTGGCCATGAAAAATGGGGGTGATTTGAGACTGTCATGAGAGGAAATTATTTCTTGTCAATTTTGTTGCCACAAGATGGTTGAGGTGTATGATTTGAGATAGATCAATAGGATGAGGTGAGGGAAGAGGGGTTTCAGGTGGCAGTTCAGTGGCCATGTCTATTCAAAGCTCTGATACTATCTTAAATATTTGAATAGAGAAATAAACTGGAGAAAAGTTTATTTGTATTAATCTTTCTTGAGAAAAAGCGTTACAAGTTATCACACATATATATAATGAGGAGGGATCAAGTTACAACAAATTTGAGTTACAACAACTATTTTTTTCATTTTCAAAGTCCAAATCGTCGATCCAAACCGTTCAACATGATTATCTAAATAAAATGTGCTTGCAGATCAAATTTTACATTTTTTTGAATTTTTTTACTATTTATTAAGATGGGTACAAAATTCAATGGTCTGAATATGACTATTTTTTATAAAATACTTAATAAATAGTAAACAAATTCAAAAAAAATATAAAATTTGATCTGCAAGCACATTTTATTGTGGAGATCATGTTGAACGGTTTGGATCGACGATTTGGACTTTAAAAATGAAAAAAATAATTGTTGTAATTTTGTTGTAACTCAAATTTGTTGTAACTTGATCCCTCCTCATATATAATATATGATGAGGTATCTGATTACAACACTTTTGAGTTTCTACAAAGTTACCACAACCTTTTTTTTATTTTCAAAGTCCAAATCGTCAATCCAAACCGTTCAACATGATCTTCACAATAAAATGTGCTTGTAAATCAAATTTTACATTTTTTTGAATTTTTTTACTATTTATTAAGTATTTTACAAAACCTAGTCAAATTCAGACCATTGAATTTTGTACCCATCTTAATAAATAGTAAAAAAAATTCAAAAAAAAATGTAAAATTTGATATGCAAGCACATTTTATTGTGAAGATCATGTTGAACGGTTTGGATTGACAATTTGGACTTTGAAAATGAAAAAAATGGTTGTGGTAATTTTGTGGTAACTCAAAAGTGTTGTAATCGGATCCCTCCTCATAATATATATATATATATATATATATATATATAGAGTACGGCTAACGCACTTCCTCTAGTATATTAACAATATACTTCCGGCCTTCAAAATCTATTGAATTGGCTTCAAACGACAAATCTAAACTGTTCAAACCAATGTCCTTAACGAGAGCTTCGTTTCTATATAAAAAAAATTTAATTTTCGAATTTATTTACCATCAAGTCAAGCGGTCAAATATGAAGGATTTTGTGCGCATTTTAATGCCCTATTTTGCTCATTTTTTTGACTGCTTGACTTGATAGTAAATAAATTCGAAAATTGAAATTTTTTATATGAAAACAAAGCTCTCGGTAAGAAGATTGGTTTGAATGGTTTGGATTTGTCATTTATAGTATATTCAATATATTTTAGAGGCGAGAAGCATATTGGTTTGGATTTGTCATTTATAGTATATTCTAACCCCTTATTAACCCTGATTACATTATAATCCTAGTTGAGTTTATATCATAAGTCACATTAACAGACAAAAGGATTAAAACACGCTCTGTAAGAATCAACATAGAAATGCTGTTATTCAACGGAGATTATTTGTAACTAGAGGAGAGTTCAAATGCCTCCACCATGCCTCCATTTTTAAAAACTTTAATAACTCAAAATTTAAAACTTAAAAGTCAAAATAAAACCGTTGGATATGATCAACATCATTTTATCTATGTGCTCATAAAAAATTATCACATTTTGATTTTGTTTTTATGTAAATTAATAAGTTGAAAAATCAACGTCTAGAAATTATTCATATTAGTATGTTTTTTTATAAGCTCTTGATGAGAACCAAAACAAAATTAAAATGTCATAATTTTTTACACGTGTATAGATAAAATGATTTAGATCATATCCAACGGTTTTATTTTGATTTTTAAATTTTATTTTGAGTTATTAAAGTTTTTAAAAATAAAAACATAGTGGAGGCATGAAAAATGGAGGCATTTGAACCCTCCTCTCCTCTTGTAACTATCCTTTGGTGCTTCAACAAACAACATATATAGCCGCCACAAATAGCCAACCCAAAAGAAAGAAACGAAAATTTGAAGCCAAAATTTGACTCATCTTTCCTCCTTCCCCTCCCCCCAATTTACACAATCACCCCGCCATTGTAGAGAAATAAAGAGGAGAGAGGAAGGAGCAAAAAAATGGGTACGCAAACCCTCGAAACACCTCTAATCACAGAGGCTTGTAAAGGAGATAGAAGAGCAGAAGTGAAAACTGAGGTGAAGAAGCAACTATGGCTAGCTGGACCGATGATAGCAGGGAGTTTATTGCAAAATGTAATACAAATGATTTCTGTTATGTTTGTGGGACACCTCGGCGAATTATCTCTGTCTGGTGCTTCTATGGCTTCTTCCTTTGCTGGTGTCACTGGTTACAGCGTCCTGGTAATTTTGCAATTTTTCATCCCTCTCCCGTATATATTACTTTTTTAAGTTCCTTGACATGTTATAATTGAGTGACGCTCTGGAACCTGGTGTTGTTAGATACCTCTTTATGTCATATTATTATTTGCTACAAGAAAACTGATACTGTGAGAGAAAATTCAGGTTTTACACTTTTATTGTTACATCTAGTCTACTAACATCAATCCTACAAACAAAACTAGTAAGTTAATTAATCTAGTCTTAAAAATCTCACAGTTCAATTCAATTCAGCTCAACTAAGTTCAACGATTACATAGTATGTTGCATAAACAACACTCACCATTAGAAGACCTTTGATCAATGGTAATGATCCTTTCCATTTTTAAGAGGAAATTTGTATAGACTACAGAGTTAGTAGTTTTCAGTGTTGCGTCAAATATGAGAAGATTCAACTCTACCAATAAAATTGAATACGTGGTATAAATAGTTGCACTTTCATATTTACTATGGAGTAAGCTTCTTCTTCTTTTTTCATAATTGATAATAGTAACTATTATTTAAGATTTAGTCATATGGCCACATAATAATGTGTGTAGCACTTAATGCACACACGGTGGAAATGCATGGACCAATTTCATGAATTTATCCCAACAACTAGCATACAAAATTTAAAATATATGTGAAAAAAAAAGAAAATGACATAGACAAATTATAAATGGAGAGCCCAACACTAGCCACACCTCTTACCACAACCATGTGAGAGAGGAGGATAGAGAAAAGAAGTATGGACAGAGGTGAAGAAACCAGGAGAATTAGCTTTGTCTGGTGCTTAATTAATTGGTATTGCTAACTGTTGGGGCATTCTTGTCATTTTGGGGGTAAAACACTAACCTTCCTTTCCTAATATCATGGGATACAGCTTAATGGTAAGTAAATCTCATTCTAATTTGAATTTAGGTCCCGAATGTAATAGTTATTTTAGGAAACATCATTTATTGTTCCAGTTGGTGTAATTGTGAGCATCCAGAGAAAAGTAAAACAGAAAATTGCAGAAGTAAAAGCTTTTGCAAGCATCCAAGTCTGTCCCTTCATTTTTCTTGAGCTTTCATCCTCTCCTAGTCTCCTTCTATTCATTGTTGATCTTTTTTGGGAGATGGAGAAAATTGAACTTCTATTATCTATTATTTGATTTTAATAAAAAAAGTATATACTGGTTACAATCATAGAAAGAACTACAGAAAGTTTGAAACCTCAACGACTGGGTCAGGAACCGTTGTCTATTTTGCAAAACAATCTTGATATTTGTGAAGAGAAGTTGTGTCCACCTTCTGAAATGCCCATAAGCATGCTCAATGGAGAAATCAGTAAGTTCTGCATATTCTGTTAAATTATTTGAGTATAAAGAGACTTTTTATTTTTGAAGGGCATAGAACAAAGTATCCTTTTAATTTTGCCAACATGGGAGACTTATTTACAGACCTAAATCTCAATAATTAATAAGACACAGGCATACCAGATACTTTGTCTTTATCACAATCATTATAAAATTGCGCTAGATTTGTTTGGTCTCCAATTAGTACAGAAATACACATGCTTTGGCTAGAACTGTCTTGTGGGGTCAGATGTGAATTTCTGATGTGCCTTAACAGAGTCAGAGCCAACATGGCTGGAAATATCTAGTTAAGATTTTCTTTCTGCTATTGTAATTTTCAAGATAAAAAGAATGGAAATGTAGTTGTAACCAAAGTAATTGTGAACTCTGCCTCACGCGAAAAGTTAAGGTGTATGCAGTATGCTTTCATTATCAATAAATAAATATTTTTCATATATAATAAAATATAGTGATAAAAATTAAGTTTTTATCTTTTTTTTTTGCCTCACTCTGAAAATTTTCTGGCTCCACCTGTGTGTCCAAACTATAAAATTGTACTAGCATGGCCTGTAGATAAGAGGTGTCACTATCTAGACTTTTCTTCCCCAATTAATTTCTTAGCCAATCTAAACATTAAATAAGAGATGTCACTATCTTCCTTTTCCTTCAAGTGTTCTAGTTTTCTACTGCTACCATGAAACAGCAAACCCAGGTTTACAAAGACTATATCAATTCCTCCTATGAAACTCAATATGTTGTGAATATGTTAAGCAACTCATATGTGATTAGTTGAATATAATATATATTTAAACAGAAAAAATACAAGATATCCACACCTAAAAAGAGGGAGGTGTTGTGTTTTATCTAATTTATCACCTTAATAAATGCAATTCATATCTGTGGCATAGAGGAGCCTCAAAATATTCAGAAACTGGGGGCAACACATATTAATTTATCAGTCCTATATCACTGATTGACATCTGCTGTTACTCAGTGACTTGTCATCTAAAAGGGATCCTCTGCAATCTAGCCATGAGGCTTAGATGAGAAGATGACCTTTCTGTGAACTGCAATCTTAAGGCTTGATAGAACATGAAAAGGGGGATAGACAACTGTGCCAACCTCTGATCTTGACTTGTTAGTTTTTTTACTCTACAAACTTAAAAAAATTGAGAAGGTTCATATATAATATTAATTGTCAAAATTAAACTCGTGCAAATAATTAAAATTAGATTACCACCATACGTCACTAATATATTCATGAGTTCTGCCTAATTATTCCCAGGGATAAAAGAGATCTCGGGTTGGTACAATAATAGTATTGTGCGGCTCATGTATGCCGGTGGTACCACATAAAAATATTTACCAAGATTGAAGAGAAATATTTTGAATTTGAATATTTCTCTTGCTATGTGAATAAGTTTATAAAAAGAATGAATACAAAATTGCAATAGTACAGTAGCAGTAATAATAATACAGTAATGTTGTTTGAATAGCAACTCAGATAACATATATCTCTTTATTTAAAAAAAAAAACGAATAGCTAAAATAGCTAGCTGTTTCATTAAACATGGAACTTATATAGCATATATATGTTTTATAAAGAACAATGATTTCTCTTTTTAAATATAATAGAAGAAAATCTTCTTACATATTTTGTAGATGGGAAGTGCTAGTGCATTGGATACACTCTGTGGCCAAGCATATGGCGCGAAAGAGTACTCCCTTCTTGGAATTTACAAGCAAAGAGCCATGCTTATTCTTACACTTTTAAGCATACCATTGGCCACCATCTGGTATTACACCAATGAGATTCTTTTACTTTTTGGTCAAGAAGCCGACATAGCATGGGAGGCCGGTATCTATGCGAAATGGATGATACCGTCATTGTTTGCTTATGGACTCCTTCAGTGCCACGTGAGGTTTCTACAGTCACAAAACATTGTCTTCCCGGTTATGCTTAGTTCAGGTTTGACAGCCTTGTTGCATATTTTCGTGTGCTGGCTCCTGGTGTACGGGTTGGGAATGGGAAGCAAAGGTGCCGCGCTTGGTAGCGGGATCTCAAATTGGATAAATGTGGCCATTTTGGCTATTTATGTTAGACTTTCACCAAATTGCAAGAAAACTTGGGTCGGCTTTTCCAAAGAGGCATTTCGCGATCTGGCTGAGTTTTTTAATCTTGCAGTTCCTTCGGCTTTGATGGTTTGGTAAGCAAAATTATTATTGTTAGAACAGAAGATTTAATTTTGCTGGTAAAATGGAACTATCAGATGAAATCTGAATAAACTTCGCCTAACAAATGTGCAAATGAGGTTCGATTAAGCCTCAATTTGACTTGATTTAGTAAGTAAATTAGGCCTCTGTTGAACACCTTATTTTTCTCTCTAATGAACTGAACAAGCGAAGAAAATTTAGTGTTAGTGCCAACAAAATTATAGTTGAACAAGTGAAGAAAATTTAATACTAGTCAAGAAATTATGTTTCAATATATCTTTACATAGATCTCATTCAAATGTGGATTAATATATACAGCTTGGAATGGTGGTCGTTTGAATTTCTTGTGCTACTCTCTGGCCTTCTTCCAAATCCACAACTCGAAACTTCTGTTCTTTCCGTAACGTGAGTTAATTTCGTTTTGAAAGTGTACCATATAAATATTAAATGTATAATTTTTTTTTATTTTAATTTGTATGGTTATCTTTTCCAGTCTAAACACAGCTTCATTCGTGTTCATGATCCCCTTTGGTCTTGGTGCAGCCATAAGGTTAGTTTTAACTTTTTAACTGTATTGAGACAATCGAAATTATCATGTTGTTAAATTTTATACTTTTTAAGTAATATTTGCTGATCTTTTGTGTTTGTTTGTCAAAGTACACGTGTATCAAATGAGCTTGGTGCGGGTCGACCCGAAACTGCAAAATTAGCAGTGCGAGTCGTGTTATGCTTGGCAATCACAGGAGGATTAATAGTAGGATCTATTTTAATCCTGATAAGAAATGTATGGGGTTATGCATATAGTACTGAAGAAGAGGTGGTGAAATATGTGGCCATCATGTTGCCCATTGTTGCAATCTCAAATATGTTTGATGGCATTCAGAGTGTTCTCTCAGGTTAAATCAAGTTATCCTTCAAATATTAGTTTCTTTATCTTTATGTCAACACTTTGTTATTTCAACATATATTGATCAAAATTTCAAAATAAATAAATTTTATGAATTTAGGGGTGGTAAGAGGGTGCGGGCGGCAAAAGATTGGTGCAATTGTAAATCTGGGTGCATTTTATGCAGTCGGTATTCCTTCGGCTGTTCTCCTAGCTTTTGTATTCCATATTAATGGACAGGTAATTTCCAAATATTTCTCCTTGTAAATTGTAAATATTACGCTTGTGAAAAATTGTGTAATTTGGCTTTGGATGTTAGGGACTTTGGATGGGAATTATATTTGGCATATTTGTGCAAGTGGTGTTGTTTGTGATCATGACATTATGCACTAATTGGGAGAAAGAGGTAACTGTTTATCTGTACAAATTTCTGCATTTTAATCTTTTTATATAAAACATTTTGATTGATAGGTTTAGTTTAATGACTGTTAATTTATGAGATATATTTCATGTATTAACAGGCAAGAAAGGCAAAAGAGAGGGTTTACAGCTCTTCTCTTCCCACCGACATGGTTGTGACATGAGAACCAAGTACTTACTAAGATGGAACTATCACCAGCAAGACTGCTAAGCTGAAAATTAGAATAGAAGACCACGTCTAAATGATGCCCTTAAGTCAGGTTGATCAGGTATCCAATACAGTTAAGGAGGCTAATGATTGTCTCTGTTGTTTCTAGACATGTTGAGAGCATAGGTTGAGGATAATAGTTCTCAATTTTTTGTTGCTAGGAATACTGTTTTGTTGAAACTTTATAACATCATCGGGAATAAGTAACTAATAAAATCAGCAATAAAATTCTTCTTATGCTAAGATGTCCAGCTTAGTCTTTGAAAGGTCCTTTTGTTTTCTTCTCCCTTGGTTAAAAAAACAAATGCCTTTCTTTTTTTCTTTTCTGTTTCATTTGAATAAATAAAAAAATATGCGTTCTGGACTTCTGGCAAGTAGCCTTCTATTTGTTAGACAGATGGGCTACATGAAAGGCCTACGGGCCTTATCGGTGTTGTGTGTAATTAATCTCTTGTTAAAATAAGCCAGAGAGAATTTACAGAAATATCCCCAAAAAAAAAATTTCAAAAAAAATGTCCCAACCGCCCATATTCTGGGTGTTTCTACTGTAGCTACATTTTTTTTTTGAAGATGTGACGTCCATATAAACAATTATTATTAGTTACTATAATAATAATAATTATTATAATATTATTTTCATATCTAAATTATTAGTTACTATAATAATTATTATTATTTCTATATTCTTATGATTATTTTTTAAGGAATCATCACTGCAATAATGAATTATGATGATAAATAGTAGTAGTAAGTATAAAAAATAAAATTAAACAACAACAACACACCACTACCAAGTACCATTCTACCAACAACAATAACAACTACGGTTCAAGGAATCAAAGCTGGATCATTCTTATGGAACCAGCTTCAAGGGATCAAAGCTATTTTTCTATGGAGTACATCATGGAAATGAGAGATGGTTGCACTATTTCGTACTGGTTTGATGTGTGGCAGGTCATGCCGCGGTCACTGGAGGATGGGGTCGAAATCACACAAGCAAACATCTCGCTATGTGATGCTTGGCCCATACAAAGATGTTCTAAATCCAAACTCCCAGCCCAACTCCTCCATGGTATTAATTTCGGATACTGCTCAGATCATATGGCGTTGGGAAAGTTCGGGTTTAAAAACGGCAAAGTCAGCATATCGAATCATGAGTGAAGGAGGAAGGATAAGATGACAATTTGAGTTCACTTGGAAATGTAAAATATCACCCACGGTCAAGCTGTTTGCCTATTTGATGCTCAAGGGTAAGATATTAACTAGAGAAGTCATGCAAAGAAGAGGGATGAATTAGGGGATACATTGTTCGTTATGTCAGAACTGTCTGATTGAATCAATAGCACATGTCCTTTATTTATGTCCGTATGCGGTTTCAGTTGGTTCAATGTTGCAAAATTGCTTGAAAGACCCATTATGAAGCCTGCTGGTACGGTGGAGAATATTTGGGAGTTGGGACAGTTCCTGGGACATGGTACGAAGTACAGGGGGTATGCCAAGAAGTGAATCGGCTGTGCGCTTTATCTGCACAGCATGGTTCATTTGGAAACAACGTAATAGGGTAGTTTTTGGTGAGTTAGGGGCTAACATAGTTGCTAGTAGATGCGTGGAAGATATGAAGCTCTGGCTCCTATTCTGTTGATGGACTGGTACCAAGCGGTACAGGGAATAAATGCAAAGTCCAGTACAGTGTTTGCCCTTTATAAACTTCCTCTATTTTACCTTTTAAGATTTCTGAGATTTGAGAAGGGAGTCAGTAAAGAGGTGCAGGATACTGTTGCTGGAAGAAGCATGATGCTAATAGAGTGCCGCTACTGATGTGGGTTTTAGATTATTTATTTTTGTTTTGTGTTGTATCAGAACTTCAATTTTTATGAATGCCTTGGCAGCTACTGCCAAGTTCTCAAAATTTAAAAAATAATAATAATAACAACTACAGTGATAGTATAATGCTGTTAGTATATATGCAACAAGTTTTATTATATATAAAATAATGATAATAAATTCATAATATGAGAATTTTATGAATAGTATTGTAATATTTGAATTATTATCATAATAATTACTGTTATTATTGTTTTTTTATTTTGATTAAAACATAATTACTAGAAAATGATCAGAAAATAGGGAAAAAAAAAGTTAAAGACATTCTACCTGAAAGTATGAAAAACTCTTCCATTTTTTCTTCAACATCTTGTACTCTGTTCAATTTTTCTGAATTTATTTGATTTTTTAGAATGCAAATGATTCCATTTTTGAACTGCAAATAGTTACAGGGAAATGAGAATTCATTTGATGTTTTATACCCTTATTATTATAGTAACTAATAATCTATTATACATCTTCTTAAATTTTAGCAAGATAATGAAAAAAAATCAAAAGTTAATAAGACATACCATTATAGATTAAAAATCATAAAAATTATTATAGTAATTAATAATTTAGGCAAGAAATTAATAAAATAATTAGGGTTAATTTTTCGTATATCCCTACAGTCTTCTCTAATTTCTTATATACCTCTAAACACTTTAATTTATCTAAGTTACCTTTTAACTCTTGAAATTCTTTCCTTTTGACCCATTACATAGTACCTTTGAAGTTAACCATAGTTAAATCTCTAATTAAAATAGGGTTAATTTTCTATATACCCTTGAAAACTTGTGTAGTTTTCTATTTACCCTTGTGCTTTTGATTATATCTAATATATCTCTCAACTCTTATTTTTCTTTTCTATTTACCCTTTGAGTAATTACCCACAATTAAATAATTGTCTAATTTATTTTTTCCAATTATACCTTTGTCTTTCTCATGTAATTTAAATGAACAAATCCACAACATTAATCTCAGAAGAATTGTTTCTGGTAGGGAGTTCCCTCTTTACCAAAACCTCCTTTATCGAGTCAGAACCCGGGGCCAGGGCAAGTTGGGTTGGCGGATAGAGCCATAAGCGCGGTGGGGGTTATAGAGGACGAACTTGTACGGTTCAGAGTTGGATATGATATTCCCGTGGATTGTTGAGAACGCCCTCTATATTCGCTTGCTTTTTATATGGGTACGTTTGGATGGAAGCTAGAATAGCTATAATAGCAACATTTGAGAATAGTAAATGAGAATAGAGAAAAAATAGTGATTTTTAGATTAGTGTGAAAATGGTGCTATTCGGATTGATAAAAATGTTGTTTGGATTGTACATTTGGAATAGTGAATAGTTGTAATCGATAAATAATAGTGTTAACAAGGTGTTAATTAAGAGGAACTATAGGCAAGTGGGATCTTAAACGAATTGTCACAATGTGGAGATAACATAAAGTGGTGTCAATTTTGTCATTTCGGGACTCTGTTGGTGAAAATCCGAGAAGAAAACATTTTTCCCTCTCTTTTCACACTTCCGAATAGTAGCTATTCCAACATTTACAAAGAATAGAGAATAGCAGTTATTCAAGCTATTCCGAATAGCCCCTATTTTAGAATAGCTCATATTCTTGACACATCCAAACATACCTTATATGTGATAGGAAGATTTGGTCTGATAAGTGTTGAAGGAAGGCATTCCAATCCTTTACTGACATTGAATTTAAAGACGAACTTGATGTAAGAATTGAAGGTTCATCCCAAAACTGAGAAACAATGAAATTGAGTATCTCTCTCAATGGAACAAGCTAGAAATCAAGCAAGTAACAGCCAACAAATTCCAAATTAATTTAATGAACAACTTACAAAATAGAAAATGCAATTCACGGCATATGAATTATGTTTTTAGTGAATACTATGGATATGCATCCTCATGTGTTGAGAGACCCTTGTCATCAACTCAACTATTATTGAGAATTGACTTTGTTTGGTTTCAACATTTAGAGAGCAATAATCATACAACCAATCACACCCAAATATCATGTTATAGAATCCCACATTAAGCAGCTTTAAGTCACCACTCAATTCATTTCCTTGCAACATCTTTGACACCTTTCATCGTTGATAAATCTTTGAACCTTTGCTACTGTACCAATAGAGGTATGGTTTTGAGTTTTGGCAACCAGTAAACTCCTCTACACAATTTTGGAATATATGAAACTATGGGAACTACCGTATCAATAAGAATAGTCAACTCTTTACCTTTGACCATACCGACAACTCTAATGGTGTTCAGAGCCTTGATACCGGCAACTCTAATTTTGGGATGTTTCTTGATCGTATATAAAGAATTTTGGTTGCTCATTGTACCTAATCTCCGTATTAAGAATTATGTTTTTATTTAGATGCGTTAGATTATTTTGATTTCAGAGTCAGTAGAAGTATGACGCATTCATCACAGGAAAAAAACAAGAGACGGAGACGCAAAGCTGAAAAATTAGGAAAAGCAAAAGAGATTTAACTGGAGAGCCTATTTTTGTCTTTTATTATTTTAATGGGAAAATTTCTGGTGGGTGGTGTGCCCATTGAAACTTTTAAAATAGCCAATATCTCCATCAAAACAACGTAATATCCTATGTCTCCATACGAATTTTACTTTATTTCTTCTATCTCCTTTTATTTATTTAATTATTTTAAATATTTAATTGACAAATCTACCCTCCCCTATCAAGGTGTGCAGTACTCATCCCAGTTAAAATTTTTTCTCTCAACCCACCATGTCTACTCTTCTCCCTCTCTCTTTATAAAGAAAAAAAATTGCTCCTCCTTCTGCCTGTTCTCCAGTACTCTCTTCATTAAACGACAGCTTGATCGAGAACAGAAAGAGAAAGAGAACAGATTGGTCCGATCAAATCAGAACTCTGCTTGAAGATATACCCATTTGTTTCTTCCAAACAATAATAATGAAATAACCCCGTTTGCTGCTCCGCTCCATTTGGATCCAGTGGAGAGCTGTCTGCTTTTTTTTTTTGGATAAAAGGCCGAAGCCCGTTTCATTACAGAAACATAATTAACTTACAAGGAATGTTTTAATCAGCGATATCTCACAGCAAAATGATACCCTGATAACCCTGCTTCTATGTGCCACTGAAAGGCATAAGCAAAATCATAAAAACAATTCAGAACACCACTGAAACCTTGCCACACAGTACAACTAACAGTAAGCCACCAACAAGGGCTGAGGTTATGAGTATCTAAACTAAACAAAAGAGAGATGAGTAACTGGCTAAACATTAGCAAGAGTGGTTATCCCTTCATAAACGACCATTTGGTAGTCATCAGCCGGTATCTCGTCATCCAAATGCCAACTGCTGATCGGTATCTCGTCAGTGTTCACTGGCAGCCACAATGCAGTCTCCTCTATAATCTGCGGCTTCACGTGTCCTGTCCAGTAGTGAACCAAAGAAAGAATTAGAAAAATTATTTGTCTAGGAGATTTGGTTATACCTGCATTGAAACAAAGATCATTACGGTGTTTCCAAATTGTCCAACACACGGCACTTACTAACAGAAAACCAGTTTTTGTTGTGAATGGTAATTGGTTTGCAAAAAGTATTATATCCTTGACTCTGTGCCAATATGGGCTAAGCATCTGACAAGGACCCATCCAAAACCAAATGTGTTTTGCAAATGAGCATTGTACGAATAAATGGTCAACAGTTTCGGTAAGTCCACAGAAATGACAGTTGGTATTTCCTGTCCAACCTCTTTGAGCAAGTTTGGCTTTTGTAAGAATTTTCTTTTTATATGTAAGCCACATAAAAATGCGTATTTTCAAAGGTATAGGAATATTCCACCACAATAGAGGTTGAGAGGGAAATATTCCTCTAAAATTAAGAATTTTGTATAAGGACTTGACTGTAAATTTCCCGATTGATTCCCATCTCCAACTCATTTGATCTAGGTCATGAGTGTAAGATATATGACTAACTATAGTTAAAGCTGTCAACCATTCTTGGAGTTCTATGTCACTAAGGTGTCTTCTAAAGCTAACAGCCCCCCTTGTGAATTAATAACTTCTTGCAAATGTATATCAGGTTTGGTAAGCTGTCTGCTTCATTTGTCTCTTATTTATTTTTTTCAAAATTGCTAGTAAATGAACAATTCTTTGCTTAAAAAATGTAGTAATAATGTGGCATATTTGTCCAAGTGGTGTTGTTTGTGATCATCACATTATCCACTAATTGGGAGAAAGAGGTAACTGTTTATCCATACAAAATTTTGCATCTGATTGAATAGCATTAATTTGACGATTGTTAATTTATGAGATATATTTCATTTATTAACAGGCAAGAAAGGCAAAAGAGAGAGTTTTCAGCTCTTCTCTGCCCACCGACATGGTTGCGACAAAAGTACTTATTAAGATGAACTACCGCACGCCAGCAAGATCACTAAGCTGAAAATTAGAAAAGAAAACCACGTCTGAAATGATGCACTTGAGTCAGATTGATCTGATATCCAATATGGTAATAATTGTTTTTATTGGTTCCTGAAATGCTGAGAGCATAGGTTGTAAGGTTGAGGATAATAGTTCTCAATTTTTGGTTGCTAAAAAAAATAGCAAATAAAATTAAATTGTCTTCTGGCAAGTTCAAGTAGCATTCCAATTATGAGACCCATGGGTTACATGAAAAGGCCCATTGGCCGAATCAGTTCCATATGTAATTGATATCTCCAGTAAAAATAAGCCAGAGAGAATTTACCCTGATTGATATCTCCAGCAACAGGGATGCCTCAGAGACAATGGGCGACACAATGTATGGCAGTAATCTGATCGCTGTGGAAGCAGCGCAATGAAGTGATATTTCGGGGGAAGAGAAGGCCACCATGGATACTTTCTAACATGGCAGGAGAAAAGGCTCGATTGTGGATTAGTGTGGGTATGGAGCAGAGGCCACATTCAATGGCTAATGACACAATTAAGAGGGGTTATGCCTACAGGAGTTGGCTGATTTGTAATATTTTTAATTTTTTCATAGACTCTAGATGTTGTAATCACGTTTATTCAATTCAATCTTGGTAGCTGCTACCAAGCTTTCAACAAAAAAAAAAGAGAATTTGTTCCTGATTATCATGTCAATTACAGCTTGTTATTATTGACATTGTTAGAATCTTAACTACTGTTAAGACAGATGTTTTCGAGCACTTATTTTTTTAATTTTTTTAATCTGTTTTTCATTTAATAGAAGCTAAAAAAATCAATGGTTTGTTATGAATAAGATTGACATATTAAGTTATTTATCTCTTTATGTTGTGCAATTTTTCTTTTTACGATTTTATAAAGAAACCCAATTTTTATCAACACAAAGTCCAAAACAAAAAAAAACAAAAAAGAGTACAAATCTCCAATGGGAAAAAAAAATTTATATATATATATATTTGCTATTCAATTTGTTTCCTTCCGTAAATATCGATTCTGCCGTGGATGTAAATTTTTTCTTATATAAGGTGTTAAATCCCAAATTATTGACACTACGAAAGAGCCGACTGTCACTATTAAAATTTGAGTGAGCCTATGGTGCTATGCATAGCACGGATGGGGTCCGTGCTACAGCTCAATATTTGACTTTTCAAAATCCTAACAGTCGATTCAACCGTTTAATGTGATAACCATATGAATATGTACTTGCAAACTAAATTTTATATTTTTTCGAATTTTTTTACTATTTTTTTAGATAGGTAGAATTTTGATGGTCCAGAATTTTCAGAAAACACTGATTTTTCTACCTATCTAAAAAAATAGTAAAAAAATTCGAAAAAATATAAAATTTAGTTTGCAAGTACATATTCATATGGTTATCACATTGAACGGTTGGATCGACCATTAGAATTTTAAAAAGTCAAATTTTGAGCCGTAGCACGGACCCCATCCGTGCTATGCATAGCACCATAGCCTCACTCTTAAAATTTTATCTTTTGCTTTTTTATTCTAGCCCGCCATTGTGTAACCACGGATAGTCGGATTCCAAAGAAAGAAACGAAACGCCAAAATTTGACTCTCCGTTTCTCCATCCCCTCCACCCAATTATCAGAATCACCCCGCCATTGTACAGAAAGAAAGAGGAGAGAGAAAGGAGCAAAAAAATGAAGACGCAAACCCTTGAAACACCTCTAATCACAGAGTCTTGTGATAAAGATAGAAGAGCAGAGGTGAAAAGTGAGGTGAAGAAGCAACTATGGCTAGCTGGACCGGTGATAGCAGGGAATTTATTGCAAAATGTAATACAAATGATATCTGTTATGTTTGTGGGACACCTCGGCGAATTATCTCTGTCTGGTGCTTCTATGGCTTCTTCCTTTGCTGGTGTCACTGGTTACAGCCTCCTGGTAAATTTGCAATTTTTATTCCTCCCTCTACCCTCTTATATATTACTTTTTCCAAGCTATATAACATATTGATATTGAGCCATGCTCTGGAATACCTCTTTATGTCTATTATTACTTGATACAAGAAAAGTGATACTGTGAGAGAAAAATCAGATTTTACTGTTGCATCTAGTCTACTAACATCTTGTTAGGGTAGTCCTGAAAATCTCACAGTTCAATTCAGTTCAGCTCATATAAGTTTAATGTTACATAGGAAGTTGCATAAACACTCACCCATTAGAAGACCTTTGATCAATCGTAATGATTCTTTTCATTTTTAAGAGAAATCTTATCCAGATTACAGAGTTTGTAGTTTCCAATGTTGCGTCAAATATGAGAAGACTCAAAACATGGACAGAGATGAAGAAACAAGGTGAGTTAGCAATACCATTTATTCTGGGATTTTATTGCGAAATTGCATTCGGGTTTTGTCAAAATATGTTTGGAGGTCACCTTGATGAAATAGCTTTGTCTAGTGCTTCCATGACTACTTCCTTTGCTAATGTTACGGGATACAGCTTAATGGTAAGTAAATTATATCTTAATTTATATATAGGTCCCTAATGTTATAGTTATTTTATTAACCTTCAAAATGTTATAGTTATTTAGGTCATATGTTGTTCCAGTTGGTGCAATTATTAGCATCCAGAGTGAAGTAAAACAGAAAATTGCAAAATTAAAAGCTTTTCCAAGCATCCAAGGCCGTCCCCGTTGACTTCTTTGCTCTTGAGCTTTCGTCCCTTCCTTTTATCCGTTGTTGACCTCTTTTTGGGAAATGGAGAAATCTAAAATTCCCTTATCTATTATTTGATTTAATAGCAAGTATATATTGGCTACAATCATAGAAAGAATAATAGGAAGTTTGAAACCTTAACTGGGTCTCTCTTAAATTTTGCAAAAACAACCTTGAGACTTGTGAAGAGAAATTGTGTCCACCATCTCAAATGTCCATAATCATGTTCAATGGAGAAATCAGCAAGTTCTGCGTATTTTTTTAATTGTATATGAGAATAAGAGAATTTTATTTTTGAAGGGCATAGAGGAAAGTATCCTTTAATTTTGCTGACATGGGACTGGAGAATCTTAGACAATCTGTCGTAGTTTACTGACATCTTAGTTTAAGTTGATTATACTCCTCAATGGAAGACTTATTTACAGACCTAATCTCAATTATTAATAGGACACTGGTATACCAGATACTTTGTCTTTATCACAATCATTATGATAATATTTTGCTAGATTTGTTATGTCTCCAGTTAGAATAGAAATGCACATGCTTTTGCCAAGAACCACCTTGTAAGGCCAGAGATGTGAATTTCTTATTTGTCTTGACAGATTTGGAACCAACATGGCAGGAAATATTTAGTTAAGATTTTCTTTTCTACTATTGTAATTTTCAAAATAAAAAGAATGGAAAATTTTAGTTGTAACCAAAGTAATTGCAAAATTCTGCCTAGCCCAAACAAAGAGTTGGGCTACAGTGCTTTGGAAGTAAAGATGTTGTTTTACTTCCCTCTCATATCTTCATTTTCAAAGTTCAAACAGTCGATACGAAACCTTTCAACATGATATCCATATTAATATGTGCTTGGAGACTAGATTTTACATTTTTTTTTTAATTCTTTACTATTTTTTTAGAATTTTTTAAAATCACTGTTTTTCATTAAAAAAAATAGTAAAAAATTCTGAAAATAAATTAAAATAGCAGACAATCTTCTTACCTTTTTTTTTGTAGATGGGAAGTGCCAGTGCAATGGATACACTGTGTGGCCAAGCATATGGCGCAAAAGAGTACTCCCTTCTTGGAATTTACAAGCAAAGAGCCATGCTTATTCTTACACTTTTAGGCATACCACTCGCCGCCATCTGGTTTTACACCAATGAGATTCTTTTAATTTGTGGTCAAGAAGCCGACATAGCATGGGAGGCCGGTATTTATGCAAAATGGATGATACCATCTTTGTTTGCTTATGGTCTCCTTCAGTGCCATGTGAGGTTTCTACAGTCGCAAAACATTGTCTTCCCAGTTATGCTTAGTTCAGGTTTGACAGCCTTGTTGCATATTTTTGTGTGCTGGCTCCTGGTGTACGGGTTGGGTATGGGAAGCAAAGGTGCTGCGCTTGGTAGCGGGATCTCGAATTGGATAAATGTGGCCATTTTGGCAGTTTATGTTAGAATTTCACCAAATTGCAAGAAGACCTGGGTCGGCTTTTCCAAAGAGGCATTTCACGATCTGGTTGAGTTTATTAAGCTTGCAGTTCCTTCGGCTTTGATGGTTTGGTAAGCAAATTTTTTTTTAACTGAATATTTAATTCTGCGGGTAAAATGGAGCTACCATATGAAATCTGAACTGGCTTCTCCTAACAAATGTGCAAGTAAGGTTCGATTAAGCCTCAGTTTGACCCAGTTTACTATTTAAATTATGCCTTTATTGGGTACCTCAGTTTTCTCTTATGTGCTGAACAAGCAAAGAACATTTAGTATTAGTGGCAACCAATTATAGCTCAACAAGGGAAGAAAATTTAGTACTAGGGTAAAGATGTTATGTTTCAATACATCTTTACACTAGATCTTATTCAAATGTGGATTAATATATACAGCTTGGGATGGTGGTCATTTGAATTTCTTGTGCTACTCTCTGGACTTCTTCCAAATCCACAACTCGAAACTTCTGTTCTTTCCATAAGGTGAGGAAATTTTGTTTTGAAATTGTACGGTATAAATATTAAATGTACAACTTATCTTATTTAATCCGTGTGGTTATCTTTTCCAGTCTAAACACAGCTTCATTTGTGTACATGATCCCCTTCGGTCTTGGTGGTGCCATAAGGTTTGTTTAAACTTTTAAATGTATTGAGAACATTGAAATTATGATGTTAAATTTTACACTTTTAAGTAATATTTGCGTATCTTTTTTTGTTTGTCAAAGTACACGTGTATCAAATGAGCTTGGTGCGGGTCGACCGGAAACTGCAAGATTAGCGGTGCAAGTTGTGTTATGCTTGACCATCACAGGAGGACTAATAGTAGGATCTATTTTAATTCTGATTAGAGATATATGGGGTTATGCATACAGTAATGAAGAAGAGGTGGTGAAATATGTGGCCATCATCTTGCCCATTCTCGCAATCTCAAATATGTTAGATAGCATACAGTGTGTGCTTTCAGGTTAAATCAAGTTTTCCTTCAAATATTAGTTTCCATCAACACTTTTTTTTTTTACTTCTTATACTGATCAAAATTACAAAATGAATGAATATTATGAATTTAGGGGTGGCAAGAGGGTGCGGGTGGCAAAAGATTGGTGCATATGTGAATCTGGGTGCATTTTATGCAGTCGGTATACCTTCGGCTATTCTTCTAGCTTTCGTATTCCATTTTAATGGAAAGGTAATTTCCATTTTCCTTGTAAATTATAAATATTATGCTTGTGAAAATTGTGTAATTTTTCCTTGGATATCAGGGACTTTGGATGGGAATTATATGTGGCATATTTGTCCAGGCGGTATTGCTTTTGACCATCACATTATGTACTAATTGGGAAAACCAGGTAATTGTTTATCTGTACGGAATTTTGCATTTTTTTTGTTTTGAGAAAAGTAAAATGCCAAGTCTTTAATATTGAGGTAAAGATTCGTCCATAATTAGTATAGAGGACAACTCTTCGCCAATAAATTATTTATAAATGACATACATCCGGGTTTCTAACTTGCCACCTCTCACATAAAGAGCATTGTCATTGCCACTGAACGGAAGGATGGTTCTTCAAAATTTTGCATTTTAATCTTTTATATAAAACATTTTGATTGAATAGCAATAATTGGTTTAACGACTCTGTTAATTTATGAGATATACTTCATGCATTCACAGGCAAGAAAGGCAAAATGAGAGGGTTTACAGCTCTTCTCTTCCCACTGACATGGTTGCGACATGAGAAACCAAGCACTTATCCAGATTGAACTATCACCAGCAAGATCGCTAAGCTGGAAATTAAAATGGAATACCACGTCTAAAATGATGCACTTAAGTCAGATCGATCAGATATCCAATACAGTTAAGGAGATTAATAATTGTCTCTGTTGGTTCTAGAAATGCTGAGAGCATAGGTTGAGAATAATAGTTCTCAATATTTGGTTGCTAGAATACTGTTGTGTTGAAACTTGTATAACATTATTGAGAATATTAAACAAATAAAATTAGGAATAATTTCTTCTTATACTAAGGTGTCCAGCTTAATTTTTGAAAGGTCCTTTTGTTTTTTTCCCCTTGCAAAAACGCAATTTTTTATTTATTTCAAAGGAAAAATATAGAAGAAGAGCAAACAAAGTAGCTTCCAATTTATGAAACCCATGGGCTACATGAACAGGGCCACGGGCCGAAACAGTTTTGTGTGTAATTGAAATCTCCAGTATATAAAAAGCTTTTTAACTATTGAATAGCTTTCATCAAAAAAAAAAAAAAAAAAAGCCACAGCGCTCTGGTGCATCATCGGTTGCGCCGCGGATAAACAGATCCGGCTCCTCTCCAATTGTACGGAATCATTGGACCATCTCTGTCTCTGCATCCTCCAGTAATGCATATGGACCGAAATTTTTATTTATAGCATAAAAAAAAAACCAAATCACCCGATTTTTTGAGAATTCGAAAAATATCCGGGCGCGTTCTGCAGCCTCAAAGACTGGGGTCCGCCCAATGTCCCTGGCTCCCTGTGGCCCCAAGGTCCGCCAAACACTTATGCGGCCCCTATGCTATATAAAGGAGGCCACTGGAACTCCTTCATTATCCATTCAAGCTTCATTACGATCCCTTCAAGCTCGGATAAGTTTATTCTTCTTTTCTTGTTTCAATTTTTAATTTAGGGTAGTAATTAGGTTTAGGTTTAGATATTAGGATTAGATTTAGGGTTTAGGATTAGATATTAATTTTTACTGATTTAGGGTTTAAAACCAAATTTAATTAGAATAGTACCAAAATATAACTGTAATATGACCAAAATTAATATTTTGAGCACCAAAATTAACTGGTTGAGCATAAAAATTAAATTAGACAATACCAAAATGTTTACGACCATAATTTTATTGTTTCGTAACAAATTTTGACCAAAATTAACTGTTTGACCAAAATTGTTTATGACCAAAATTAGATTATATTAGTCCCAAGGTCGATTAGATTAGAACTAATTTTAAATTACACTTAAGATACCAAAATGGCAATACATTTAATCAGATTTTTTATCATATTTTGCCAAAATTGGTACCAATATTAATAGCAAAAAATTATCAAATACAACATGATATCTAGTAGAGATATATCATCTTCCAGTAGGGATGTACCATCATCTAGTAGAGGTACACAACATGACCATATACCCACTCCGTACGAGATGTCCCAGTATGTCGACAGGGCGATGGCATCTGTCCAGGGTATCCGGAGTCGCACTGACAGGGTCAGCGACTTTCTGTGGTATCCGAACGCGGAGCACTCCATTCTAGAGGCTGCTACTGGAGTAAGTTTTAAAACTAATAACATCATTTTTTTTTTCTATGAATATTGAATGAAATCAATGAATTTTGAAATGCAGGGTTTGGATGCAGCTACAGTTCATCACAACCGCATGTCGATGAAGTACCAGACGGCGTACGGAGGGACACTGCAGGCGATGAGGCTCTACCAGCTATCGCAGATGACCAAGGAGATACACAAGGAGGGATTGTCTTCCGGTCTCATTGAACGGTGGCGTCCCGGGACGCACACCTTCCATCTCCTCCATGCTGAGATGACAGTCACCCTACAGGATGTCAATTGTCTGTGGGGTATGACTATTATTGGGGTGCCTATGACGGGCATCGAGTACGGGGACTTCAGACATTTGTGCAGTGAGTTGCTGGGGTACTCGCATGCGGAGCTCCAAAAAGAGAAGAAGAAAGTGAGAAGATCTAGATCTCGCCCAGCTCTATCAGCTTAGCGAAGTTGAGGGTCAAATTCAAGGAGTATCCGGATTGTCCAGATCAGGTATGTAAAAACTATCTTATTTTGTTGTCAAAATATCAAATTTACTTCTAATTTAGATGAGATAATATCAAAAAATGTTCGAATTTAAATAAATAACAGTCGATCGTTGATCATTACCTGCGCGCGTATATTTTGGAGATAATTACGTGTCGGCTGTTTCCGGATTCACACGGAGATTATGTGCGACTGTGTTACTTTGAGCTATTGCGCGACTTGTCTGCCGCAGGCCGATACAATTGGGGTGCTGCTACTCTAGCGTGCTTATATAGGTACAAAATTTACTCTTATAATTTATTAATTTTTGTAGTGTTTTATATTTTAGTACTAACACTAATATTGTATAGGGGTCTTGACAATGCTTGCCTGAAGAAGAATAAGATCTTTATTAGACCATGCATGTTGCTGCAACATTGGTCCTACGTGCATTTGATTGTTGGCCGCCCAGTGCCGACTAATAAGGAAGATGTGCCGAAGTGGGGTCAACCCGATACAGATAACTGCCCTGCATACGGCGTCAAGTACTGCTTCCTGAAGATTTGGGTCGGGTCAGCGCATAGCGCATCACTCGGCATCACATTCTAGAGACAGGAGATCAAGCATCTGAGAAATGATCCAAAGTATGTGACCTGGGAACCCTACAGAGAATATGTAAGTATTTTTTTAATTTTGATCCAAAAAAATTTGAAATTTAGTTGTTTGGATTGATATTAGGTTTCAAATCTGTAAATTCAGGTTGAGGTAGATAGGGTACACCGGTGCTTGATGGAGTTACTGCCAGAGCGATGTCGGTAGCAGAAGCGTTTCAGGCGTGTAAAGGTGCCGCTCATATGTTTTCAGGTACCATAATTTTACTTAATTAATTTTTGCCACAACAACTTAATTTCATAACATAATTAAATATACAGATTGTCGAGCACCACTACCCCGGACGGGTCATGAGACAGTTCGGTTGCATCAGTAATGCCTGCCACCAGCACCGATTAATGAGATGCTATGGCGACAGCTTCATCTACCGAGGGACATAACTATGGGCAAGAACTGGGTCGTTGTGCATGCTATTTACGTGGCCCAGACAGGAGCACCAAACCCCCCTATAGCTGAGCAAGACCGTCCTATGGATGTGGCGCCGATGTAAGAATTATTTGTTGAATTTAATTATTAACTACAGTTTTTCTGATTGTAATATCTGACATTTTTGTAATTCATGCAGACCATGCAGAGATTGGTACCAGGATAACTGTGCGTACACCGTATATCTGGAGGTGTGTATCGCCGACAATCCTCATGAGCGGGTACTGAGGCCAAGGGATCAGAGAAGACATATCCATGGTATTATCTCCGCCGGCGCACCGTTCGCATGTGCAGTATGTTTAATGTTAAATTTCTAATTAAAAACTTATAATATTTATATTTGTACAACATTTATATAATGTTTTTTTGCAGGCCTTATATCTGGTCAAGAGTTGTGTCATAGCGGCAACGATGGCCACGATGAGGGGCTGGAAGAGGCTCGGGAAAGCCATTCTCAAGCACAACGTACCCGTTGTGCCAATGTGGGTACAGGTCGCGCCTCGACTCTCTACTCAGATGCGCTGGCTTAGGCGGGTGTGATGCGATAGATGACATATCCGACGAGCCTGATATCTACGTCCCGTACGCTGGTGACGGTGCGTTGTTTGCAGCTGTCCAGAACACTGAGACCATCAATCAGGCGTTCGACCGAGGTGTAGAGGCATTATCCCGAGCTGCAGACCAGGCCATGCCTACTCAGGATGTCGAGGTATAATTGTAATTAAAATACATAACTATGATTTTTATTTCAAAATTATTGATTAACTAATTTGTAAGTTACTGCAGAGCGATGAGGACGACCTGTCGCATTACGACATCTCCACAGATTTTGGCACAGATGGAGATGGACTGTATTCTCAGGATTACAGTCCTACCCAGATAGAGTCGCTTGCTTATCAGCTAGGGTATGTTCAGACAGAGCCATTCCCGGAGATTCCTGGGTCTCGCACACAACAGGCATCGTACCCTTCGCTCGACGATAACCCAACAGGCGTTTTTATTCACGCAGGGTGAGTCTGGACAGACTACGGTTTTTGGTCCTGGAGTCCAGCATACATCCGAGATTGAGGAGATTTAAGATGAGTCGGTCCAACTGGTTTAGCCAGAGGATGTCCATGCAGAGGACTTTACAGACTAGCAGATAATGACGAGACACCACTCTCCAGGTGGGGTCGAGGGTTCAGGAAGAAGAAGGCGAGGACGGTATTTAGTTCTGACCCGTAGGCTTTGATTTGTACTTTGTTAGATGTTTTGTCAGATACTGAAACTTATTGTTAGATACTGTCACTTATTTATTGCTTTGTTATTTATTTAATTTGTGTTTTAGTTATTTATTTATTTTGTTCATTGTACCATTATCTCTTTGTACACAAACAATATTTCAAACGAACAACATTTCTAAAATAAACATACTCATAGGATAGATACAACAACAAAATATTCTCAAAATAACGACATTTAACACAAAATAACAACTACACATAATATATATAAACAACATAAAAAAATAAAAACCATAAAACCAAAACAAAAAAAACATTTATGCTTAAAGAAAAAGGAGGGGCCGCATAGGCGTTTGGCAGAGAACGCCTAAGCGGCCCATGTATTTTTCGAATCTTCCTAAAATCAGAGTGATTTGATTTATTTTTTATTTATGCTAGAAATAAAAATTTTGAGAGTAGAAAAAGCGAATCCGTATCACCCAGATACTGAGATACCTGAGGTGCAGGTGTTAAATCCGGACCGTTCTTTTAACTTGGCACGACTCTTAAAGCAGCCCCTACAGTTACAAATTACAATAAGTACCGAATTAAATTTGGCTCATCTAGAATTAATCTGGGCCGTCATTATTTTAGATTGCACCTCAGTTACCTGGGCAGACGAACTAAAAAAAACAGCTAGATACTACTGCATGTTTTCTTTTTTTTTTTTGAGGTGAAGCCCTTAGGCATAATTCATTGAAAGCAAATATGCAAAGAAACAGTTACATAGTGATCTCCCACCTAGCAGCAGAAATCCGCTAACTGCTTCTTACCTAAAGATCATTGTAAAACTCTACTACAGGAATTAAAATAAAGAAACCCTGTCAGGCAAAGACCTTCTAACTGCTACCTGACTACATTTTAAAGAGACATTACAAAGTAAGGACTTAATCATAATTCTAATTACTGCAAGGAGATAAAGTTCCCATCCAACTTATGCTGCACTTCCAGATGCGCAATCTGGCACTGTATTGGTGTACCTGCTTCTTCTTTCCCCGATCTTCTGGCCCAGTTTGCCAATGCATGCGGCGTATTCATTGCCTCCCTTGTTATGTGCTGTATTATCACTCTACTTTGCAGTTGCTGTTGCCACCGTATACATCTTTGTACTGTTTCGGCTGACTGCCAAGACGGTAAGTTTTGTGTTTGCCCCTCCTGTACCGCTGTTTGAAGAACCTTACAGTCAGTAAAAACCACAAACCTCCCTTCTTGGCTTGCCTGCCCAATGTAGCACAAAGCTTGTAGCAGTGCCTCTGCCTCTGCATGAAACGCATCAACCCCAGCCCGTTTGCCGTAATGAACAAACACCAGGTCCCCTCTCCTATTATATACTGCCATACCTATCCCGGTACCATGTTTGGCATCCCAAGAACCATCCGTTAGAATGACCCTTACGCCCTGTGGAACTTCCGTCGGCTGACGGCTCTGTGATATAGCAATGATGGGTTGGATGGTCCTTTGCGTTGATGAGGCCCTTTTTAATATCCCCGGTGGTGGTATTTTCTTACCCCCGATCACCTCCTCATTTCGTGCTTTCCAAAGTTCCCACATTAAATTGCAAAACATTACCTTTTGGTCGCTGTCGAGATTGTCATTGATCATTAGAATAGTCTCCGAAAAATTTAATGGTAATGCTTCCACCCTGAGCGCAAAAGATGACATATACCATGTCAGTCTCGAGACTGGACAGAAAAACAGAAGATGCATCACAAATTCATTCTCCTGCCCACATCTTGGGCAAATAGCACTCCCTTTTCGCATTCTTCGGGACAATTCCTGTGTTGTTGCCAATCCGCCCTGTAGTGCCCGCCAAACGAAAATGATAATTCGCGGGATAACTCCTTTCCATTTCCATATTGCCTTTAGAGCTTTTTTGGTGTTCGGGTTATATGATATGTGTGCCGTGGCTTCTTTGATGATGTGTTTGTATCCTTCTTTTACTGTGTACCTTCCACTTTTCCCGGGCAGCCATATGAGGCGGTCCCTCAGGATCGAGTGCTGTACCGGCTTCCTGGCTGTGGTTTGGATTTGTTGTACCGCACTCACTCCTAGTAAATCTGCAATTACCTGCGATTTCCACTGTCCCGTTTGCCGGTCAAGTAGAGCTGCCACGGTAATATTCATCCGGCCTTGCCTATGTTGCCCTTGACGTTCCCATCCGTCATACCATGGCTGTCCCTGTACCTGGACCTTCCCTCCATCCGCAATCACCCATCGGACCTGGTGTGACATTATCTCCTCTGTTCTTGTAAGGATTTCCACAAAGCGCTCGTATTTATCCTGACAGCACCCTCCCAAAAGGACCCCTGGGGAAAGTATTTGGCTCTAAGAATTTCGACCCAAATTTTTCCTTGACTTGCCACTAATTGCCATACTAACTTTTGTATCAAAGCTTGATTAAAAGCTTCGACACTTTTAATGCCCAGGCCCCCTTCTTCTTTATCAGCACACAATTTATGCCAAGCCACCATTGCCAAATACCGCTCTTTGCCTAACTTTCCCCACATAAATCTTCGCATAATACCCTCTAGCTCCGTGATGGTTTTTTTGCTTAATTTCTCCACGGACATATAATAAACCGGGATCGAATTTAGCACCGATTTGAGCAAGACCATTCTACCTGCGTGGGATAGTAAGTTTATTTTCCAACCAGCCAACTTGTCTTGAAATTTTTGTTTCAAAAGTTCACTTGTATATCTTTGTTGGGATCTTCCAGGTGCCAAAACTATGCCCAAGTATTTCTCCTTATTCCCTGCCACCTTTGCATTTAATACTTGTAGTATCTCATTTCTTTTATCGTTTGTGCACTTTTTACTGAACCACACAGTAGATTTCAATGGATTTACCTCCAGACCCGAGTATTTAGCAAAGTTTTGAAAGATTGTTATGTATGCCGCTGCCTCGGCCCCGGTTGCGCGTCCCATGACCACCAAGTCATCCGCATAGATCGAATGAGTCAAAATCGGTGCTGACTGTGTTAATTTGATCCCCATGATAGCTCTCTGTTGTACCGCTTTGTTAAGGCTCCTTGTAAGACACTCCATCACCAAAATGAATAGATATGGACTTAGCGGGCACCCTTGTCTTAGCCCACGGTTTGGCTTGAAGAAACCGCTTCCATGGCCATTGACTTGCACCGTTATCCTACTATTTTCCATGCACCGGCGCACCAGGTTGATCATAGTATCCGGGATTTGTACCGCCTTCATGGCTGCCCAAACGAAACTCCATTTAACAGTATCAAAAGCTTTTGCGACATCGGCCTTTAGTAGAAACGCATCTTCTATATAATCCGGGCTTTGGAAGGAATGTAGAATTTCTCTGACCAATATGGCATTGTCAGCGATGCTCCTTCCTTTAAGGAAAGCCGTCTGCGTCGATGAGATGATTTTTCCCATATGCCGTTGTAGTCGATTTGCTATGATTTTCATTTGTAGGCGGTACATTATATTTCCAATGGTAATCGGCCTAAAATCTCTTGGCTCTGCCGGTTCCTCTGTTTTTGGTATGAGCACAACATTACTTCCCATCCAGTCTGCATTCGGTTTGCATGTTTGAAACACTTCCTGTATTTGCTGAACTATTACTTGCCTAACCTCCTCCCAGTGGTGTTGCAGGAACCGAGCATGTATCCCATCCGGCCCCGGTGCCTTGTCCGGGCCCATCTGAAAAAGCACCTCTTTCACCTCCCTTTCTGATGGAGTGCGCATAAGGGCCTGTTGATCCGTCGGTGGTATTGTCTGGCCCGACTCAAAAGCAATTTGTGCAAAGAACTCCGCCGCATCTGGCTCAGGTTGGGCTTGGTTTGGGCTGTACAGACCTCTAAAATAAGCAACAAAAACTCTTCTCACTTGAGTCTCATCAGAGACCCATTCTCCATCATCATTCTTTATTCTTAAGATCATATTTCTCCTTTTTCGGTTTGTTGCTGTTGTATGAAAGAAAGCTGTGTTTCTATCACCATGACATGCCCATTGCATTTTTGCCCGCTGCCGCCAATACATTTCAAGTTCCTCTTCCGCTTTATTTATTTGAGTAAGGCACCACTCTTCAACCTGCGCACTTTGCTGATTAGGATGTAGGGTTTGGTTTGCATATAGGACTGCTTGTGCCTCTTTAGGTCGGTTTTGAGGTGAGCGTTGCTCTCTGGCCCAATTTCGAATTTTTGCACTCATGCAGTCTATTCTTTCCTGCCACGGAACTTGTGGAGATCCCCTCCAAACCTCTTGCCATGCTTCTTTGAACCCCTCTATTCCAAACCACCATGATTCCATTTTGAACGGTCTTTTCCTTTGCCTATGACCTCGCAGCCGTAGCATGATAGCCGCGTGGTCACTATGTAGGCGAGGCAAGTGCGTTACATACGCCTCTGTAAATAATTGTAACCAACTGACTGTCGCCACTACTCGGTCCAATCGCTCAAAAATCGATGCTGACGTGTTTCTTTTATTTGTCCATGTGAATGCCGGGCCTTTGAACCCGAGATCCACTAGACCCCCCTCAAACAAAAATTTTTTGAAGTCTCGGCAATTTTTATCCAACACCGGGTCGCCACCCACCTTTTCTTCCTCATCCACTATCGCATTAAAATCTCCTAGAACACAAACCGGGCCACTGCTGTCAATGATACCCAGAATTTTCCTCCAAATTTCTGGGTTCCGAGAGTGGCCCGGATCTCCATACACACACACTAATTCCCACCGCTGTCCATCTACCTGTGTTACCGTAGCATGTATAATCGACTTACTTTTCGATTTAACATCTACAGTGGTGTTTCTATCCCACAACAAACACACTCCTCTAGACCGGCCTCTAGCCGGAACAAAGGAAAAATTCTCCAAAGGCATGTCTTGGAAAATTCTGTTGGATTTCAAAATTGAACATTTTGTTTCGGAAAGGAAACAAATATTCGCTCGCACCGATTGGAGTAAGGATTTAAGGAACTGAATTTTTCGGGGGCCTCCGATACCCCGACAGTTCTAAGAAATAATACTCATTGATCTTGTGGAGGCGGTCCATGACTCGCCTCCACTGCACGTTTCTTACTCACATGGCCAATGCTTGATTCTTGATCATCATCGGCCTCAAATATTACCAACTTTCTCCCACTGCTAGTCTCCATGTAGTCATTTTCGGCAGGCCCTGAATTTAAGCCCATTCTCTTTTGAGCCAGGCTCCTCTCCCCTGGACCCGAGGTTTGTGAGCCTTTACCTTTATCGGGCTGCTGTTGGTGAGTCCCCAGGCCCAATATGGTTCGGTCCATCTGCTGGCCCAACTGCAGTCCCCGTCTATTTTTAGGGCCGATATCCCTGCCTCTGAGTTCATCTTGTAAGCCAGTTTTGGGCCTCTGGTCGGGGGGTGGTATTTCCGCTTGATACTGTGGGGGCTGTTGCTGATTGGTATCACGGGTTTGTTTTTCCGGAATCAAGGTGTGATCATTTATCCAGTTTCCCACTCGATTAAGCGAAATCTGCTGGTATACCTCATTATCTTTGAATCTCGGATCCACTTTGAGTCGCTGGACCCGCACCTTATCTACGCAGCCTTCTATGTCGTGCCCGAGTTTTGAGCAGAACATACAGATTCTGTTGAGCCGCTCATACACAATATAGGCAGTGAATTGTCCCAGTACCGGATTTGTAACCTCCATTTTATCTTTGAGAGGTTTATCTATTGGAAGCGATAACCGGACTTTATAGCACCTGCTCCCCGCAGTACAATGTTCAGTTACCTCGGATAAAACTGTCCCCAGGTCCGAAGCTAGCAGCTCCACCCCCTCCTTTTTGACTGACTCCATTGGTATGCGGTGCCACTGTGTTGTTATCTCGATGTGGTCAACATTCGGTCGCTCAAGGTCGTCCGGTCCGTGAACCCTCCTGATGGCAATCGCGTCTTCACGGTAATTCCACATGCCTCGGTGCAATACGTATAAGAGATCCTTTTCTCTCAAAAAATGGATTTTGAAAGTGTTTTTTGCCACCATGGAGATATCTGTCTTTGGTTCTACTCCCCAGGCCTTAAGCATTGTCTTTTTAAAATTGGCCTCAACAACAGTTCTATCAGTGATGACCGTTGCTAAGGCACAAAGGGTCCAGTTGGTGTGATGTATCGAGCTCTGTGGGAGGTCAACAGGTTGTGAGGGGTTAAGGGAAGCAAACTGCAGTAGAAACTCTTCATCTGCCGCATCCATGTTTTCCGGTGATTTGTGAGGTTGGGTTTTAGAGTTCTCTGGCTGTTTGAGGGTTTGAGTAGAGTTTGGGGGGAAATAAGGTGGGATGTATGAGTGGGTTTTGTGTGAATATTTTATGCTATTGGTTTCAGCCGTGGAATTTTTAATGCAACTATTACACCTTGAGCTACCTTCTGCTGGAGTGGGCTGGATTTGGGCTTTGACATTTTCATTTATTGCGCCAGCCTGTGGTGGGAGATATTGCGGTCCTTGATGCATATTATTTTGTTGTTGTAGGCATAATGTACATGTTGCTTTTGTGTGTACTTTATCGCAGGTCTTTTTTGGTGTAAGGTGTACCTTCTCTGTGGTAGCGTGTGTAGGTGCACTGTTCCGTTGGGCTGCTTTCGGCTGGGAGGTAGTGTCTGGAGTGGTTTTCGGTCTTGTCCTGTTGCCCGTATTGATTGAGGGCTTTTCAGTTGCTTGTAAAGGTTGGGCCTGTTCACTCAGTTTTGGTAGGACTAGTTGGGATTTTGTGTGGCGCCGGACTACATGGGTGCCAACAAAGAGGGCAGTGCTTAGTAGCCGTTGACAAGCCACAGGAACATCTCCTATTCGAATTGCCACATCGCTTTCTGTTTCAGCCAATGCTTTCCAGGCCCCTTGGTTTTTGTTCTCCGATGCATGGTGCATCTGTCCTCCATTTGCATCTCCATTTGCCTCCTGTTGGCCGATTGCACTATCATGGCTTTCTGAGTGTTGGTCCACCACCTGTTGGTTAGCCCCTGTATGAGATTCCGTTGACGAGGATGCAGATGATGGTGGGGGGCTCCTCACTGTTTGGGTATTCATTAATTTTTCATGGGCAGCCAGGAGGGATGTTCTGGGGTCGTCATCCTGACCTGGTTCATAATTCGCGTCCGGTGGTGGTTCATTAATGTACTCCCAAGCATTAATATGGAAATAACACTCTTTCCAGTTTTGGCTATATGGCAGGATAGTGGAGAAAGGGATTCTTTTGGGGTCGATACAGACGACAGAGATATTCAGTTGGGTTTGATCTTCACCCCACATATTCTCATCATTTATGTGGAATGCATACCCGAATGGGGCCGTGACCATGTGCACGAAGAAAGGATGCCAGAATTCCGGTGGGAACTCAGTGATTGTTATATGCACCCTGAAGAGCTTTGGCTGACTGTGAGCTCCTCTCCTGATGTCCCATGGCTCCATTACCCACCCCGACTCATAGCACCATTCAGCCCCTTCGGAGATGACTACTCCCCTATCTAACTCATGAGGTAGGTATATAGTGTGAATGTCTAAGGACCTCTGTTTTTGCGGAAAACGTTCCGGCGGTCCCCCATATTGCCCAGCTAGATACCCCTGTACTTCCCGTATACATCCCGCCCCATGACAATTCCAATCCACCGCTCTGACCAGAATTGCCCTGTTGAGATCATTGACAATGTTGTTGTACATTCCGTTCGTTGGGAGGTATACGCATCCCTTGTTAATTTGCTTGTGGCTAAAAGGGAAGTGTCTTTCCATATTCCGTTGCATATTGATTTGGTGGTAGAAATTGTTTTAGTTTTACTTGGGTATTTTGGCTGTGAGGAAAAACAAATAATCCGGAAGAGAATAGCAGGGATTGACAGTAGTAAGAAAAGAAAGAACAAAGTTCGGAGGAGAGTACAGTAAAGAAACAAACAGAATGAAACTGGGACGAGTTACTGCTGGGATAGCTTTTGCATTAAGTGAGTATGAGGTAGGTAGGGAGTGAGTTTGGTGGGGATTTTTAATGGTGGATCTGTTGTAGAGGAGTTTGTCTCTTAGGTTGCGCTCAGAATCGCCTCGCCAATCGCCCAGATTTCTCTCATCTTCCTTTACTCAGGTCCTGAGCCGATACTGCTGCATGTTTTCATTCCCGATGTAAAAGGTATCATAGGAAATATTATATCTTTTCTGAAAGAAATAATATTTTTTTTGTGCGTAAATTTCTCATTATTGTTGAAGACGCCGACATTTTTATTAATATCCAACATAAAATAAAATAAGAAATATCAGATGTATCCCGTTATCATGGGTATTTTTAGAAAGAGGAGGGTTCAAATGCCTCCATTTTTTATTGTCTCCATCATTTCTCTGTTTTTAAAAACTTTAACAACTCAAAATTTAAAACTTAAAGTCAAAATAAAACCGTTGGATATGATTTACATCTTTTATCTATGCACGTGTAAAAAATTATGACATTTTAATTTTATTTTAGTTGTCATCAAAAGCTTGTAAAAAAAACGTACTAATGTGGATAATTTCTAGACGTTGATTTTTCAACTTATTGATTCACATAAAAACAAAATCGAAATGTGATAATTTTTTTATGAGTACATAGATAAAATGATGTAGATCATATCCAACGGTTTTATTTTGACTTTTAAGTTTTAAATTTTGAGTTATTAAAGTTTTTAAAAATAGAGGCATAGTGGAGGCACAAAAAATGGAAGCATTTGAACCCGCCAGTCAGAGTTTTTTTGTATTTTTTTTTAATATTTGTTAGATTATCTCTTTTGATGTATAATTAGTATAATTATACTAAAATACGCTAAATTGCAGTAATTATGTTAAATTACGCTAAATTACGCTAATTACGTTAAATTATGACAATTACACTAAATTACGCTAAATTACTCTAATTCCGCTAATTACTCTAACTCCGCTAAATTACACTAATTACGCTAATTATGCTAAATCCGCTAAATTACGCTAATTACGCTAATTATGCTAATTAGGCTAAATTCTACTAAATTTCGCTAAATTCCGCTAAATTACGCTAATTACGCTAATTACGCTAAATTACACTAAATTACGCTAATTACGCTAAATTACGCTAATTACGCTAAATTACGCTAATTATGCTAAATTACGCTAATTACGCTAAATTACACTAATTAAGCTAAATTATGCTAATTACGCTAAATTACGCCAAATTACGCTAATTACGCTAAATTAGGCCGATTTTGTGCCATCTTTCATAAACCGTAAAAAATAGTAAAAATTGGTATTCTACAAGTTCATTATATAACCAATTTACTGAGCTACTTAGATCGAAAAATAGAAATGAAAATCTTAATTGAAAACTTCAACTCAAGTTTTGAGGCTCTTTTCTTTATTTTTTATTAATTCTGAATTTCAAAAAATGGCAAAGCGATCACCGACGCATGCATATTTTCGCAAGCTTTCCGAAAAGTGGTCATTTGCTAAAATCGAACACTCGAGCACCGTTTTATGGCCGTTTAAAATTCCGTCGTCGTTTTTCGCCTTCTCAGTGAAGATATCGTCTCACCCTTGTCCTAGCCTCGCCTGTTTACGAGAGATGTCTTAGATAAATACATGTACAACATACATGTGCTTTAGAAATGAGAGAAATGACTTAAAAAAATAGATATAGATGCATTATAACAAAAAGACACAGATCGAAACTTGTTGGAGCATTCATAAACATCCGTCTGAAAGAAAAATGTTTCTCATTTAGCTTTGAAATAACTAAAATAATATTTATTTATTTACTTATTCTTAATGGATTTTGGATTCGGATTGTATCATATTTTTAGTAAGACCAATATAGACCAAAATCAAACAATAAGAGTATCCAAAAAGAGAGAAATTTAGCGTAATTTAGCGTAATTTAGAGTAATTTAGAGTAATTTAGCGTAATTTTAGCATAATTTAGAGTAATTTAGCGTAATGTAGCGTATTTTAGTATAATTATGCTAATTATACATCAAAAGAAGTAATCTAATAAATATTTAAAAAACAAACACCCTGACCGGTCTTTTTTGGCCGGTCGAATTTTTAATCCAACCGGCCAAAAAATGGCCGGTTTGGACATTTTTAAAATAACCAAGAAGTTTGAGTACATTTGATATTTTTTTATTTTATGTTGGATATTAATAAAAATGTCGGTTGAAGACGGCTTTATTATACATAAAATTAAACACTTCATATTTTTTTCAACTTTATATTTTTAGCACAAATAACATATTTTTTCCTAAAATACACGTCAGCAATACAAATAATTTTTCTCCTAAAAAAATAAGAAAGATGGTATGTTTTTCTTCTAAAAGTTACACATAAGAGCTAGATTATAAAGGCATCAAAATTCTCAAAATGGAATTTATCTAATTTTCAACAAAAACAAAAAATAAAAAAATAAAGTTTTGCAATTAAACTCGTATTCATCTACTTAATATTTTATTACACTCCTTAAAAATAAGGTAAATTATTGACTTTAATCATTTTTTATTTTTTATATAACGGAAGGACGATAAGTAAAAACACCGGTATAAAGTTTGTGAGACATTATTAAGATGTGAATCTTTATCGTTTATGAAGGCATTAAACCAATATTATATGAGAATAATTTTTCATATAAACCGTTAAAGATTATTGCCAAGTGTCACAATCTAAAGTATTTAGGTTGATCCAATAATTCCATATCATTGGAGAGGAGCAAGATCCCCAGATAAACTGAACTTATCACTGGTATCAATTATCAGTTGCGCTTGCCCCTCATCTCATCTCTGTTTACTCGCTCCTCTCCATTCGAATGGCCACTTGTACTTTTTCCTCTAAACCCTTCCTACCATCCCTACATTTCTCTAAACGCCCGCTTGCCTCCATTTCCCCCTTCTCCCGGCGCATCTCCGTCTCTGCCTCCGCCACCACTGCCACTTGGACCCCGGCGCCGCTCTCTCTTGTCTCTCCCGCTACGTCAGACTCATCCGTCTTCCATGTCGTCGTTGACCTTTCCTCGTCCCCTTCTCTTTCCACCTCGTACTCCGCCCCGGGACAGTATCTCCAGTTGAAGATTAGCGGGTCCGAATCCAAACCCGCTTTTATGGCCATTGCCTCTCCCCCTACGGTTGAAGGGAGGTTCGAATTTTTGGTGAAGCGAGTTCCTGAATCGACCGCGGAGCTGGTTTGCGGGTTGAAAGAAGGGGATTTGGTGGAGCTTGGACCCGTTATGGGAAAAGGTTTTCCAATTGAGAGAATCGAGGGACCTGAAGTAGTGGATACTGTTTTTATTTTCGCTACTGGTACAGGTATCAGGTATAATTTTATCTCTGGCTTTCATGTTCCCCACTTTCAGTAGAGTTTTATTTCTGATTTCCATATATCAATTTACTGCTAGTGCTTCAGAAAATTTAATATTATTTGGGCTTGATTTTTAGAAGTTTTAATTTTTTGTTGACTCAAGTTTTCTTTCTTTATCCTTTGATGATAGTGCAATCCGATCCCTTATAGAATCAGATTTTCCTACTAATAAAAAAGCTGATGTGAGGCTTTATTATGGAGCCAGAAACCTCCAAATTATGGCCTATCAGGTTCATATCATCTCATTCTGTCTACTTCTTTTATTTTAATTATTAGAATTTCTTAAAGAATGTTGAGATCATCAAGTTTGCCAATTGGTATTTCTATAACATACCTGCTATTAACTAGTAAACCTACATTGTCCATATGAGGATTTTCTAAACCAAAGTCATATGCTAACATGGCTTCGTTTGTTAATAAAATATTTAATTATTCAGGATCGGTTTGAAACTTGGGAGTCTAGTGGTGTGACAGTAGTACCAGTTTTGTCCCAACCTGATAATTCATGGATAGGCGAGACAGGCTATGTACAGGTACGAAATCCAGTGATCCACTATATACTGCTTTCTTTTCACTTTTTTGTCCAAATTTATTAATAATAATTACCTTTCATCAAATATTACCTGTCTGACTGAATATGTTTTGGTCCAGAAACAATGATTTTGTACCTATCTAAAAATGATAGTAAAAAATTTCCGAAAAATATAAAATTTACTCTCCAAGAATATTTTAATATGGATATTATGTTGAGCGGTTCGGATCGACTGGTTGGACTTTGAAAACGGAAACAAAAGATGTGAGGCACGATGAGCCATGAAAGACACGAGGCATTTTAACCCTCTTATCTATATGCTCCAAATAAACTCATACTAAAAGATGCTTAAAGAAATTTACACAGCCTAAATTCAAGCAGGAATATGGAGTTCTTTTTGTTAGCTTTAAATATGTTATTTCTTGAAATCTGTCAGAATGCTTTTTTGAGAACTAAGCCGGCTTTGAATCCTTCGTCAACCGGAGTAGTGCTATGCGGTCATAAGCAAATGGCTGAGGTATGTAATAGTTTGTTTTCCATAAATTGTGGTGTAGTAGATATTTTTTTTTGGTTAATTTGGCTTACTTCTTTTAAAAATTATTCCTTCTGTTTACAATAGAAATCTCTGTTTGAGGATATAGCTGGGAGTATGGGACAAAATGGATACTTTAACCTTACCAATGAGTTATCCTTTTATAGGGCTAGTTTCAATCAGTCAAATTCAGAGGTTGCAGTGTCTAATTTTTGTACTTCTACCAACACTGCATACTGGTACCAGAATTAGCTGTTGGTTTTGTACTGATACAGTCATAAATTAAGGCACCTCTTAGAAGCTTAAATTGAAGTTTATTGTTTATAGTGAAATTTTACAAGTTATATTTTGTTTTTTTAGGAAATAACATCTGCTCTTGTGGATGATGGTGTACCAAAAGATAAAATTCTGATGAACTTCTAATTTTGGTGATACATATTCTTCTGTGTTTTGAAAGTTTGCATCTTGTTCTATTTGTTAACGTAAGCACAAAATGGAATTATTGGATTCAATTTCAAAGCATCCGATACAACGTTATAACTTGTATAAGCACACATGAAATATTCAACTTTTGAAGTTATAATTATTATGAGTTTATGACAGAATTTTGTTTCATTATGTAAAGTTAATTCATGTTCTGAAATGCCAAGGGATAACTAAAAGTAGTATCAATGAAACCCTTTTATTTGTTTATCCGACCCATATTCAATAAGACAAGTATGAGTAAGAATTTTTTTTTCGTTAACTTAACAGGTATGAATATGGGTAAGAAAATATATTTGTTAGCTTATGGGATAAGGTTATGGGGAAGAGTTATTTTAAAACATCAATCCCCAACTCTATTTAGCAGATGAACAAAATATCTCAAGACATCCAATTACTCTGTTAATTCTGCAGAGTCCTTTAATGCAAGAAAAGAAAAAACTAAAAAGTTGGAATTCATAATCATACGTCAACTACGGTCATCTCATTGTGAACTAATTAGAACTTTATGTTTATTGAGATTTTAAAATGCAAATTGCCTTGGGGTTGAACTCTGATCCCTCCATTAAGAGGCGATTCGGAAAATCCAATATCGGACGGTTACAAATATCCTGCTATAATGTTATTCCTGCTTCAAAGGGAGATGAACAAGTAGCTCAATTTAAAGGAGTCGTTTTCAAAATTTATTCACTATCTCTAACCAAGAAGCCCGCGTTCAATGGTATGTAAATAGGGGTGTCAACGGGTACGGGTGGAAGAATTTTTGTCAGCGTATCCGTTATAAATTGTTCTTATTAATCGTTACGAATTATTTTATCCGTATCCTACTCTTATCTATTATGATTGTCGGATAATAAAACAGTAGAAGATAAATAACAAGCAATACTAATATAATAATTATTTTTATTATTTATTAAATAAAACATTAAAACGCATTCATTTCACATGTATATACATGTTTTAAAGGTCTAAACTTTATTGGAATTTGTTGGAATTCATTTACGTGTTTTAATAGTAAATTAAGTTTTACAAAGCTACATAGGATGATCAATTGTCTAAGTTCAAATATTTTAATAAAATGTATTTTCTGAAAAGACCAAGAGTAAAAGAATGGATATTCATTGCTCATTAATATATATAATATATATCTATAGAAATGGGCTAACTTGCTTTGGGAATTAAAGAGAGTGTCTTACTTCCCCCTCATATCTTTAATTTCAAAGTTCAAATAGCTGATTTGAACCTTCTAACATGTTCTTCATATTAAAATATGCTTGGAGACCAAATTTTACATTTTTTTGAAAAGTTTTTACTATTTTTTCAGAATTTTTGAAAATCATTACTTTGCTGAATTTTTTTTATTTTTTATTTAATAAAAATTGTGATTTTCAAAATTCTGACAAAACAGTAAAAAAATTCCAAAAAAATATAAAATAAGGTTTCCAAGCACATTTTAATATGAAGATAATGTTAGAAGGTTCGAATCGACTATTTGGACTTTGAAAATGAAGATATGAGCTAAAAGTAAAACACCATTTTTAATTCTTAAAGCAAGTTAGCCCATATATATATATATATATATATATATATATATATATATATATATATAGAGGAGGGTTAAAATGCACCCTCTTTTTGTGCTCCTAACGTGCACCCTCCCCTCATATCTTCATTTCAATGTTCAAATAGTCGATTCGAATCTTCCAACGTGTTCTTCATATTAAATGTGCTTGGAGACCAAATTTTACATTTTTTGGAAATTTTTTACTATTTTTTCAGAATTTTTGAAAATCATCACTTTGCTGAATTTTTTATTATTGTTTAGTTTAATAAAAAATTCTGAAAAAATAGTAAAAATTTCCAAAAAATGTAAAATTTGGTCTCCAAGCACATTTTAATATGAAGAACACGTTGGAAGGTTCGAATCGACTATTTGAACTTTGAAAATGAAGATATGAGGGGAGGGTGCACGTTAGGAGCACAAAAGGGAGGGTGCATTTTAACCCTCCTCATATATATATATATATATATATATATATATATATATATATATATATATAGAGAGAGAGAGAGAGAGAGAGAGAGAGAGTGAGAGTGGCTAATATCAAAACGTTTGCACCAAGGCCCTCGTGCAACTAAGTCGTTTTCGAATTTTTAAAGTCCAAACAGTCGATCCAAACCGTTAGATGTGATCTCTATATTAAAATCTGCTTGGAGACCAAATTTTACATTTTTTTTGTTTTTGTTTACTATTTATTAAGCCACTTTGAAAATTGCTGATCACATGGTCCAGAATTTGGTTGCACTGTTTTTACTGTTCACCCGGATCAGCAATTTTCAAAGTGGCTTAATAAATAGTAAAAAAAATTTAAAAATGTAAAATTTGGTCTCCAAGCAGATTTTAATATAGATTGAACATCTAACGGTTTGGATCGACTGTTTGGACTTTGAAAATCCGAAAACGACTTGGTTGCACGAGGGCCTTGGTGCAAATGTTTTGATATTAGCCACTCTCTCTCTCTCTCTCTCTATATATATATAGAGTGATGCTACGGTGCTTTAGGAAGTAAAGAGGGTGTTTTACTTCCCGCTCATATTTTCATTTTCAAAGTTCAAATAGTCGATCCGAACTTCTCAACATAATCTTCCTATTGATATGTGCTTGAAAACCAAATTTTACATTTTTTGAAAATTTTTACTATTTGTTTACAATTTTTGAAAATCACAGCTTTTCATTAAATAAAAAATAAAAAAAAAATTCAGAAAAACACTGATTTTCAAAAATTCTAAAAAAATAGTAAAAAATTTCCAAAAAATGTAAAATTTGGTCTCCAAGCACATATTAATATGAAGATCATGTTGAGAAATTCGAATCGACTATTTGAACTTTGAAAATGGAGATATGAGCGGGAAGTAAAACACCCTCTTTACCTCCCAAAGCACCGTAGCATCACTCTATATATATATATATATATATTTTTTTTTATAATTACCTGATCGAGTAATAGGTACGGAATAGACTTTACCCATACCCTTACTCATTTAAATAACAAAAAAGAATCATTATTTATACTTGTACCCGATAAATTTTCAAAAAAAAAAATTTATCCGTACTTATTTTATCAAATATGATACAAATCAGATAAACATACAAAAGGATGTCATTGACACCCGGACACCCCTCCTATATGTAAAGGGTTAAATTTATGGATATATCAGACAGGTCACCAGCAATTCGCCTCGCCGGTACCGTAAAAGGGAATCTTTTAAAATTAGTGGATCCGGACCGTTCGTTTAATTTTGCACAAATCTTAAAGCCCAAACAATACTGTCCCTGCGCTAGTACGAATCTCAAAGCAGCTGAGAGTGAATTTCAAACCGTAAAAGAGAATTTTTTTACGCATATTGGAGACGATAATCTTCCGATCATAGCTGCATTACCAAAAGCTCTTCTGATCTTGCAACTAAAATTCTCAAAAGTTGAACCAAAGTAACGCCACCGCAATCTTATTTTTTGAGATATATTTAATGGCTTAAGACCATTTATCATTACTTAAAGAAGAGTAATAATACATATAAAAGATCTTAGCTTCAGTGGAGGCCCAAGTTCCAAAATTAAAATATTAAATAAATAAATGAAAAAACTATTTCTTATCTAAAATCACGATGCTCCCATCTTTCTTCGCCACAATGACAGATGTTGCCATACCAATGAAAACTCCATGCTCAATGACTCCAGTAATTCTCAAGATTTGATCACTGAATGTCACCAAATCACCACCGATTCCCTTCTCAAACAACAAATTAACTATATAGTTTTCATTATCAGTCTTAAAAGGCACCTCTTTTCCTTCCTTTTCATCCCAAACAGTTCTCAATTTAGCATCAAAACCGATTTCTCCCTGGAACAGCTCCTTTATTTTCATAATAGTATACTCCCAGCAGAATGGTACAATCTCCACCGGTATAGGCCCAGTGGTACCGAGCCTCGGTACCAATTTCGACTCGTCGACTATAACCACAAATTCCTTACTGGCGCCCTCAACCATTTTCTCACGCAAGAGGGACCCACCACGACCCTTGACGAGATTCATCTCTTGGTCAACCTCGTCAGCACCGTCGACCGATAAATCGAGAATAGAGTGCGACCCAAGATCAGTGAGCGGGATATTGAGATCCTTTGCCAATTTTTCAGTCTTTAGAGAAGTCGGCACACCTACAACCGAATGGAGAGAGGCGGTGGAGAGAAGGTGAGAGAGATGTTGGAGGAAGAGGGAAGCAGTGGAACCAGTGCCGAGGCCGATAACGGTACTGGGTTTGACAAGAGCAGCGGCGCGCTGAGCACAGAGGAGCTTTTGGGAGTCTTGGTTTAGTGACGGGGAAGGGGAAGGAAGGGGAGGGGAGAGGAGGTGAGGCGGTGGCGTCTGGAGGTGTATGGAGGCGCGCATGGTGAAAGGGAAATGGAGAGTAACTGAAAGGAAGAGGAGAGGACCTGGCCGGCGGCTGTGGTTGGAGAACTGGAAGGAGGAAGGAATGAAGGAGCGGTGGAGAAAAGAAGGCTATAAATAGGCGGTAGAAATATCTTGATTCTCTGTAGCTCATACAGATATTCACTCCGTGTGGTATGTTACTGAATGACTCCAGCAGAAACAAACTAAGGATGTGGTTATAGGAATTTGCCAATTTGGTATGTTAAGACTTGTTAGTTGTTACACTAATCATGTTAATTATTAGAAGTAAAGAAAAGGAGAGAGGTTGGAGAGGCGACGTAGTATAACTGAACTGAACTGCAATGAGATCTTTCTTTCGTGGATACTGGGAGCATCTTCCTTATCTCTCTTTTTTTTTCAAAAAAATAAAATAAAATTATTTGTTTATATAATGTACATGGATGAAAAGTTCTTTCTGGGAACCAACTTAAAAACGGTGGAAAAAGATAGCTAAAAAGAATGCCGGCATCAATCCCAAGTTGAAAGCGTTGGATTCTCCCCATGTGGCCAAAATTTAAAGATATGAAAATGACTTTTCAAAACTTCAAAAGTTCGTCCTGGTAGAATACGAATTTTTGTGTTGCTTCCGTGTAGTGCCGCATGTTGTGTATTAATAATTAACACTAATAAGAAATTTAGGTTGTTGTAGAGTAGGCAATTGAAAATGGTCCGGGTCGGGTCGGTCCAGTCCAAACCCGCCCGGTCCACGGGTTGACCCGGGCACGGGTTAGCTCGGGTCGGGTCCGGTGGATTGGGTCTGGTTCGGCCAACCCAAACCCGGCCTAAATTCGGCGGGTTAGCTCGGGTTGAATGTGAAAAATAAATCTGAATTTGAAAAATAAATCTATTTATCTAACATATTCAAAAATAAATCTAACTTATTTATCTAACATTTTTAAAAATAAATCCGAATTTAAAAAATAAAATCTAACCTATTAAATATAAATCCGAATTTAAAAAATAAAATCTAACCTATTAAAAATAAATCCGAATTTAAAAAATAAAATATAACCTATTTGATAAATAAATCTATTTATCTAAAATATTCAAAAATAAATCTAATTATTTATCTAACATATTTAAAAATAAATCCGAATTAAAAAAAAAATCTAACCTATTAAAAAGAAATCCGAATTTAAAAAATAAAATATAACCTATTGGAAAAATAAATCTATTTATCTAACATATTCAAAAATAAATCTAACTTATTTATCTAACATATTTAAAAATAAATCCGAATTTAAAAAATAAAATCTAACCTATTAAAAATAAATCCGAATTTAAAAAATAAAATATAACCTATTTAAAAATTAAATCTATTTATCTAACTTATTTATCTAACATATTTAAAAATAAATCCGAATTTAAAAAATAAAATAAAATAATCTAACATATTCAAAATTTTAAAAATAAAATATAACATATTCAAAAAATAAAATCTAACCTATTTAAAAATAAATCTAAAAAACATATTTCAAAATATTCAAATGTAACCTATTAAAAATAAATTTAACATGTTTAAAAATAAATCTAACTATCCAATATATTCAAAAATAAAATATAACTTATTAATCTAACCTATTTAAAATAAATCCGAATTTTAAAAAATAAAATCTAACCTATTTCAAAATAAATCCGTATTTCAAAATTAATTATCTAACAATTATCTAACAATTACTAAAAATAATTCTAATTATCTAACAATTACTAAAAATTATCTAACAATTACTAACAATTACTAAAAATTATCTAACAATTACTAACAATTAATAAAAGTAACCTATTTAAAATAATTCTAAGGGTAATTATATCTTCCCCATCTATCCATCCCCCATTTCATCCCCCAACTAACTAACTACATTTTCTAACTATAATTCAAAATTCTAACTACCTAATGGCCCTACAAATTAATTACCCAATTTTCTCTATTTATTTCTTTCCTCTTTCTCCCTCCCTCTCCCACCTCTCCCACCTCTCCCTCTCCACCTCCGCCTCCACCTCCGCCCGCCTCTCCCACCTCTCCCTCTGCGCCTCCGCCCGCCTCTCCCACCTCTCCCTCTCGGCCTCCCTCTCCCACCTCCACCTCCGTCTCCCACCTCCCACCTCCGCCTCCTCTCTCTCCCACCTCCACCGCCGGGTCAGATCCGCCTCTGCCGGGTCAGATCCGAGTTATTTGCAAAGAACAAAGCTTCATTAATGGTGAATTAGACCAGTGCGTACTAAGTACATATGGATGAATACTTAATGTTTTAGAGATGAATACTTCAACGTTTATGGATGAATACTTAATATCTTAGGCATAAATACTTTAACTTATATGTATGAATACTTGATATCTTATGGATGAATACTTTTTATTTGTTTGGTATGCACATATGTTTGTAATACTCTTGGTACATTAACTATTTACACTTACACGATGATGATGAATACTTGCTTAATGCGGGATGAATACTTGCATGACGATGTGTGAATACTTGTGCAACGGACAACTCGAAAGTATGTCATCATGGATCTCATTTGAAAGAGAAAATTGTGTAGAAGACATTCGTGGTTTTAGATTTGCAAAATTCCTCACAGATCGTCAGAAATATTGGTTAGATTGAAGGGAGAAAAAAAAATCCATCTCTAAAAACGTGTAATACTCTTGGTACATTAACTATTTACACTTACACGATGAGGATGAATACTTGCTTAATGCGGGATGAATACTTGCATGACGAGGTGTGAATACTTGTGCAACGGACAACTCGAAAGTATGTCATCATGGATCTCATTTGAAAGAGAAAATTGTGTAGAAGACATTCGTGATTTTAGATTTGCAAAATTCCTCACAGATCGTCAGAAATATTAGTTAGATTGAACGGAGAAAAAAAAATCTATCTCTAAAAACGTGTAAAAGATGAGTGATTGATGTGTCCAAATATGCTTCTATTGCAAAGATGAATACATTTATATAGATGGATGAATGCTAATTGTGTTACAGATGAATGCTTGTTTTGCAAATTTCTAAAATGAGCTGAAGGTAGTTAGAAGTCCCCCACTTAATTAATGCGCTGACGGTTATGCGGTCCCCCACTTAATTAATGCTCTGACAGTTGTGCGGTCCCCCACACATGTTGTTTGTCCCCTACTTTCTTGTTGTAATATATCCAAATATGTTTCTATTGCAAATGTGAATACCTTCATATAGATGGATGAATACTAGTTGTGCTACATATGAATACTTCTGCAAATTCCTAAAATACACTGACAGTTATAAATTCTAACTAACTAACTACCTTAATTAATGCAACTGACGGGGGATGAAACGGGGGATTGTTCACGGGGGAGAGCTAGGTGGACCCTAATTCTAATTATCTAACAATTACTAAAAATAAATATAACTAAATCTAAAATAAATCTAACATTTTAATCTCGCGGAAAAATTTTGCGGGAGGTGCCGAACTTCGTAGTTCCTCTACTTTCGTAATTCCATTTGCGTATTTGTAGAATGAAATAAATTTGCAACTATATTTTTTTTTAACAATAAAATTAAAATTTGAGAATAATGAAAATATTGAGAGTATGAGAATATGAGATTGAGAGAATGGGAGATTGAAAATAATAAGAGTATGAGATGTGAAAATGTATGAGGAATGGAGGTGTATTTATGGGGGGTTTTTGGAGGGGAAAAATAACCGTTATTTTCAAAAAAAAATTTGAATTAGGGCGGGTTTGGGCGGGTTGGCTCGGATCCCGCCGGGTTGGCACGGTTCCGGGTCGGGTTTGGGGGGGGTTCGGGCGGGTTTGGGGAGGTTAGGTCCGGGTTCGGACGGGTTAGCTCCGGATCCGGGGTTTAGGCACGGGTTCGGGCGGTCTGGTCCGGGTTCGGTCCACGGGTTCAAACGGATCGGGTCTGGGTGGGTTGGGTCCAAAAAACCGGATCTGAGCCTTGGTAACCCGGCCCATCCGTTTGAACGGTCCGGTCCGAGTTTAGGCACGGGCTCGGACCGGTCCGGGTTCGGTCCACGGATTGGCCCGGTCCGGGTTAGACCGGGCGGGTTTAATCAATACACTAATGTAGAGTAGAAAAATAAAATTTAGTTTGTTCCATGTGGCCTTGTGGAGTCCTGGGTACTCGAACACTATTTAAACAATTCGTTAAGAAACTTGCTGGAATCATAAATGTGGTAATCAGCCATAGAGCCACGTGAGATTCGGTTCCGAGGATAAGCAGAGACGGAGTCAAAAATTTGAAATGGGAGAAGTTGAATAATTTAATATGGTGTAATATTATTTTAGAAGAGTACTGCAAAATAATGATGTGTATAAATATTACAAAGTTTAATTAGTCAAATTATAATTTTTTATTTATAGAGAAGGTTTAGCTTTTTTTTTTCTTGAAACATAAATGCTTTTTAAATTTCAGTTGATTTTTTAATTTAAAACAACTAACCTTGGAACATATTTTTTAATTCAATTGATTTTTAAGTTTTAATTTATAGAAAAGCAGAATATTTTAATTTAATGCACTATGTGATTACTAAATTTCAGTTGATTTTTTTTTTCTTTTCCTCCGTTCCAAGATAACACAATTAATCTTGGAACATATTCTCCCTCGGCCGTCAATATAAGTATCAAAATTCATAGTCACAAGATTCGCGAATTATTCGCGAATAATTTACTTTTGGTGATGCCGAACCAAACGCTGAATTATTTGGTTGACCGAACTTTGACCGAATTATTCGCGAATAATTCGCAAATTTTATGAAATTTTCCTCAATTTTACGAATTTTTCACGAATTTTTCCCAAATTTTTCTCATAACTTTTTTTTTCTTTTTTTTTGCTCCCTTATAGGATTGAGATATCTGATCCGGATAATTCTAAATCATTCCCGAATTATACACAAATTATTCTCGAATTACAAATTTTTAACCTCACCTCACCGAACCTGAATAATTCATTTGTCACTACCAAATCTACATAAACTAAATGATACAACCCGCTGTATATATGATAACATGTCACAACATCTGTGTGAACTCCGAGTAAAGAGAATAAATGATTATAAAATATTTCAACACGGAACACGGAATCTAAGATTTTGAAGATCTTGGACGTATGCGTATATCAAGTTGAAGTGCGTGCTTCATGCCTTCAATAAGATTTTCGTCGATTTAAATACTTATTTTTTCGTTTCTTGTGGTTGTGGGGGTGTTCGGCAACCCTTAAGATTAAGATATTAATCCTTGCTATGAAGACTTAGTATGAATATAATATATTATTTTGTATGTAAAGATCTAAATACTCTTGCATTGTTGTTGCTATGCAATTTAATTAAGAAGGCTCATTAGATTATAATATAGTGTAAATAATTACATTTAACTAAAATTCAAGGTACTCTAGTTAATAAAATCAATAATTATTTTAGCTAAAATTTAGTTTGAGCGGTCAAGAGTGATTATAATTATATTTAGCTAAATTTAGATTTAGCAATGCTCTGGCCAAGACTTACCAGTATTTGCTAATTGATGACATTAATTAATTTATTGTTTTTCCAAATATATTATTCATTCATAAATTTAAGCACACAAATTAATTTTAAAAAAAATATTATTCATTCGGGACGTCCCATCCTTATAAATCCAGCAATCAAAACCTCATCGCTCACAACTAAAGAGAAATAAAATCAAGCAAAGGTTGGTATTGTAAAATAGCAATTTTTCGGTACAATAATAAATCAGGTGATCGTATCAGATGCGGTATTGTTCAGTACAGTACTGGTACATGTATCAGAAAACACAATACTGCCGATACCAGTGGTTAAGCAGAATGCTAACACAAAATCTAAAAATTATAAACAAAAAGAAAATCAATATTACATCAATTTTGACTTGGCCTACTACAAATTGCTGAAGGTTCTCAAACTAGCTACATGAAAAACGAAATACAGTTATTAGCTTGATTTGCCCTACTACAAATTGGCTTGTACCAATATAAAAAAAGAGGGTAGATATATTTATAAATAAACTGAAATTGAGAAATCAACCAACAATCAATCTCTGTCCGTCCGGTGTCTAAGCATTCTCATTTCAAAAAACTTTACTTTACTAATTCTTGATCACTTTGTTCAACGAGAAAATAAAAAAAGTATTTCAGCCACCAAATAAATACATGAAATTATTATTCATAATAAAATTCTTATGTCCTAATATACACGATCTCTTCTTACAAATAACTTAATTTTGAGAAAACATTAAGAAAAACTAGAATAATTTGATGGAATTCAGAAGTTAAAACTCACCATCTATCGGATTGTAATGACATTTTATAAAGAGAGAGCGAAAACCCATCAAAGGGATGTCTATAGAAAGAGCTTCACGAGGGGAAGCTGCATATGGTGCTAGATTCACGATTTTGTTATTGGAGGACCGACGATGTCGAGTAGAGATGAGAAGATGTTTTTGTTTTGTTGCTTGGACTCTGTGATATCATTTGGAGAAGAAAGAGTAAAAGTCAATAAAGAAAGATGGTGCTCCTTAAGGAGCTGTACGAAAAACAATAAAAAAAAATGAGAGAATACTAAGGAGCAGTTGTTTTTGGAGGATATAATTGTCCGAAAAGTATCTTAAGGAAGCTCTAAGGAGATCGAAATCTTAAGAAAGAGAGGAGGTAGGATTAAGATATGGTACTAAGGAGAGATGCTTAATCTGGTCTAAGGAGGAGTTGTTCGTCTGCACTAAGAGCTAAGGAAGCCTAAGGTAGCTTAATCTTGTGCTGCCGAACAGGTACAAGCAGTGGAGTGTACAAGCGATATTGCTCATGTATACATATCAAAGGTACTAAATAGCGATTATCGTGTCATCGCAGAGAAGTTAAAAAAAATTATCGCAAATAGCGTAGTTATGATCATGAACTTATTTTCCTTGTGAAGACGAGACAAACTTTTTAAAAATTGCTCTGTGAATGAACTTATTTTACTGACACTGAATATCAAAGATCTGAGTATTTGCATATATTGATACACATACTATTTTAAATTTCAGAAGTACAAACAAACAATTATCTATCTCAAGTTTTTTCGAAAATATTAATATCCAATTAACAATATAAATTTTATGACTAACAACTTGTTACGAATTTAAATTTTGCTAGTTATCAATATGCTTGAACAAATAACAAAAATGTTAATTCATGCACAATATTTAATATTTTATGAAAAATTGCTTTGTAATAGATTTCTTGTATTGTATGAAATTTAAACAATATGTTTTAGTATTTTAATTATATTCCTATAGTACTTATGTTTGTTTATCCGATCTAATTCGATCTCCTATCCGTTATAATTATATGGGTATGTTTGATTGTAAAACAAAAATAGTTAAAATAGTCATATCAAAAATAATTATTATTTGTCTTATTAAAATAATCAAATTTTAAAACTCTTAGGAATAACTTATTTTAATAAAATAAAAATTTGAATTCACTATTCTAACTATTCTAACTCAATTAAACACTAAATAGACTATTTCAAATAATTTAATTCCAAAAATAACATATTCTCCCTCCAACCAAAATTGTCATCTATCTGCTTCGGAAATGGAATTGAATGGGGAAAATGAAAATGTGAAGCGACGCGTTAACTAGCTGCATATGGCAGCTCAGAAGATATGGCAGCAAAGGAACTCTTCTCTGATAAACCTGCCACTTCATTGGACCGACTTCCGAGTTTTAATGTGGCACGATGTACAAAAAGTATGGTCCCAGAAATTTCGGCGCAACGGGAGGGTTTTGCCTTTTATCTCTTTTTTCTTTAGTAAACTTTACAGTGTTTGGATAAAGGTAAATCCCGTCTCGGTTAGATTTAATTTAAGTTAATACTAATTTTAAGATGAGTTATAATTGGGATTTCTTTCGTCAGCTTCCGCATAGCTTGTCTCTGCACAAGTCACACAACCACAACTCACGATTTTTTTTTTCTCTACAATTTTTCTTTCTTAGACATTGAGAAATTAAATACGAGAAGAATAGAGTCCGAGAGAATACAAAGTGGTGGCTAGTAGGAAGAAGGTTTGCAATTTAAAGTTTATGTCAGAGCGCCGAGGTCTACCACGGACCGGGGCACAGGTGTCAAAAATCCTAAATTATGACTTTCAAAATCGAAATCAGAATTAAAAATCAGTAGAAATCGGACGAATCGAACTAGAAACTTGGATTTTTTTTTTTCAAAGAAAACTTATTTTATACTAAAAAATAGAATAAGAACTGTAAGAAAATATTTTGTCAAAAAATTATATTAACTCAAAAGAATCCACCGATATAATATAATACATTTATTTTGTAAAAAAGTTTCACATTTACTTATTTATAAAATTCAGTTTGGTTAGAGACCCCATTTACTGAATTTTTTTATAAATCATAAATAAATAAATAAAATTAACAAATTAACTTGATTGGTCTATGAGGCTGTGACCTACTTTTCTTTCTTTTTTGTTTTCCTTCTTTTCTTCGTTGCCGCTTGGACACTGGTAGTGGCTAACTGGCATGAGAAAGATCAGATCTGTTCTGATTTACCGTCATCAAATGGTACTAATATTTATTTAATTACAAATGATCAAATGATACTAATATTTATTTAATTATAAATGACCATCTCGGCACTTTTCTCAAGTAAAACAAAAAAATTGATGTGGGCCGAATAGCCATTTCGGGACAGTAAAAAAATTGATTTTTGTAGCTGGTTGATTAAAAACTCATGAAAATTTCTTGGATCGAGATATCATCTTGGCATAGCAAAAAAAAAAAAAATTCTATACCGATTTGACATCTCGGCACTTATAATTTTTGTAAAAACATAAACCATCAAGTTAGTTTATTAATTTTTTTATTTATTTATGGGTTATAATGCAATTTACTTCATTTTTTCTCTCAAATTAATCTCAGGGGCTACTACTGTCCACCTCATTTTTTTTAATATTGATCAATCTAGCATGATCTGTCCACTCAATAACTCATTCCCCCTATCTCATTCCAGGTACTGTACTCGATACTTTCTTTAATACTTTATTTTTCAGGCCCATAAAATCGGCCCAGTCACTTGAACCATCTAAAAAGTGACCCCCCACCTGTCAGAATCACCTTCTATTATAATAGGTTATGTTTAGTTGTGGAGTTAAGTTACGGATTAAATTGCTTACTCCAAGTTAAGATAGATTGAATTAATCATGTTTGGTTGGAGTTTGGTGGAATAGGTTGATGAAAAGAGAGAAATATATAAGTTGGATGTTACTCTAACCACGAAACCTACCGGTAGAGTAAACTACTCCATCTAGAACAGGGGAATAACTTCATCTTAATCCTTCAAATTTACTCCTAGTTTGACTACTTAAAAATGGACTAAGAGTTTACTCCACTTACTCCACAACCAAACATGACTATATGACGAAAACCAAAACCTGACTTGGACTCAGACTAGGCCTTAGACTTGGACTTGGACTCAATACAGTTTAGTTGCTCTTCAATCTTCTTTTTATGACTGGTGCAGAAGTCCCATGAACAGGCTCCACGAGTCCCGCTAGTTCATCGTTTCCATTAATTGCAATATTAAATATGTTATGTTTTCTATAAAACTTTATTATGTTACAATTTTCTAGATTTGACTATTTAGATTTCCTAAGTTATTTTAATTATGTTATAGTTTCCGAGAGTTATTGAGAACTTATAGTTTATTATGAGTTGTTAGTTCTTAAGTTGGACTTTTAGTTTTTCTAAGTTATTATTATGAGATAGATGTATTATAAGAAAAGATGACATGTCATTTTTTTTCTTTAGACTAAGTTTTTAATAATATATGAAATGTTTTATTATCTTCTCTCTTGTGATTTCTCTCTTTTTTGTCTAAATTTTCCTCTTAAATTGTTCTATATCTCACTAAACTAAACGAGACCTGTACACGCGGAGTGGAGTTTGAGACTTGTTGTCGTCACCATAGTTCTTTTTCTTTTCTTCCTCTGCAAAACGACAGATGGACGACAACTGTAATATGAGCTGCAGGGTTTTTAATGGGGTAGGAAATAAACTTTATCATGGGTGGGCAACGACACTTATCTAAAGTAGACAACATGTCGATTTCCATATACTCTGCACAATTTTTTAAAAGCCAAAAACTGCCTATCCCTGAATGAGTGTAGCTCCGCCTCCTCTGAGTGAGTTCAAGACAATTGTTTGTCAAAGTAATTGTTAGCAAGCTTCTTTTTAACTATTTTGAGCATGAAGAGGTAAGCGCTCTTCTCTGTTAGCTCGTGCTTATGTCCATAAATAATATTCAACTACATTTCATTCTTATAATTTAAAATAATTATTAAATCGAAAAAATTCATATTTTTTTTAGTTTTGTCAATTCGGATGTGAAAGAAAAATAAATTCACTCTGCTAAGGTCAATTTCCGTGCGAGTGCGAGAGATCACATGTTAAAATGCTATTGTAATTTTTTTTGTAGATATTAAAAGTTGCAGAGACTTCATACTTTTATTTAAAAAAATATAAAAGAAAGAAAATGACAAGTGATTGCTCCAGGAACAGAAATAAGGGGAAGTCCCATTTTGCTAAGAGTAGATTCCAATGGCATTCTGTAAATTTGACGCGATCTTATCCAAAGTAAAGACCGGGCACGAGTCATGATCAGTCACCTTTTTCCGGTGACAATGAGCAATGGCCGATGGAGTAACGAAGGAAGCTCGATTCAATTGACCTAGCACGGAGTTCAAATCCTCTGTGGCAGGTGCAGTCAGTCACATGGTGTGGTAGCTTTTTGGCATAAAGACAATGGACTTCATCATAGTGACAAATGAATAGTACGGATTCGGTTTGGCAGGGTCAAAAATTCGTGATTCGAAAATAATTCGAGAATGATTTGGTTCCATAAGGAAGAAAAAAAAAGAAAAAAAATTAAAAAGAATTTTTGCGTGTAGCGAATAAAATGTCTAATATGTTTTATATTATCTAAGATAATTTAAATTTTGAGTTTAAATTCATACCGTCTGATCTGCTTTAGCACGAAAACTAAAGGAATTTTGTGAATTTCATCAAACGGTCCAGATCCAAACTTAAAATTTGAGTTACCTTGTAGAATCCGGACTCACCGTATGATGTGTATTTAATTATGAGTGAGTCTATGCTACTATACATAGCACGATTTGGTCCGTGTTACGAATCAATATTTTCGTTTACAAAATTTTAACGGTCGATCTGAACCGTTCAACATGTTTTTTATATGAATATGTACTTGCAGACTGAATTTTATATTTTTTAGAATTTTATATTTTCGTTTTTGGATGGTCCAGAATTTTCAGATCAAGTGATTTTCTACCTATCTTAAAAAATAGTAAAAATATTCAGTCTGCAATTACATATTCATACGAGGATACGTTGAACGGTTCGAATCAACTGTTAAGATTTTAAAAACGAAAATATTGAACCGTATTATGAATCACATATACTCACTCTTGACTCTCCTGTGGAAATCTGAGCTCATCTTTCCAAATCTAACCAAACTCCACTTTTCCCTTTTTGACTCCTCTCTAACTGCATTAGTTTTGGCATCAGCTGCAATGCCATATGTATCCAATTCAGAGTCCTCGGATTCAAATAGGCTCGTTTTTAAGTAATCAGTGTAGATCGTAATCTCTTTAATTTCTTGAAGCACCGATCAAATTCGATCGGAGATGTATGGTCGATGTTAAGTGTATGCTCCTTTTTTTTTTCCAGAAGTGAAATAAGTGGCCTTTTGGTCATAGATAAATATTAGGCGTTGGCTAAATTGGGACCTTCAAATTTGGTAATGTTTTTGAGTGGTAAAGAAGGCTAATGAATTCATGTTTACTGAAGTTTTAAGCTCAAATATTAAAAATAAATTATATTAATAACTTAACGCTCGAATTATTAATTGTGTTCAGAAATATGATTGTGTTGAATACTTGAATATCTTATATATATTTTTTTAAAAGAGTTACTCCGAGGAGGGAAACTGCTTTCTATTACTTTCTAAAAGCACAAGTTAACAAAAGATCTTAATACAGGAAGTCTATATTATGAGTTAAAAGAAAAAAAAAAATACACAACATGTAGGTCTGCGTTAGTAGAGCAGGTTGGGTCCGATGCCCATCGGATAGGGGTGTTCATCGGTTCGGTTCGGTTAAAACCGAAATAAAATAGGCAAATCAAAGTTTATTTCGGTTTTCAAAAATAGAACCGGACCGACCAAAGTAAACATAGCAACCGATTAAAACCGAACCAAAGTAAATTTCAGTTTGTTCGGTAAACCATTGTTTAGTTGAGATTGTTATAAAACAAGACATTTACAGCTCACAAGTTGAGATTAATACATTGTAAATAATAAATTCAGCAATAATGTGAAACATTGTACCACTATACCACCCATGTACCACACTGTAAAGATTAAATTCACAAGTTGAAACCACCCATGTACCACACTGTAAAGGTTAATACCCATGTACCACTGTAAAGATTAATACCCATGTTAAAGAAATCGGCCGGTTCGGTTATTACGGTTTTTAGATATTATAAACCGAACCATATTAAAGAAACCGATCTATATCAAAAATTGAACAGAACCGGACCAATTAAACCGAAAAAACCGAACCGTTTGAACCAAACTATTTCGGTTCGGTTAAAAACCAAATAAACCGGCCCCGATGAACACCCCTACCATCGGACTCAAATTTGGGTTTGATGGGTTTCGGGACCGTCCAATCTGCTTTAAGATTCGCACGCACGAATTTTAAAGGAGATGCGAAAGTTGCGGGTGCAAATCTTAAAGCAAATCGGATGGTAATCGAATCCATCGAACTCATTTTGAGTCCGATGGGTATCGGACCCAAATTGACCTCCTGCGTTAGGAGAGAAAAGGGGAGACCGAAGATCTGATTAGATCTGACCGGAGCCGATTACATGTTCTAAAATCATAAATTTCGAAGGAGAGAAGAGAATAATAGAAAGTGAGCTTCGCGTACAGATTAAGCGAAATTTAGTAATTCTGTAACTCCTAATTTAAAATGTAAAAGAAGTGAATTCGCTACCCTCTCCGCCCTTTTTTCTAATGAAATAGTTATGAAACACGGCCTAAGTTTAATGTCAAGGACCTATGCAAAAACCCTCTTACATCAAATCTTTTACAACTAATTAGTTGCATATCAACAAGTAAAAAGACAATTACCAAGTAAATCTTCATCCACAGCGAGAACTTTTTCTCTGTAAAAATATTCTAATTCACTCGAGATATCTGTCCAGAGTTCCTCTCCCCAAATTATCTACATGAAGGGCACCAACAACATAGCAGACTATGATCTATTAACTTTGGTCAATTTTAAAAAAGATAAATAATTACAGTTACAGAACAAATGATCAACATATTCAAGCTGCTCGCAAAAAGTACATTCCTGTGATCCCGTCCAACTGCATAAATTGTCTTTGGATATCTTATATTATATATTATTAGAATTTAGAAGTAATTGATCGAAAATTTGATGAATTTTAGTATGCAAGGAAGAATTTAAGATTAAAAAAAGTTGGTCTCCTAAAATATTTTGGCGATACACATTATGTATAACTTGGAATTGAGTGTCATTAACAAAACTGTGTTAATCTTTAGGAGACCAACCCCTCAAACGGTCCTCAAAAAGTTTCTTGGTTCTATTTCTTTTCTGTTGTTTAAATGCTCAACCAATTGAGCGTTTTTATTTTCTTTTTGTTTTCCTACTTCTCTGTTCAACTTCATATGCTCAGCTGTTTGAGCGCTTTCGTTACCTTTCTCTTTTAACTTGCTTACAAAACTCTTGTAACTTACTCATTATCAATGAAATGAAGTGTGGGCTTGACTCGCACTTTCTCTAAAAAAAAATCTTTAGGAGACCAACTGATTTTGTGTATAACTTGCAATAACTTGCAATAGCTTGGTCTCCTAACATATTTTGGCTAATACAAAACTCTGTTAATCTTTAGGAGACCAACTGATTTTGTTACCAGAAATTTTCAAGACCCTTCATGTTATTTCTATTGCAATTAGTTCACTAATACCTGCTTCTACAAAAAGGAAAAGAAAAACATTTCATACAGAGGAATTGAAGACTGGACTACTGGAGCCTGATCAACAAAAGGGATTTCAACAAAAACAATTAAACAGATAATTAAACTAGCACGTGAGTGTAACCTATGAGTACCAATTTAACAGAAAGGACAATTAATACAGAGGAATTGAAACCTAAAACCTGATCAACAAAGAATCCATATCCTCGACGGTACCGTAAAAGATTCCCTTTTACAATTAGCTATTTATGGTTTGAGATTAACTCTCAGCCGGTTTAGGATTCGGGCTGACTGAGGGGGCAGTATTATTGGGCTTTGAGGTTCGTGCCAAGATAAAAAGAACGGTCCAGATCAAGTAATTGTAAAAGATTCCCTATTACGGTACCGTCGGTGATATGAATTCATCAACAAAAAGGGCTTCAACAAAAACAATTAAGAAATATGTCACAATTACAAGGCAAACCTTCGCTTTTACCTGATCAACAACAGAAGCAATTACAGAATTAAACCAAGAAACAAATTATTCATACTCTATCCTTCCACAAATTCAAAATTACACTTACTTTCAGACATAGCTAAGAAGCTTGAAATATATGACAATATAAACAGAAAGTGATACCACAGCACAAACATGTTGCCAAAACAGCAGAGCCGATGATTCCTTAACAGCATACCCTCTAAGACTTGCAATGGCACCCAACAAAATTGCGCTGGGCATGCTGTATTGTAGCAGCAGTACAAACCGGTACATCAAATCTCCTTCCACCAAGAACCCCAATTTATCGGCCAAGGCCACAACACCAATACCAATACAAGGTAAAACCAAAAGCCTTGCCACTGTGATACCAATCGTGGTACGTAGCCCAAGAGACGAATCCTTTGGTCCCTCAGCTAGTGTTCCTCCGAGAATTAACATGACTGAGGGTACAGCAGCAGCGGCCAATATATCCAAGCTATCAGTGAAGAATGACAATGGCGCATCAGTATCGAAAAAAAAGGCTTTGAGAGCAGGTATCAAGCCAACAATAAGGGCTAATAGAGAGGCAATAGTTGGAGGTTGGAGGATGTGTTGGATCGGGGTTTTCTCAGCAACAATCCGGATTCTTCTGACGACTTTGGGCTCTGCCAGGCATGTCAGGGACCTTGGGCTGCTGGAGCCTGTAGTGGCCTCCTCATTTGAATTGAGGTCTGGGAAGATGTTTTGGGAGGAACCCGAGATGCTCCTGAAAACCCTGGCAATGAATGGGGTTTTTGCAACCTCAGTTTCTTTGTCAACCACACCAGGCCACTCAGCCTCATGCAATAGTGGCCGGCTTAAGTTGCTGACAGTTTGTGTCTCCCCTATCTCTTGTATCTCTTCACCTGAACAGTGTGAAGTGCACTGTTAGTGTAACATTAGTAATATTGAAAATAAGAACAAATAGAAAAAAATTCACTGCCAATATCTGGTTTTATTTTTCATCATTCCCAAAAAACACCCAAGTACCCATTATCTTTTCAGTTTACTCTCAAAGCAACTGATAATTAAAGCGGTTAAACTGAGAAAATCTGAAAAGCGAATGATGCATTGCCCATGAGCTTGGCATGCTATGTAAAACTTACAAAGCAACATCACAATCATTGGCTTAGTTTTACAATTCAAGCTTGATAAACAACAGACACCATCAAGGGCACGTAATTATGGCCCCAACATATTTCACTAAGAACCAACAAGATTTGTGAAAGCTAGATTTCTTGCAAGTATAATTAAATTTTCCTCATAAATTTTCTCTTGTATTTACTATTTACCTTCTTGAACAATCTCATAATACTCCAATGGCGGCTCCATCATGTGGTACACCAGAGTATAAACCAAAATAACAGCAACCCACTGTGCAAAGGAGACATAAGCAATGCCAGTGCGGTTGCACTCAGGGCCGAAGGGCTGATCAGAGCTGTGACAGACAGATCCCACGATGGCGATGGGGAGGTTACCGGTGTTACCAAACCCTGTCATAATGATCGTGAACCTAAAATATCTCTCTGGTGGTCGGCATATGACCGCCACTAGGTAGCCCAATGCACATCCAATCAGGGTGCTTATGAGCACGTTAACTGGTACAAACCACCAAAGGAGCACATCCTGTGGATCGATGTATTAGATGTTAGGGAAAATAAAAATATGCTAAGAATCAACTCTTTTAGAGGTTATGGAAAAGAAAGGGACGAAATAGGCCAAGAAACAGTTTCACATATGTGTTGGTACGTTTTTATATAATTAAGTTTTGTCGTAACATTTTTTTCTGATTGGAGTATCAAATTTACTGTCAGTGGCAGGAACTGCTAGAGGAGAGCACTTGAATATGGTAGGTTTCAATCAATTATAATAATCAAATGGTACTTTCTACAGATGGAATATGGATGGGCCATTCTATGGTGGCAAAAGTAACCTGGTATAGAGAATACTGTATATTTCACATTATTCATGCTTTTTGTAAATTCAATCTTCACTTAAATGGTCAATGAATAGGCGTAGTTCAAATTATCTTGCTTACAGGAGTTTCTTTTCGCCAAAAAAAAAAGAAAAAGAAAAAGAGAGGACAATTTGTGCACGTATCGAGAAAGTTCAAGCCTTCAAGTCACTTATCAGTTGGATAAATCAGGAACAAATCTAATATGTAACCAAAACCAAAATGAATCAAAATTGGCCAATTGGGTCCATTGATGCATCATGCTTGAACTTGAAAGCTTATTAAGTTAGAACTAAAATGTCAAAAGATCACAAACTTTCAATCTCCCGGCAATAAATTTTAAAGAAAATAAATAGTGTGATTACTAAATATGAGTATACCTCTAAACTGACAGATTGGCCGAGTTGAACAAAGATGAGGCAGGGAAGAAAAAGCACAAAAACCAATTTGCTTAACAATTTGAAGGTGGCTTTCGGTACGATTTGGGTTTTCGGGTGGGCTATAAGCGACCCGATAACCGTTAGGGATAGGAGCTTCAATAGAGGGACCACTCCCGACATCCAATCCCCTCTCTCATCTGCGATCGCTTCACCCCCAGAGAACAAAGAACGAAACATTTTTCTTCTTGTTGTTGTTTTATGAGATTGCGTGATTTCCTGATATTTTTTTTATCAAGGATTGATAATTGAAAGTTGGGATGGGGAATTGAGAAGGATTCACAATACGAGTAGTGAAATTTTGTACGGTTGGTAGAAAATGCCTCGTGAAATGGAAACGCAAAAGAAATCAAGAAAGGGACGGGAAATAATGAAGAAGGTTCGGGAATTGACTTAAGCTTAATCTAACAGACATAAATGGAGAGTGGGAGAGAGGATTAACGAGACGAACGAGATCTGGGTTAATGGGACCACATGCATAGAGATTCCAAGTGATTCTCATCCGAAATTTTTATTAATATTAAAAAAATATTAAATTTTAAAATTTACACCTCATGCGTAAGAATTTTTAAATCTGTCCAAATCAGAAATTAAATTTCCGATTTCATACAAATTTTCTGCAAAAAAAATTTCAGTTTCACCGGAAATCCGGAGAGTAAATTTCCGGTTCTAATTTTTTTTTTTAATTTCAGTTTCACCGGAAATCCGGAGATTAAATTTCCGGTTCTAATTTTTTTTTTTATTTAATTTCCGGACAAAACTGTCTGCAAAATTTGACTAGGACTTCAAAATTTGCAAAAAATCCTCTGTTGTGCATGTACATAATGCAATCTTGTGTCACGAGTCAGACAACCTAGTTTCGCTTCTTGTTACATGCTGGATACAAGGAGTCTGCCTCAATGATTCAAGAGGAGGGTTCAAATGCCTCCATTTTTTGTGCCTCCACCATGCCTCCACTTTTAAAAACTTTAATAACTCAAAATTTAAAACTTAAAAGTCAAAATAAAACCGTTAGATATGATCTACATCATTTTATCTATGTGCTCATAAAAAATTATCACATTTCGATTTTGTTTTTATGTGAATCAATAAGTTGAAAAATCAACGTCTAGAAATTATCCACATTAGTACGAATTTTACAAGCTCTTGATGACAACCAAAACAAAATTGAAATGTCATAATTTTTTACACGTGTATAGATAAAATGATGTAGATTATATCCAACGGTTTTATTTTGACTTTTAAGTTTTAAATTTTGAGTTATTAAAGTTTTTAAAAATGGAGGCATGGTGGAGGCATGAAAAATGGAGGCATTTGAACCCTCCTCATGATTCAAAGTCCTCACAGTAAACTTATCTTTTGCTAAATCGGCATTACCAAGGACGGTGGCTTCTCTCAGAAAAAAAAGAAAAAAAAAAAATTAGAACGGGAATTAGTTCTCCGTTTTTTAAAACCGCAAATTTAATCTCTCGTTTCAGACTGTATCGAATTCAAATTTTTTCTGCGAAAAGTTTGTACGGAACCGAGAATTTAATCTTCGGTTTGGACAAATTTTGAAAATTTCTATGCATGAAGTGTAGATTTTGAAATTTAATATTTTTTTATATTAATAAAAATTTCGGAGATAGGCCCCTCAGATATTTACTATTTATTTGTCCATGCATTACGACCCGTGATTTTTATTTTTACCCAAAAAAAATATATTTTAATAAAAATAACCAGGTTTTTAAAATATTTTTATTTTTACCCAAACCGCTAGGATTCCTAGCGTTCCGAATTTTTAATTCGGAACGCTGATATTCCTAGCGTTCCGAATTTTTAATTCAGAACGCTAGGAATCCTAGCGTTCCGAATCTCTGTTTTTTTTTTGAAAACTTATATAACTGCTGCGTGGAGAGAGAAGAAGTGAAAAAAAAAAGAGTGAGAAGAAGGAGCTTGGAGAGGAAGGAAGAGGAAGAGGGAGAGGAAGGGAGGGGAGCTGAAGGAAGAGGAGGAGGAGGAGACGGAGAAGTCGTCAGGTAATTTTTTTTACATACGTATTTACTGTTAATTACATACGTATTTACTGTTAATACATACGTATTTACTGTACAATACTGTTCACATACGTATTTACTGTTCACATACGTATTTACTGTACAATACTGTTCACATACGTATTTACTGTTCACATTTACTGTTCACATACGTATTTACTGTTCACATTTACTGTTCACATACGTATTTACTGTTCACATTTACTGTTCACATACGTATTTACTGTTCACATTTACTGTTCACATACGTATTTACTGTCCACATTTACTGTTCACATACGTATTTACTGTTCACATACGTATTTACTGTTCACATATGTATTTACTGTTCACTACTGTTCATATACGACTATTCACAACTGTTCACAATTGAAATCAGTAAACTGACCAAATATTTGTTATTTATGAATGTAGTTTATTGGCCATGTCTATTGCAATTTCAATACATTTTGGAGGAAAGTTCATAACTGACCAGTATGGAGTACGTTACTCCAAGCCTGCAGCAAATACGTATTGGGTTGATGAAAATTTCTCATTTGAGCAGTTGCAATCGCTTATTTATGAAGCGAGCAGCTACAATAGGAATCGTTGCCAATTACAAATTCAGGCCCGAATGGTCCACGCAGGAAAGTATGTCAAAATCACACTGGGAGATAACGGGGCATTGAGAGGTCTAATAGCGCAGGTTTTGAGGTCTGGCGAATCATTATTGGAAGTTTTTGCACGCAGAATTCGCGAAGAGTCAGGGGCCGGAAGTTCAGGCCAAAATTCGGCTGCCCAACATTATCAAGAAGATAATGAACCACACACTCCTTTTATCGTAATGCCTGTAGCAGAACCGGAACAAGAAATATACAATAATTCACCCCAATCTCCAGCTTTTATCCCACCTATATCCATGTATGACGGTCCTTCATCCTTACCTGGGCCTGAACCAAATCCTCACCCCAGACCGCCACCGGTACAGGAAGATCCAAACGAGTCGGAATTTGAATTTATAAACGAGATACCGGAGGAGAATCTGCAAACTGGGGATGAATTGGGGGAAGAAGAATGTGACATTAATGATGAAGGAGATGAAGAAGATGAAGAAGATGAAGAAGAAGAATACACACAGCCCACTGTGAGGTAGAATAGAGAGAATATGCCGTTGGGTGGCCGCTCTGAGACTCACCCTTTTGTAAACTTCAATGACACATCTGCTTTCCGAGAAGCAGATATTTCTTACTATGATCGTCGGGTTGAGTACAGGAGTGAGCTCGCAAAAGGCCAATACTTCGTAAGTAAAAAGCAACTGAAGAAAAGATCAGAGAGTACCATGTTGACAAGAACAATGAGATATATACGAAGAGAAGTGACACATCCCGGCTGGAATATAGATGCAGCACTTCGGGTTGTCGTTTCAAACTGAAGGCAAGAGCAACAAATGCCGGAGATACATGGATGATAACTGAGCAAGACACGCCTCACACATGCGAATCTGAGTTTGAAAGGTCGGACCATGCACAACTCACGGCATCAATTATCGCAGACCTCATCGAGAGCGGCATTAAGGAAGACCCCACTATGAGCATCCGGAGTGTGGCACACTGCGTGAGGGTTAGGTTTGGCAGTATAAACCCGAAGTACAACAAACTTTGGAGAGGTCGTGAGCTTGCAGTTGCCCGGCAATTTGGGAGTTGGGAAGAGTCGTACAATTTTATGAAACTATTGCTTAACGGGATATGTTACACGAATCCCGGCTCAAAATACCAATTTCTGACAAGTCCGAGCATCGATAAAAATACAGGACTGGTCAAAGAAGGTGTTCAGCAATTCAGGGCCGTGGCATGGGCTTACGGACCATGCATTACCGCATTTGATTACTTAAGGCCGGTGATCAGTATAGATGCAGCCTTCCTTTCTGGGCGGTATGAGGCAGACTTTTGATGGCTTGCGCCTATGATGCCGATAACCAATTGCTGCCTCTAGCATTTGCAATTGTACACACGGAGAATGAAGAGAACTGGGGTTTTTTCTTACACTGGCTTAGGATTAATGTGATTGGTGTGACTAGATTCGTATGTGTTATATCGGACCAACACAAGGGTATCAAAGCTGCATTGCAACCTGAATACGGATGGGATAGGGATAATTTTGTGCACAGGTATTGTATCCAACATGTTGCAGATAACCTGGTCCAGGCGTGTGGGAAGGACAAATGGTACGGAACTAGGTTCAAACAAGGAGCCAGGAAGAAGAAGCCAAGAAGGCTGAAAGAGATGTTCGAAGATTTTTGCTCGGTATGTCTAATATTGTCTAATTTATATCATTTTTGTTTCTTTTAGATGCATTTTGTCTAATTTTGCTTTGTTCTATTGCAGCAAAATCCGACGTGTAATGCTTTTCTGAGGAGAGTGGGCAAAGTACGTCCTGATGATGTCATGGAGCCGTCAAATTTTGAAAAAAATTTCCAGACCTGTGATGGAGGGTACCGATTTGGTATCATGACAACAAACGGCTCTGAGTCCCTGAACGCTGTCTTCAAGGATAGCCGAATGTTGCCCGTGGCTGCACTTGTAGAGGAGACATTCGCCAAGTGCAACAGGTGGTTTGTTCAACGGCGAGAGGCAGCGACGGAGCAAAGCAATGCAGAACAGCCTTTTTCCAAACGGGTACATGTTAAGCTCGCCAAACGGTGGGAGAAAGCTACAAAAATGGATGTCATCCCATACTCGCACGGCGAAGGTAATTACCAAGTCACGGGCCTTTATGAATATGTTCCAGTGGTCCAAATGCAGGATGGATCTATGTCAATTATTCATAGAAGGTTCCAGTATATCGTGACAGTCGGGCCAGAGAGAAAAGTGGAATGTACATGCAGAGGTATCCAATTAACTGGGATTCCGTGCGCTCATGTGTTAGCGGTTTGTCGTAATAGAAACTGGTCACCCAGCCTATTTGTTGCCCACTGGTATAGGGTGGACTACCTTCTGAGTACTTGGAATGCACTGTTTGTTCCTTATGGCAATCCTGAAGATTGGCCTACAACCACTACCCCTAAAATTGAGCCAAACAAAGATTGGATACGGCGTGGTAGGAGAAAACACATCCGTCAAGATATGACCATGGATGAAATGCAAGGTAGGCGACGGGGGCACCGTCCTCGCCGTTCCACTTCTGATAGGCAGATGCAAGGTATGTCACATTCATTCATAATTATTTTCGGTTCCAATGTTGAATAGCTTACTAACTAACATATTTGGGCTGCAGAGGCTCATAACGCAGCAAATGTAGCAGAGAATGAGCGAGTTATGGCAGAGGCGAGTGGATTGCAAGGGCCGCGGCGAACCACAGCCAGAAGCCGTACAGCAGACCGTGAAAATGCAAATATGATGTTTAGGGAGGCAATGGGAGAAGTACTGGCAGGAACGGAGGCGGTTGGAATGCAAGGGCCTTCAGGTACTACCCAGCGAAGAAGGAGCACAACTCAAGCAGGTAGGAGGAGCACATCTGGCGCAAGGCCATCCGATACAGCACACCAGCGAGAAGAAGGAGTGCAACCAGCTAGAAGGAGCACATCTCAAATAGGAAGGACGAGCACATCTGGTACAGCTAACGAAGCGCAAGCAGGACCGTCCGGTACAGCTAACCGGCAAGACGAAACAGTGCAACAAGATAGAAGGAGCACATCATCATGGGGAACTGGTTGGCTCAGGGGCCTTCCTTTTAGAAGGAGTCGTATGAATTAACTTTATTTTGTGAAGAATTTTTACTTTGAGGTTTGTATGAACTTTATTTGTATGTATTTTATTATGTTGCAGTTGGGGATTTATTTTATTACTTTGAGGTTTGTATGAACTTTATTTGTATGTATTTTACTTTGTAGACGAGGAGGATGGACAGTAACAATCGAGGAAAGGGCGAGGAAAAGAAATGCAATTGGGCCTGCGGAAGGAAGAGAAAGGACTGTCTAATTTGGTCTAGGAAATGTGTGCAAGGATCTGCTGATGATTTTAAACGAAATGACATATCTGATGATGATTTTGTAGAAAACCCCTATGGCTATGGATTGGGAAAAAAAAAGATGATGTACAGACGCCTAAGACGAAGAGTAAGGCTAAGACTAAGGCTAGCACGTCGTCTGTTGTTACCGAGCCGTCATCGTCAACCTCGGACGATGATTTTGTTCCATGTACGTTCAAGACCGGTAAGACGAAATAGTATGTTGTATGATCGTTTGAAGCAGATATTAAGTTTGTATTTTATAGTTTGGATGTTATTTCTGGATGTTGTATGATCATTTTTGGATGTTATTTCTTTTTGTTGTATGAAACATAACGAAACTAAAATAAACTACACTAAAAAAATACAACATAATAAAACGAAATAGAAACTACACTACACTAAAAGAACAAACTACAAAACTAAAGTAAAACATAATAAAATATAACATAGCACAACTAAACTAAAACTAAACTAAAACTACACTACACTACCATCATAAAACATAACATAGCACAACTAAAATAAAATATAATAAAATATAATAAAACATAACATAGCACAACTAAACTAAAACATAATAAAATATACCCTCTATCCATCGTACTGCGAAGGGGAGAATCGGTGAGGTGGTATACCCCTGTTCTCTCTACTGAATATGCGCTCATGCCAATCCTCCCACTGAGGCTGTCCTGCCTGCGCAGCGCGAGCTGGTGTAATATGATCCTCGAGGCTGTCCTGCCTGCTCATCGTAAGTGCTGTATCCCATGGATCTGAGGCCACATGGGTAGCTGGCGGTGGCGTGGGAGTATGGAATATGGATCCCACAAACTGTGAGTCATAATCAGCCTGAGTCCGGCTACCAGAGGCCTCCCAATCGTGAGCCATCTCTGAATACGGCTGACGCAGTGGCGGGGAGGCGGCTGTATCCCACTGATCAGCTGGAGTAAAGTCTGCAAGGCTAAAACTCATCCTGTCATCCTGTACAGACTGGATCTCTGAAGACTCATGATGCTCAGGCTGTGTCGGCATGTATGCAAGACCCTGCAAGGATACCAAAAATTTAGTAAATTTTAACTGTCTTTACTTACAGTAAAAGAATAAATAAAATAAAGAATCACATACTGGGGGAAGAACTGGACGACCGTGCTCGTCACGGTAGGCGTGCCAACCGGCCATGTTCAGTACCCAACGATGATAATCCCACTCTGGCTGCTCTGATGGCTCCGGTGGCATCTCACTGGTCATAACAGGTGGCGCGTCAGGCTCGTCCGGCTGTACTGCGCGCCAATCAATATTCTCTCCGGCGTCTCGTAACATGGTGACCAGCTTTGCCTCCTGGCCGGCGTCCGCAATGCATGGGGCAACCAAGTTCAACATCGCGTGCCCGACCGCTCTGTAGCCACATTTTCCAAGACAAACGATTGAACGCCCGGCACCTTTAAGCGCTACCAGCAGCTATAAAAAAAACGTTAGAAAAAATAAAGGTTATGATAAAATGTTCATAACGCATAAAATATATTGTTTTAGATGCATTACCCGGCGAGCACCTTTCCGGCCAGTAGGGGTATAACCATCGTTTTCGAATATCTGTGCGCGAAGAAACTCGCCGTAATCTCTCTCTATATACACCGAAGCCATGCCGACCCGCAGGTACCAAGCCTGATATCTCAATAGGGGATCTCCCTGGAACTGCATCGTATCAATCTCCGGCATCTGCCATAAGTTGGCACTCATATTGCCCGCCCGGCTGTAGTACTCCGAGTGATGCTCACTCCAATCTCTATCCCAGTGATTACCGTGTGTTATCCTGTAATTCATTTGTCAGTTGCAATTTAAAGACAAGAATTAATGTTAAGTACAAAAATGCTAAAAAGAACATAACTTACTCGTGTAGCCTCATGATCACATATCTCGGGACGTCTGGATCTGCGGGGATGAGTGGAGGAAAATGAAACTGACGGAGCACCCGGTCTGGATAGTGGTGCTCCACTATCCAGAAGCACACCAGCGGTCCCCTGTAGAGCCACATCTCCTGATCATCCGCTACAATCTGCGGCAGCCTCCCCTCAGTGTATAGCTCATGGTACGGAGTCCAGCTCACCTGCGTCTCACCCAGACTCTGAATCTGAGATCGGACCAACCTGATACCTACTGTCTTTCCGTGAGGGTTGTCCTTGTACAAGTGATGCCCGTACCATTTCATGCCGAATGCCAGTCGATTTCCATTTTCGGGCTCTCCCCATGGATCCTCGTTCGGCTCAGGTACCCCCACCGGTAGCCGTGACCACGACCAATGCTGCAGAAGAAGCATTGGCCCGTAGATTTGCTTAGTTTTCCGCTATATTTTTGAAGAATATCAGCCGTCAGTGACAAGTTAAATAATTAAAATAATACAACAAGTGCATGACAAGGTAGGTAATTAAAATAAGACATAAATAGCATACTGACCTTGCAACCGTGGCACAAGTTGGAGTAGAGATGTGCTAGGACAGCCCCACCCAAGTTGTACCTGCCGCTCGACGGCTGAAGGTCTCGCAGCAGCTGTAGATACATCATCGGGATGGTATTACCACTAGCATCAGCAAACATGACAGAACCAAATAGGTCCATCACGAATCCCCGTGTGTATCTGTAATATTAAAATTATAGAGCAACTCATTTTTCCGCATGAAACAGAGTACAAAATAAATGTAATACAAAAGTTTGTATGAGTACCTCTGAATCTCGATCGGAGTGGAATCGCTACCTATACCTCTCGCAAACATAGCTCGCAGCTTCGTCTTGTCCAGACAGTACTTGGACTTCCCCCCGTTGCTGCGTATGTCTGGCTCCGCTCCCAACAACTCAGCGAGCATGTAATTAATCGTCGTGTCATCTGAATCTGTGGGGTCAGATATGCCACCAACGGGCACGCCCTTGATAGGCAAACCCCATAGAGCACTAACGTCCTGGAGAGTCACTGTCATCTCTCCAAAAGGTAAGTGGAACGTGTGCGTCTCGGGGCGCCATCGCTCCACTAGTCCTGCAATCAGGGACGCGTTGATGGACTTAGTCTCCGACTGTAGAATATCGACCAAATACTGCACCCCCAAATTTTGCAGATACGCCTCCATCTCCGAGTAGTACTGCATTTCCGGATACCGACCCCTGGCATTTATAATTGCCTCACTCTGCGTTCAAAAAAGTGAACAACATGAAAACCTAAAAATACAAAAATTCAACAAAATCCAAACTTAAAAAAAAAAAGTAATCAAGTACCTCTTTAGATGCATCTGAGACTCGGTGCTCCCTGTGAGGCATCCATAATAAAGGACTGAAATGATCCTTGCTGTCAGTGGGAATGGGCTCATCAACCGGGTCGGCTGCGGGTGGTTTCCTAGGCCGTCCCCTAGCCATCCTACGTTAAAAAAAAGGTTAAACATGCTACAATTGGCTAAAATATGCTAATTGCGGTAAGAATATGCTAAAATACGCTAATATGCAAAAAGATGACTATGGAGTCAATCATAACATGCATTATGCCAATAAGAACAAAGAACCACTCCATACAAGTATATTTTTATAAATTTGTATTTTTTTTGGAAGATAAGGTTTCCATTAGAAATGTATGAAATAATGCTTGAAATTGCACAAAGCTGTCCAGAAATTGCACAAAGATGATTGAACTGAATCATCAAACCTACTTCTAAGTTTACACATAAATTACACAGAAATTCAATCACATAACCGTATTATATAATAATATTTTATACAATTTCGCTAAAATATTAATTAATCAATCAGACGGTTCGAATTAATCAGACGGTTCGATCAATCAGACGGTTCGATCAATCAGACGCAATCAATCAGACGGTTCGATCAATCAGACGCAATCAATCAGCGATAATCAATCAATCAGACGGTTCGTCAATTTGGCTTAAACATTTCTAATTCATCAATTTGACTTAAACATTTCTAATTCATCAATTTGGCTTAAACATTTCTAATTCATCAATCAGACGGTTCGTCAATTTGGCTTAAACATTTCTAATTCATCAATTTGACTTATTTCTAATTCATCAATTTGGCTTAAACATTTCTAATGGCTTAAACATTTCTCTAATTCACCGATCAGAATTAGAGAACGCTGATATTCCTAGCGTTCCGAATTTTTAATTCGGAACGCTGATATTCCTAGCGTTTTGGGTAAAAATAAAAATATTTTAAAAACATGGTTATTTATATTAAAATATATTTTTTTTTGGGTAAAAATAAAAATCACGGTTTCTATTTTGAATCCAGTCCGTTTCATTAAGAGAATATACAATTCTAACTTTATTTTAACTAAGCAAATTAATATGCAATTCTAACTTCTTTGAATCACTAATATGTAAAGAATCCTTTATACATAAATTAATATAACAAGAATGAATTAATCTAAATATTTATAAAACATAAGTGAACACATAAACGAATTAATCCCAATTGACATGTAAATTGCATGAAAACAAAATAACTTAATATAACTTAAATTTGCATGCCACATAAATTAATAATTTAAACACAAGCAAACAAACAAAATTATAAATGCAATTACAATATAGCAAAATAAACTAATAATCCAATCTAAATTAGATCAATATATATTTGGCAGGCATATACACAGAAAATCCAATCTAAATTACAATAGGAAAATAAACTAATAATCCAATCTAAATCCAATCTAAATTACAATCTAAATTTTTTTTTTTTTTTTTGCATGTTTCAAGCCCGTAGGCAGTACACAAAAATTCCCCCAATTTAAATTAGACCAATCTAAACTAATAATCCAATCTAAATTACAATATAATCCAATCTAAATTAGACCAATCTAAATTACACAGAAAACAGCAGATTTAATTTCCAATCTTATAGATGAATTACACAGACCAATCTAAATTACAGATTTAATTTCCAATCTAAATTACACAGACCAATCTAAATTAATCCAATCTTATAGATGAATTCAGATCCTCCCCTTATAGATGAATTTAGAATAACAGCAGATTTAATTTCCATGACTCATATAGATGAATTCAGATCCTCCCCGGTAATGTAATAAGAAATCTTTTAGAATTAATAGATCTGGACCGTTTTTTTAACTTGGCATGAATCTCAAAGCCCAATAAAAATGCCCCTGCGCGAAAATTTAAGTAAAAATTGAGAAATTTACAATGAATCGACGACCGGCGGTGAAGAGGCGGAGGTACGGCTAGGTGGAGTGGCGGCGAGGCGGAGGGGCGGAGGCGCGCAGCCTTCTCTTCTTTTTTCCTTTTTTCTGGCGGAGAGGCGACACGGATCTGGCGGAGAGGCGGAGGGGCGGAGGTTGCGGCAGCCTTCTCTTCTTTTTCCCTTTTTTCCTTTTTTCCTTCTCTCTGGCGGAGCCTCCTTTCTTTTCTTTTTTTCGTTTTGTTTTTGGCGGAGAAGAGACACAGAGAAGGAGAAAGAAAGTCACGGGTGCGGGTTAGGTCTGAATTAAAATTTCCGAACGCTAGGATTCCTAGCGGTCCGAATTAAAATTCGGACCGCTAGGTTTAATTCGGACCGCTAGGAATCCTAGCGGTTTGGGTAAAAATAAAAATATTTTAAAAACCTGGTTATTTATATTAAAATATATTTTTTTTGGGGTAAAAATAAAAATCACGGCATTACGACTATAGAAGACTAGGGAGTTTTTTTTTTTCTTATTTTGTATTTACAAATTTAATTCTTGGAGAAAGAGAATAATTGTTTTTAACCACATCAATGATTCGGTTCACTAGGGACAGGTTTTTGGGTGTTCGAAATCTTACTGTGATCACATATTTTGTTCGAAAACTATTAAGATCATACTGTTAGTGTGGTTCTATAAATTAGTTTTTGGTGAAACTTTACTATAAGTATGTTCTATTTATTTTTCGATAAAAAAATATTTGATATTGTTAATTTTAAATAAAAAATCCGACTAGACAACATATATTTTATTTTTTTATTTTTTTCAATTTTTAAATCGAACTATTTATTTGTTTTGAGATTTGTGCATTTCTAAAAAATAACAGATCGATTTGAAATAGCAGGTAGCAGATTTATTTTCATTTATTGAGGCAGCAGGAAGTGGATTCAACTCCTAATACTGTAGAGGATGGGCCTCACTTTACGGTTTGAGATTAAATCTCACCTCTTTGAGATTCGGGTTAGAACAGTAGCAGTATTATTGGGTTTTGAAATTCATGCCAAGTTAAAAACAACGGTCCAGATCTACTAATTGTAAAAGATTCCTTTGTGCGGTAACAGGGAGGATGTGAATTGACATGAAGTAGCAATCATTTTTAAGACGCAATGAGAAGCTCGTGCTCCTTTTTAGTCACTTTATGAAACTTTTCACGGTTTCAGTAGCCTCGGTTTATAGAAGACCAATTAGCTCTGGACTGTTAACTGTTTTAAATTAACAGTTCTGAGTGGGCTAATAAGCCTGTGTGAACTGTGAAGCCATATTTTTCTATGTTTTATTTCAATTTCTGTTTTCTTTTTTATTTATATGGAGATTTTTTTTTCTTTCTATATTGTTTTTGAAACTTTGTACTTTTTCTTAAAAGATTAGATTGGTCTTTAAATTTGTAGTTACATTAAATAAGTTTGTATATTTTTTTAATAAAAAACAAGTAATCTCTAATGGATTCTATTGCTCCTAACTGTTCCTCGAACATTTAGAAAAAAAGAAAAGAAAGCTATGCTTTAAGTCCATATCATCTGCATCAACTCAGATTTTGAATTTAGAATCTCGATCCTTTGATTAGAATTCGGGCCAATTCGGCCCATGCTTGTAATGTACAATATTTTTTTAATATTTATGTCAATACGGATTGGATGGTCCCGATTTATTATGCAGACTACAGTAACTCAAAATTTAAGTTAGTGTAGAAGATATAAATTCATACTTCAACCTCTCTTAAAAAAAACTAAATTCATCCTTGAAAGAATCTTAACTTAATTTTTTTAATGGTACATGAGGAAAATGTACAGACCAATTTGGTTTTTTTTTTTTGCTTTCCAATATTTTTTTTGAGTAAAATAAGGATCAACGTCCTTATTTGATATATTGATATTATAAAAAAGTTTATAGGTTTCTAACTGAAACCTATTACACGTTAAAACAAGTTGCTCAACATTGTTCAGCTAAAAACAAGAAGTAAAAAGGAAAATAAAACTTTTGGAAAAAATGATTTAATCAGTAAAACTCATCTGTTCAGTGTATGATTTGCCACTAATTTTGGACTTCCTTTATCAGTATCTCCGATGTTTTAATCTCACTTCTGAAAATTCTCAAGCATCTCTCCTTCCAACATATGAACATAGTAATAAGAATTACTTTCCTAGATTTTTTTTTGAGAAAAAATGTGAGTCTAGCTCACATTTGCTTTCATTATCAAAGATGGTACAAGAGGTTTGTATACAGGCGATTTGAGATAAAACAAAAGAGTGATAGATGAAAAGCTCAAACAGCTGAGCAAAAGGATGAAATAGCTAAAACGAAAATTGTAAAGGTCAGATGATCGAGTGGTTCTCCAGAGTGCCAAAATGAAGAATGGAGCACTTGCATAATGGAACCTTGTTGCCGGGAGTTTGAAAACTCCCTTTTTTGACGGTCACCAGTTTTTCCTCCCCATTGGCAACCGTATGCTTGCTCACCTGATAATTTCTGTATCTCTGTTCACCAAATGTGTACCAGTATTTGTGCCGGTACCAGTACTGTTTGTGTTGCCTGTTGGTGTCCGTGTGAAGAGCCCCCCCCAGTATTTTTTTTTTTGTCCGTGTGAATTACTTTCTTAGATTTGTCTCTCCTCTCTTACTGACTATCTATCGTGGAGCTTCTTCCTTCTTTAATATTTCCTTCCAATTCTTAGTTGACAGGAATATTGCATTGATAACTGTTTCGTATATGTTTATGGAGAAAGGGCATTCTGTGAACATGTGCTTTATAGTTTCACATTTTCTTCTACAAAAGACACACATGCTAGATAAGTTCCATCATTTTTTTGCTAAATTCTCCGCAGTTAGTATTCTCCCATAGAATAGTAACCATGCAAAAATCCTCATTTTTAGTGGACTTTTATCTGGGTCCCGATCCCCTAAAGTAACTCAATTTTTGGGTTTTGAAAGAAGATTGTCCGATTCAAATTCGTTGCTCGAGATCATCTCAGAATTCGAATTCATTGTCAAAATGTGTGCACTCACTTCGGAGATGAATTTATGCTGATTGAAATCAGACGGTCTCAATCCAAAACTCAAAGATTGAGTTACTTCACTGGATCCGAATTCCTTTTATCTTCCATAGGCTTTCCAATATTAAGCACCGACTTGATTCTTCAGAAAGTCTAATGACCAACTTCTTGCAAATTAAAACTGAAATACTAAATTTGTTCTTTAATAACATTTGAATACCAAAATTCAAATTCTTTCCGGATAAGGGGGAAAGGGGGCTTGGTCTTAAGATTATTTCAACTTAATCGAATCATTTTACTTTTAGGGTCTGTTCGGCTGCCACTGTTTTTGTGAGAAAAAAAAATTCATTCAGAGTGAACTTTTTTTTCCACGCACACAGTGTTTCGGCTATTCAAATTGGACCGAATCCAAGCCATTTCCATTCCCGCTTAGCAGCTGAACAAGCCCTTAACTTGTGGAGTGCTTTTAAAATTTAAATACATCGATGATATAGCAATTGTAGTGGATTATAGACTCATGTAAATGCTACAAAAATAATGTGCTTCGGCAAATTTTTTGGACAAATCTAGTGAAGAAATAATTAAATCCGTCTTTAGTAGCTATAGAATTTTATATATTTTATATCTTATTATATCTAAAAACATATCAATTTTTTTTTGACATGGACTTAAATCTATATAACTTGACTTTAAATTTGAGTTTATTTTACTCGTAAAAATGGGACCAACATTTTAAAATTTGATTCCGAACATATATACATCTGAAGTATTAAACCATGTTATACTAAAAAATTTTAGGGTTCCATATACAAAATTACTAAATAAATTAAAAATAAATAGAAAATAGAAAATGGGGCAACAGAATAGTTATGTCTAAATCACGACCGTCCGATCAGAATCCAGGCCAATCCAGTTCAAGGTGAAATGCACTGATCCGCTTTAATAGTCGTGCGGGGCTTGGTATCAAGACATACCAGCTGGTAACCGTTAAGTCCAAAATGTGGTAGCTGTTCTTTTCTTTTTTCTAAAGAGTGAAATTCTGATTGACGGTCCAGATCCAAACAGTAATATTTTGTTACCTCATGAGGTTAATACGAATTCAACAGAATAATCAAACTTCGGCCCATTCAATTGAATCTGAAAATTCGGTCCCACCTTGTCAGACTTCTTTCCTTCTTCTTTCTTTCTATCGACAAAACGGCGCCCCGTACATTTCTACTCAAAATCGACCGATTTTTCCGATTCCACTGATTTGGGGGGCCGGGGGCCCAATTGTTCCCCTCTCATCTTCCTTTGTGGGTTTAGGCAGTTAAGCAGCAGCAAAGCTCGCTGTGCGCCACTAACTTTCATCTCGAGTCCAGTTGAAAGTTTCTTCTTGTTCTTTCAGTGATTGTTCTTCGTTGCTGATAAGGTATTACCAGTTCCATATTTTTATAAAAGAGCGCGATGTTTACTATTGTTTTCAGTTATTTTCTTAATTTGAAACCATATTTCACAGAAAACCTAGTATTTATATCATTTTTTTTTCATCCCAATTTCTCACTAAAGTTACTGCAGTTACGAAAAAAACCCCATTACTCTATATAATTTAACAATACTGCTTACTATGATGTCTATTTGGTTTAGGTATAATCCTAATTACCTAATTACAAGTTCTAAAGGCCAATTTGAGGTAAATTGCTCTTCAATTGGGATGCAATCTAACAAGTGCCAGTTAGAATCAATATAGTTCTTTCTGTTTAATTGTCATAGTGCTTCAATCATACTATATTTGTTGTCCTTTGCTTTCTCTCACCTTTTTCCAACTCTTTTTATTTAAAGGACAATTTGAGAGGAAATGAGTAGGCTTTCAAACATATTCTCGGTTCTTGGCCTCGATTCCACTGATGATGCTGAGGAATTAAGTGCAATTGCATCTTCTAGCAAAGCCAATTCTTCTGCAAAACCAGGTTTGTACTCTAATTAAGGCTTCAATGAGGATCTGAAGATTAATGTCTCCTTATCTAGTGAGAAAAAAGGGTGACCGCATCTTGGTTCCATTCTTCCTTGGATTTCTGGTCTGGATTCCAGAAAACAGGCATCTAGATCCAGAAAGCATCAGTATGGTATTACAAGATCCATACCGAGTGCTTTTGGAAATGAGATCCAATAGTCCATCGTAAATGAGTGTAAACGAACATTTTCTCACATTTACTACTAATACCCAATGAGATAATTACAGATAACATGCATGTGTCACAGATAATTATTAAATGGATGTGTGTTTTAGATACTGTTTTTTTTAACTAGCTTTAAATGGAAAGCAATGCCTTAGCTAGCTGTTCTAAGCATGGTACCGCATGCTTTAAATATTGGCAATTTTCTTTCTGACTTGAGTGAATGACATCATGTCAAAGAAGTATATGTATTAGTCATGAATTATGAATAACGCTGAGATAGAACAGACATAAGCTTAGGGGCAAGTTGCTTATCTTTTTCTCGGCTTATCTTTTTCTTGACATTTGGGAATATTGTTTGCAAAGAAACAAAAAAAAATAATCAGGTACATATAAGGTTAAGTTGGTTTTCTTTTGCAGACAAGGAAAAACAAAAGGAATCATTTAAAGACAAGAAACATACTAATGGAGAGGCTGCTTCATTGTTCGATGAGTTGAAGAAGCCTCTTGTGTGGATTGACTTGGAAATGACAGGTTAGCTTATTTTAACTAATTATAAAATTCTATTACTAGGCAGTTATTGTGAGGATGTTGATAAAAGACTTTCACAATAGATGCGAACCATAGCTGCCTTTGGGTATTCAAATTTTGAAAATTACATTGAGAAAAGTTAATAGAGTGAGGCTACGGTACTATGCATAGCACAGTTTGGTCCGTGCTACGGCTCAATATTTGAGTTTTCAAAATCCTAACGGTTGATCCAAACCGTTCAACATGATTATAAAATGAATATGTACTTGCAAACCAAATTTTACATTTTTTAGATTTTTTTTACTATTTTTTTAGATAGGTAGAAAATCACTTGATCTGAAAATTCTGGACCATCCAAAAACAGTGATTTTCTACCTATCTAAAAAAATAGTAAAAAAAAATTAAAAAAATGTAAAATTTGGTTTGCAAGTACATATTCATTTTATAATCATGTTGAACGGTTTGGATCGACCGTTAGGATTTTGAAAACTCAAATATTGAGCCGTAGCACGGACCAATCCGTGCTATGCATAGTACCGTAGCCGCACTCAAGTTAATATATAGGACATACATGTTTAAATTTTAGAAATTGTATTTGTTTATTTATTTGTGCACCCATGTGTACATAATTTGTAGGATTGGATGTTACAAAAGACAGGATCTTAGAGATTGCTTGTGTAATCACAGACGGCAAACTTACCAAAACTATTGAAGTGAGTTATAAATATTACATTATTCTTGTGAAAGTTTGTATTATCTTGTTATGTTATTTGCATATTATGACATATGTGTTCTTATATGAAGGGCCCAGATTTAGTTATTAGTCAACCAAAAGACTGTTTAGATAATATGGGAGATTGGTGCACCAGTCACCATGCTGCTAGTGGTAAGATTGATTTTTTATATTATGTTTTTCATCAACAATCCAAGTGATGATGGAGTGTCACCATGAGTTTTGTGATATTTTTTAATTAGGTTTGACAGAGAGAGTATTACGAAGCACTATCTCAGAGCGTGAGGCCGAAAAGCAGGTGACTCTCATAATTAGCGGAAAATTCCTGGGTTCTAGATGCATTTTATCCAATACTGGAGGGGCTTAACTAAAATTTGACCTTTATATTTGAAATTAATTACTGCACTAGCAAAGTCACTAGTTTGGACTCGCGAAATAATTTTGTATCTTAGAAATTTTGAATTTAAAACAAAGAGAAAGCTTGTATTTACATTAAGTCGATGATGCTCTGCCAGCAGAGCTTGAGAAGGAATGTCTTTTAACCAGGGCAACTTGGTTCATGCAGAGAGGAGAGAGGAACACTGGGAAATCAACTTGTTGAAGAGGAAAATTTACAAATTCACATTTTATTTGGTATTTGTGAAATCAACTTGTTGAACTTGTCAGAATGCTAAATATGTGAAGAAAATATTTAAAATCCAAATAAAAAAATTGAATAATCTAAAAAATCACGTGCATTTCGCAAATCAATCATCTATGCTACTTCTACTACTTTGCTTTGAACAAACCATTTGTTGTCCTTGTAAAGATGAAAATTGTTTTACTTTTTAATTGGAATTTTTGGAAAATTAAGACTGATAATAATTCATTACAGGTACTAGATTTTGTGAAGAAGCACATCGGTTCACAAACACCGCAATTGGCAGGGAACTCTGTTTATGTTGATTATTTGTTCCTAAAGGTTGGTTATTACAAAAGTTTCCTCCTGTTCTTGTGTTTTTTTCATCATGGCCTTTTATGACTCTTTTTGCATTTCAATTTGTTGTAACAGAAGTATATGCCTAGCTTGGCCCTTATCTTTCCACATGTACTAGTTGATGTGAGTAGCATCATGGCTTTATGCATCCGTTGGTTTCCTAAAGGTAAATCTTTTCTATACTACACCAGGTATTCTGTCAGTGATCACAGGTGGAATTAAGTTGTATCAATTGACCCCAACTTTTTTAATGAATTTGATGTAACTCTTTTGAATTTCTTATAGAAAAATATTGAAGATATTTAAGTTTTGACCCCCAAAATGTAAAGTGGTGTTCCTTTTTTTACCCCCATAATTTTTGAAAAACACAACTTTTAGTACATGTGATTATTGTCCCTCCTGGTAATAATTGCAATTATTGTTTTTTTTTTCTTTATTCTTAATTTCGGTGATCTAGAAAAGAAGATGGCGCCAGCAAAGGAGAAAAGGCATAGAGCTATGGACGATATAAAAGAGAGTATCAAGGAGCTAAAATTTTACAAGGAAAACATTTTTAAATTGCAAAAAAGAAGCCGCTAATTTCAATTCAAACTGGTATTGTTTCGCAGTTAGGCGACCATTAGCTTTAGTACCACACTGGTAGAATTCGAATCTCCTATTGGAGATTCAATCTTTGGTGTAGTTTCTCCTCCATTTTAGTAGTTCTGTATGAAATATTTAAGCGAAAGCAAGTTGCAATTTTTCTAATTTGCGCCTGGTTATAAGTTCTGAATCAATCATGATCTAGACAAAAGAATAACTATTTTTTTTCTTGATTTTAGCCTTTGCTTTAACCAATTAGGGTAGAAATAGTATGAATTGATGGAAAAGAAATAGACAAGAATATTATCAGCAATTGTGATTACATCTCAGATTACCAGAATATTATCATGTAACATGGATACAATTGGTGCTGGAAAGCGTTTCTTACATTTTGGGCCCTAAAATATTATCATGTAACAATAAATTCTCCACCAACTGGTCTACGAAACTAGCTACCCCTGAGCATACGGCTAATGCCTATCTAGGTAACTACAAGTCGAGATTTCCACCATGAATCATTTCACTTGGTCTACAAAACTATCTAGCCCTGAGCATACGGCTCATTCATATCTAACTTTTGCTCCAATCTTGACTGGTTCCTTTTCTTTCCCAGTTACGTGATCAACTAATGTATTTCATCAAAATTGCATCTTTTCCTCACTACTAAACACCCAATTCATTTTAAGTTCTTCAATATATCAACCCAATCAGCTAATGTGCAATGCTGACAGCACTGAACCGGACACCACCATTAAATGATGCAACAATAATCCTAATGAGGTAGGAACACAAATTAGAACTAGCAGAATAGTGCCAATTGCCAAGCTTGGTCTAGTATTCATCAGAATCCTTTGCAATAAACCAACCAACTCACACACATCTGATGAATACACCGTCATATAGTACTCCTTTTCCCATTCCATCCAACCAGACTGCTCTGAAATGCTCTCATCAGTGATTCTGATCTCTTGGATTCTTTTTCTCAGCACAACCATGTCTTCATCAACTCGGTCTGAGTCTAGGTCCCACCCGTCAGTTCCTTTATTGCCTGCCATGACAACCGATCGTGACTGCTTGACTAATCCACGAGGAAATGTGCGAGGAAATCTGGATTTAAATGGGGTTTTCAATGGAAGGTAAGAGAGACAATGAGAGGAAGCAAACATCTTGTGAAATGAATTATGGCTTTGCTTTCTTGAAGTGTAGTTATGGTTTATCAGGCATTCAGGCCTTGTTTTGTGGAGATAATTTTGATTATTATTGGGTATTTATAGTGGCTGAGGAAAGCGTGTTTTTTGTACCTTTGCTTGACAAATATGTCTCTATCCACCAGGTACGCGTCCCAGATACAATCATTGCCTTTGATAAGCCCGTTAATTGTTTTATAATAACGCTTATCGTTGTTTACTCGGCACCTTTTAGTGTGAAGAATCAAGAGTTCATGTAAATTGCACTGAATTCTCTAATGAGATCACCTTGTGTTCTCAGGATATTGATGGAGAGAAAAAAAAAATATTATTGCCTACAGCTTATCCCCGATAAAAATGGGGTTAGGTAATATGATTGTATTACCTTTTCACATCAGCGCTGTATCATTCGACACTTTCAATGTTTTTTCAGTGACAATATATATTTGGAATGGTTCAATAATAAAAAATGCATGTGGTTTTTGTAATTATTGGTGTTCTTATTGAATTACATACGTCAAATGTTTGCAACAAGAAAATTATTGAAATTAATTATTTATACTAAGTAAGAACCAACATTTAATTTGATCTAGTGGTAAAGGTACATGACTCTTATATGGGAGGTAATGGATTTGAAATCTACAAAGTAGAGAAATTATCTGTAATATAAACAGGGGTTTGAAGGAAGATGATAGGCTAGACCTCCACCTTTTATTTCAAAAATTTCTTTATACTGAGTAATAATTTTATTGTCATTTAAGCAGCAATTAATGGAGCGGTCAATTGATAGCGGTAGATGTTTTAAAGAAAATCTAAGTTGTATAAATTGATGATTTGCACAACATAATATCTTACAAATTTCATTGGTTGATACCCGTCTAAAAAAATATTTAAAGTTTGCCACTGCGTGCAAGTTAATATAAGTCCTAAAATGTTAACAACAACAAAAGAAGTTCAATTGACTACATAAATTTGCAAACAAAAAAAATCTTACAAATTTTAATTATATAAATTCTTACTATTTTAGCAACTATTAGGGTCGAAATCTTCAAATCATCTTTGATAACTGAATTTCAAACATGTGACCTCGATAATTATATCTTGCATAGTTAGATAAAACATTTTCTCTGTGAAGAAGTTATAGGTTCAAAATCCAATACCTGCTGCCAGAAGTAATTTCAAAACTATGACATCCATCCAATACAAAAAAAAAAAATAACAAACTTCTAATTGTGTACAACAACATATCTAAACAAATTTCGTTAATTGAAAATCCAGTACATTAAAAGGTCCTTGAGATGATTACAATAAAATAAAGTTTTCAAAACCGCTACTAGTAGAGGCAATAGGTGGGAGATTCGTAACAATTCTCCAAGTTCGTTTATGGACCGAAGCGTAAAGGAAGCGACAAAGCAAGATGGAGAGAGAAATGTTCGAGGAGAACAGAAGCTTGGTGCGGTTTAAACACGTTTACTTACAAGACAGGGTTAAGCAAGCATTGCGTGTGGGGGCTGCACGCACTTTCTTTACTTCATTGGTTTTGTATATTATTTTGGACAATTATGTATTGCCAAAAAAATTGGCGTACAAACAATGACCGCCATTTAATTTGATCTTTGTACAAACAATGACCGCCATTTTTTGTATACAGTAATATGATTTTGTGAACGGATCGATATATCTTTTTTTTTAATTTTGAGATTTTCATCTAAGTAAAGACATTTATTATAGGATAAATTTCGCTGGAGGTCACTGAACTTTTTCATTTGTCACGAATTGGTAACTCAAGTTTGATTTGTCTCTCTGTAGCCACTGAGCTTTTAATTTGTCCCCGTCAAGTCACCCTATAACTTTTTTATCCAAAATATTAACGGGATATAACTTTTCCATTAGTATTTTTTACGGAATGAACATATTCCGTTAAAACTTTGGATGAAGTGAGCATATTCCGTTATATTTTGGACGGAATATTATCGTTAATATTTTAGATGACAAAGTTATATGATGACTTGATTGAGACAAATTAAAAATTTAGTAGCTATGAAGGAACAAATCAAACTTGAGTAACAATTCGTAACAAATGACAAAGTTTAGTGACCTCCAGAAAAAATTTACCCTTTATTATAAGAGCTTGTGACTTTAGATTTTTTTTTTATTAAAAAAAATAAAAAATGAACTACTTTCCATTTTGTAGGTAAAAAGAATTAAAATTCAGCAGTATATATAATTTTTGTATTTTTGAGGGCCTCATGATATAAGTGCAATTATTATGCACCACCTTAACGTTTTCAATATATATGTGGTGGTATCCACTGAAAAGGTTTGATATAACAATACGAGGAAATTAGAAGGTGGAAGATTAGGAATTGCAGTATTGAGATTGTTGAGAAAGAGACGCTTGAATGCTTGATGCATTTAACGGATTGAAGGATTTGACCAAGAACAGATATTTAAGCAGGAGCAAAATTTAATTGGATGCAAATGCGTGCCAGAATTTTGTTACTTGTCTTCAGTTCAATTCTAAAATAGTTTGTTAGTTCAAAATTATTGTGGGTTGGTCAAATAATGTATCATTTCAAGCTGTTTTATTTTGGCCTTCCAATTGAGTTACAGCGATGGGTTGGCTTGTTAGGAATGGATGCATATGTATACAACCTTAATGTATATAACAAAATAGAGCTAATTAAAAAAAAATGGTTTATGTGGTTTTAGATATTTTCATGAATCCGTGGACAAGGACCCATGAACTCACTAGCTTGAGCTCATCTTTTATGCACATGTATCTGACAACTCTGTTTATGCAAGTATGAATTATATATAAATAATCAAAGTTTAATAAAAAAAATATAAATAAGTAAAGTACTGAATTCAAACTTCTTATTATTTTTCTTCTTCTTCTTATTATATTAATTATGGTTTGTAAGTTTAACTTCCAAATTTATTAAATTAGTTTCAAATGTCGACTTTAACTTGCTCAATATTGAATTAATGAGTGACATATTTACATATCAAAAGTTATTGTTTAGTTATTATTTTAAACTAAAGTCATGTGGTTAATAAAATAAAAAAATCAATACATAAGAGTAACTTTAAATATTTATTTCTTGACTTTTTACATAATTGGACTCGAGAATTAACAAATTTGTCACGTAACGTATCACTTGTGATGCAAATTAATTTGAACATTTTGGATTCACAGTAAAAAGTGAATTAGACAAACTTGGGATCTAATAAATAATAGTATTAATGAATGTAATGATCGATAACAGTTAATAATGATGATGAAGATGATTGGTTAAAGAGTTTGGAACTTGGGATCTACTCCAAGCATAATTGTGGGGCTTTACTATTTAATTGTAAAGAACACGCTACTGTTTTTAAATCTTCGAAAACACATTATAATACCAATAACCAAGCTAACAAAGAAAGAACATTTCGGTGAACTATATATGCAACACAGAAGCAGCAGCGGCGAACTACCTATTTTCAGATTCAAATTTGCTGCTATTTTGAAAGGAATAACAAGATCTGTTTTTAGAAAGGAGAAAGAGAGAAAGAGAAAGAGAGAGAGATAGAGAGAAAAAATGAGCTCCTTTTACAACTTTGCCGTACGAAGCATTTTGAAAAAAATATAGACTATAGAGAAAAAGATTCAGTTGATTTGAATCTCCTACTTTTCGTCAACTTTTCTGCTAAAAATCAAGATTATTTCCGTTGCATTTTATCTTGTCTAATATGTTGTGCATGAGTAAAATAAAAATACATTATAGGGTGGGACAATAATTTACAGTGAAACATAATTTTTATAATTAGTTCAAGAGGGATGCTTCTATGCACCTAAGGACATATTTGTAAAATGAGCATATTTTCATTTTCAAAATTCAAACAGTCGATCCAACCGTCAACATTATCTCCATATTAAAATGTAATTGGAGGTCAAATTTTACATTTTTTTTGAATTTTTTTACTATTTGTTAAGTATTTTACAAAACTAGTCAAATTCAGACCATTGAATTTTGTACCCATCTTAATAAATAGTAAAAAAATTCAAAAAAATGTAAAATTTGACCTCCAAGTACATTTTAATATGGAGATAATGTTGAACGGTCGGATCGACTGTTTGAACTTTGAAAATGAAAATATGCTTATTTTACAAATAGGTCCTTAGGTGCATAGAAGAATTTGCCTTAGTTCAAACTTAAACTACGAAAACATATTTTAATATAGAGTATGTTCAAATTGGGGCCGACTGCCTCATATCTTTTAGAAAATAAAAAAATCAAATTATCAGAAAAAGGATTGATTGATTTTTTTTTTTTTTTTTTTTAAATGAGTCCTATCCAGAACTTGCAGTGTGTTTCGATTACAGAAAATAAGAAAACTACGGAAAACTTTTACTAATTTTATTATTGATTTTAAAACTAAATGCTTAAGTTGTGGCTATACATTTTCATAGAGCGGATTTTAATTTACACAGGGCAGAAATCATATACACAGTTATTTTGACTCCACAGTCATGCCCTGTTTGAATTAAAAACAATTCTATCAAAATGTGTACCCAAAATTGTGCATGTGTGGCAGGTAATGAGGCCAAATCAATTGTTTAGTCCTAATAATTTTTGGGTTTGGTGAGTGTTGATGTGGTTATTGTCAAAAACAAGAAAACAATCAATTTAATTTTCCTATAATTTTTTTTTCTAAAAAGCAATCACTTCTGTTGAAAGAAAAAGTGACAATTACGGACTTCACAACTGTTCTACAAATAAAGTGTAGAATAACAACATGAGAGCAAATTTTACCAAAAATGAAAATGAAAATCAAAATATTGAAAAGTAATTTGTGTAAATACAAAAGAGTGAGCCTATGGTGCTATGCATAGCACGGATGGAGTGCGTGCTACGGCCAAAAATTTGACTTTTTAAAATTCTAATGGTCGATCCAACCGTTCAATGTGATAATCATATGAATATGTACTTGCAAACTAAATTTTATATTTTTTCGAATTTTTTTACTATTTTTTTAGATAGGTAGAAAAATCAGTGTTTTCTGAAAATTCTGGACCATCAAAATTCTACCTATCTAAAAAAATAGTAAAAAAATTCGAAAAAATATAAAATTTAGTTTGCAAGTACATATTCATATGGTTATCACATTGAACGGTTGGATCGACCATTAGGATTTTAAAAAGTCAAATTTTTGGCCGTAGCACGGACCCCATCCGTGCTATGCATAGCACCATAGCCTCACTCAATACAAAATATCACCTCTCTTTGTCTTGGATATTTTGGGTTTATGCACTTCAGCTGGGCTTTTTTGGGTCTACAATGCAGTAGATTGTTGGTCCATCTCTTTTTATTTAAACACCGTACATTTGCCTACGGGCTTCCAATAAAAAAAAAAAAAACACCGTACATTTTTATTTTCATTCCTAGATAAAATTTAAAATTGTAATATTAAGTTCAGACTCCCATTGGCGCATTTAAAGGGGTGAAAATTTGAAAAAACCTCATTACTTTCAAACAAAAAAATTGTAACATAATCTATACATAGTCTAAGTAATGAAAATAATCTATAATTTTAATTGATTTGATTTCAATGAATTTTGATATTAATTTGTCACGGTTATCAAATGAACATTTTGATATTAAATGATGTTCATATCCTTTTCTTAATTTGTTGTCTTTTGTTTTACTAATGAGAATGGTTATAGTTTTCCGACCGTCAAATTAAAAATAGTCTGTTGTGTTTTTTGTCAACTTTACATGTCATTGGCAAACCTCTTAAATATATTGAATTTTATTATACAATACATATAATCTGCATTTTAATGACAACAGACAAAAGAAAAAGATATATTAAATAAAAAAAAATTATCCTACGAGCGAGCATAGATTAGATAAGTATAAGTTGATCTTTTTTTTTTTTCCTTTTCTTGATGATAAAAGTGGAAACCAAGTCCACTAATTTTCATTGAAACTAAAATAATCATTACATTATATTTCAAGAGATAGACTATTGTGAGTTGTGAAGTAAAACATCACGTCATATTTTTATTTTGAAAATCCAAACAACCGATCCGATCAGCTCAACATATTCTAAATATTGAAATGTGCTTGGAAACTAAATTTTACATTTTTTTGAATTCTTTTACTATTTATTAAGCCACTTTGAAAATCGCTGATCCACTGTGAACAGTAAAAAACAGTAAAAATTTCTGGACCACCGAATCAGTGATTTTTAAAGTGCCTTAATAAATAGTAAAAAAATTCCAAAAAAATGTAAAATTTAGTCTCCAAGCACATTTCAATATTTAGAACATGTTAAGCGGTTCGGATCGGTTGTTTGAATTTTCAAAATAAAAATATGAGCGTGAAGTAAAAATAATCTCTTACTTCACAACTCACCATAGCCCAGCTCATATTTCAAACTTAGAATTTAATATGTAATGCAGATGAGATTGATAGATCCCCTTGCTGATATCATCTGAAACGGACAACATTGACTTGTTAGCTTAAAAATCTATGATATATTTCCTAAATTTTTCCCTGTTCCTGTCTTTTTTGATATAGACAATTAGACAAGTAACCTCTACAGTAATTATTCCAATCAAGTGAGAATAATAAATATTATAATTTATTTTAGCGGTGCTACTGTAAAATTTATCTATTTGATAAAATTTAAACAATGAGTTACGCATAAAGTCAGAAATTAGGATTTCTTTAGCGTACATTACGTTATTTCTACTGTAAAATGTTTGATATTAACCACACTATAAAAAAGGGATGTGTCTCATTGTATACTTTTTTTTCACTTTCATTTGGAATTTTATATGTACTATATATGTTTATTGCTACTTAATGTCTAATATTGACTAATCAATTTATAAAACTTAATATGTTTTTTTTATTGTATGAATCGCACATACCGTTGTTTATTCAACTAAATATTTTTGAAGAATGATATAATAATTTATTCATTCAACATATTTTAGTCTTTATCCTTTTAATTTTATTTAATAAATCTGTATGTGACAATGTTTAATCTTTAATCGTTTGCTTTTTGATACAAGATATTATAAGAATTTTATTTAATTTTATTTAATTAAGAAGAAGAAGAAGAAGAAGAAGAAGGGTGACATAATTTAAAATGGTTCCTAACGAAACCGGATTTTTTTTATCCTAAAAGATTTTCTGTGGCGTGGTACTGTACGATCTGTAGGTTCTTAAAGGAACCGAAATATTTTTCCAATTCAATCTATAGAATCGAAGTATGAATGTAATCCATCTAATAAACATATATTATTTTAAAATAGGGTCCGCCTAGCTCTCCCCCGTGAACAATCCCCCGTTAGTTGCATTAATTAAGGTAGTTAGTTAATTAGAATTTATAACTGTCAGTGTATTTTAGGAATTTGCAGAAGTATTCATATGTAGCACAACTAGTATTCATCCATTTATATGAAGGTATTCACATTTGCAATAGAAACATATTTGGATATATTACAACAAGAAAGTAGGGGACAAACAACGTGTGGGGGACCGCACAACTGTCAGAGCATTAATTAAGTGGGGGACCGCATAACCGTCAGCGCATTAATTAAGTGGGGGACTTCTAACTACCTTCAGCTCATTTTAGAAATTTGTAAAAAAAGTATTCATCTGTAACACAACTAGCATTCATCCATCTATATAAATGTATTCATCTTTGTAATATAAGCATATTTGGACACATCAATCACTCATCTTTTACACGTTTTTAGATATGGTTTTTTTTTTCTCCGTTCAATCTAACCAATATTTCTGACGATCTGTGAGGAATTTTGCAAATCTAAAACCACGAATGTCTTCTAAATAATTTTCTCTTTCAAATGAGATCCATGATGACATACTTTCGAGTTGTCCGTTGCACAAGTATTCACACCTCGTCATGCAAGTATTTATCCCGCATTAAGCAAGTATTCATCCTCATCGTGTAAGTGTAAATAGTTAATGTACCAAGAGTATTACACGTTTTTAGAGATGGGTTTTTTTTTCTCCGTTCAATCTAACTAATATTTCTGATGATCTGTGAGGAATTTTACAAATCTAAAACCACGAATGTCTTCTACACAATTTTCTCTTTCAAATAAGATCCATGATGACATACTTTCGAGTTGTCCGTTACACAAGTATTCACACCTCGTCATGCAAGTATTCATCCCGCATTAAGCAAGTATCCATCATCATCGTGTAAGTGTAAATAGTTAATGTACCAAGAGTATTACAAACATATGTGCATACCAAACAAATAAAAATTATTCATCCATAAGATATCAAGTATTCATACATATAAGTTAAAGTATTTATGCCTAAGATATTAAGTATTCATCCATAAACGTTGAAGTATTCATCTCTAAAACATTAAGTATTCATCCATATGTACTTAGTACGCCCTGTTCTAATTCACCATTAATGAAGCTTTGTTCTTTGCAAATAACTCGGATCTGACCCGGCGGTCGACAGTGATGGATCTACTCCGGCGAAGGCGGAGGTGGGAGAGAGAGGAAGCGGAGGTGGAAGGTGGGAGACGGAGGTGAGAGACGGAGGTGGAGGTGGGAGAGGGAGGCCGAGAGGTAGAGGTGGGAGAGGCGGGCGGAGGCGCAGAGGGAGAGGTGGGAGAGGCGGGAGAGGCGGGCGGAGGTGGAGGCGGAGGTGGAGAGGGAGAGGTGGGAGAGGTGGGAGAGGGAGAGAAAAAGAGGAAAGAAATAAATGGAGAAAATTGGATAATTAATTTGTAGGGCCATTAGGTAGTTAGAATTTTAAATTATAGTTAGAAAAGGTAGTTAGTTAGTTGGGGATGAAATGGGGGATGGATAGATGGGGGAAGATATAATTACCCTATTTAATATTGAATAATACTGCTCACACTAGAAAACAAATTAATAGATAATTTTTCACTGTATAGTTAGACGTGTATCAAACACAGATTAATTTGGAGCGCGCTTGACCGTCCAAAAAAAAAGTCGTCAAAACTCAACTGTTAAGAATTTTAATTGTTCGAAGAAACTAAACGACTTTTAATTAAGTTGGTCTAAATATAATACCTGTGGTAACTAAATAACATGTACATATAAAATATTTTGAGTTTGAATAATATTTTTTAAGATATCAAAATGAATGTATTCTTGAATTTAAAGAATCAGCTTTTAGTCTAATGGCAAAGGTACATGACTCTCATGTGGAAAGTCATGGGTTCGAAACCCACAAAGTGAAGAAATCATCTGTAATATAAACAGAGGTTTGAAAAAAACTGATAAGCTTGACCTCCACCTTTCATTAAAAAAAAAAGTTGAATTTGAATTCGAACTATTTTTCAATTATTATTGAAGTTGACATTATTTTTTTGTTCATCAAACAAAAATCACCGAAGGCCTGATCGAACGATACAAAGAAAAAATTGTGGAGATCGATCTGATATGTATTATAAGCTACATAATGTGGACAAAAAAGTCATTTTCAGAAAGAACAAAACAAATCGTTGTTCTAAAAAACCAGCTTTGGTCTAATGGTATAGAAGACAAATGCCCTTGTAAAAAGATACCGGGATTTAGAAGGCAACAAACCTTCTTACCTTCATCTTTCTTTAAAAAATAAAAAGTTTGTTGTTCTTATAATTATATATTAATTAACTAAAGATATCTTTTGAAATTGTTAAACAATTATTATCTCCATATGGTGGGGCCAGTAAAATAGTACAGGGATAACTACACTACTTTATTACTGATTAATCCAGCAAACGTGTAAAGCGGTGCACATATATGCACTAATGAATTTTCTACTAAATTCATTTAAAAGATATTTATGCTAATGAAACGTAAAATGACAACCAACATAGCACACAGTAAAATATGTTTCAGTGTCGCCAATAATTTCATTTCTATACAAACTTAAAACAAGTCTTCATCAATAGTACCAAATCAACCCACCAAATTAATAAAATTTGCAATGATCACTTCCAAAATCCTATTCTCTAAACTTGTTTGAGATTGTCATTATTGCTTACATACACCCGATCGACTACCACCTTTGCCATGTCCATCAAGTATAACATGATGAGGATAACAGAAACTGGTAAGCAAAACGATGCCATGACAGTTACACCAATCGCAACCCGAGGCCGCTCGATCAAATCTTCGAACTGCATCAAACCCAAATCTCGAGATTATTCGACTCAAACAGTGTTGCGCAGTGCCCCTTTTCGATCGGCTCAATCATTTCTATAATATCCTGGGACTAGATGGCTTATTCGGCTGTACAACATCGCCATGTTTGAGTCAAATAATCCTTTTTGCAAAGCATCTTGACACCTTCGTCGAGCGAGGTGGCGCAAACTTTCGAGCAATACTCCTATAGCGACTGGTGTTTGGTCTCTTTCTAGGGTTTGATACCTTCAACAGACGAACTTGGGGCATGTTGCAAGATCATTCTGTTTCTTTTGTTTCCCTTTGTTGTAGGG